>ML780034.1:863309-874593 GCA_009831015.1 Picea engelmannii | reverse complement strand
TACAATATACTTCAATTTGACGTATCCAATTATCTAACTTTTCAGCGTTAACTTCTCCATTATAAATTGGCAATTCAAATTTTATATCAAGCTTTAATGAAGGAATTTGCGAAGGAGTTTTACCATGCCCCTTTGGAGAATTCGGAAGATGTTTCAAACTGGTAGAATAAGAAGAAGAAGAAGATGATGGAGGAGGAGAGGGTGGTGGAGAAGCACCATTCCCTCCATTTCTGCCTGGAGTTTTGTCACCACCGCCTCCCTTATGCATTGAAGGGTTGGAGCCTTCACCCTGCGACAATGTGTTCCGTTCCATCAAGATCTCCATCATATCTCTCAACTCAATGACAGCCTCTCTGAGATCTTCATTTTCAGCCGGAACACGTTCATGACTTTCTGCACGAGCCATGCTTGGTGAATGTCTCTCTGAAACTTGCGGCGAATGAATATGCTTCCTCCTTGTCGGATGAGAACTTGGCTCCACAAGTTGACCTTCTCCTCTTGTGAGTTTCAACCTTGTGAGCATCAAAAACAAAACTTGCAAACAATCAAGTCTTCAAAAACCAGTGCTCTGATACCAACTTGATCTAAAAATGAAGAAGACTTGAAAAACTTGAAATTTATTGCAAGTGAATGTTATGTGTTTAAAGCAAAAGGATCAGTTTGAAACACATATATTTAAAGGATTACTTATGCAAATTACACATAGACAACAACATAATCAATGAACATAAGCACATAAACACAACAATTGATAAAGGATTTCACCCCTCTTATGGGCTACATCTCCTGGTCCAGCTTCCAATGGATCATTATTATTAATTGCTCAAAAGTGCTCAAAAACATGTCTTACAATGCTCAAACTGACAAACCGACTGCTCCAATGGCTTCAGAGCGTTCCAAAACCTCTGTCTGGGCTCTTTCGGCACCTCAATCGGTCGAAAAATGAAGAAGTTAGGCCTCCTGGAAGTCCCCCCTTCAAGCTTGCTGTCTCTACATCTACAAAACACACCCTTCTTCATTGAAACTGGCTCACACGCATTTTAAAGCGTGAAAACCCAGCACCAGGCACAACCGCGCCAACGGTGCAAACCGTAGAACGGTTAAGGGCGCGCCAGCCCCTAACCGCCTAGGCACCTGGGCATATGGCGCATAAGACCGCGCGCTTGGAAAAAAGGTGGTTAGAATCGTTACAACGGGTTAACTACCCCCCGCACTCTGGTTATGGTCACATGGCAACACATACACAAACTCCCGCGACCAGGGGCTCCACCCATCGTAACCCCCGCGCACATTTATATCACCGATCATATGGTTGTGGAACAAAACCACGGGCTATATGTTTTAAACCCATGCGCAAACGGTCGGACCAATGTATATAACACGGTCATATATAATACAAACGACCATGGGCCGGGGCTAAGCCCTGGCCCGACCCCCCGCCCAATATACAAACATGTAATTTTAAATATATTCAAACATATACATTGAACAAGAACCAACTCCTGGTCCAATGGTCGGGCGGTCGTGCGAAGGCGTTATGAGTTGTAGGAGGCCCGGGGGTTGAGCCCCGCGGACTCCACCATAAATTTTACATAACAATATAAACCAAACAATGAGTGACATGTGGCGCCCACAGATTGGGCCACGTGTCCTCATACCATTTGCCAATAAACGAACACGTGTCACTTCCCAATTCGACAGCTGCCAACCAACGAATGCTTGCCATGTCACTTATGTATGCTCGTACGGTCCTTCCACGTCAGACCGTATGGACTGTACTGACTATACGGACTGGTACAGTCAACATCAATTTTATTTGCCTGTTTGGCTTGACGAACAGATCGTGATATCTCCTTCATACGGAGTCCGTTTGACAAAGTAAATATATCGCCAGAATCAGGAAGACAAGACGGACACAATGGTACTGATTTCGTTGCATTCCGAGCACTTTGAAATTTGAGCAAAATTTGATCCCCTGATCAGAGATTTTGTAGAGCAATAATGCTAGTCAAATCATGACAAGATATGGTGAGAATAGTATCCTCTACTATTCGACCATGATAAGGTTCAATATATTATTCTTCTTCATATTCATATTCTATATAGAATAATTTATTATGACCATGCTTAAACTCCTTAATTTAATTAATGTCACAATTTAAAAATGAACTCATTTTCTCTTCTTTCATCCATTTATTGAGCTATAAAACTTATAGGTTAATGAGGTTAAGAGTGAGAATGGTTAGATTTTTGGGTTGTTGCTAAAGTGTTTACACCATGTATGTGGGTGCTTCATTTGATATGACCTTCATGGTGTATGGATTATCCCATCGTTATTTTTTTATGGACATAAACATGAGGAGATGACTTACTCTTGGAATGTTATCATTTATTGATGCTTATGTGGCATTATTACTTGGATCATTAGAGACCTTTAGACAATTGGTTTCTTTCTTCATGATGGCCACATAGAGGTTGAGATGCTTCCTTGGAGGAAGCCTTGTTTTTTGAGGAAGAGCACTTGGAATTTTTGAAAAAGGTGTTGATCCCTAGATGGCATGGGCACACTTGATCACATACATGGAGGCTTTTACTTTACTTATGTTAGCTTGGATAAAGGGAGTGATCATACAAGTGTATGGACCTAGAGGAGTATATCGATTTATAGGATAACAAGAGTCCTTAAGCCCTTGGAGGATGAGCTCTTGACCTTGATTATGGAGCAATCATGCTTGGATCCTTGCTTGTTGGTGACATCACCTTGAAGTTTTACATGTGTCATTTTGGACTGTATCATTTCACATGTGTGGGCCTACTAATGTAGAGTAGGTTTCTTGCAGAGGTTTATCCCTACTTATAGTTGGCCCTTGTAACGACCCCTCCGTTACGACTAGGAAAGCGATGCACACAAGGCATTTTTTTCCTTTCAAAACATTAGGAAATTAACATCAACACATAGTTCATAGAAACGATTAATCAATGACATCATATTAAAATCATTACAAGCGACTCATCGTCGTAATCCATAACGACACATAATTAACACATCATTTCATTAGATAATGACACAAAATCAACCAGTATCATAAATGGCAACGTAAGATCAACTCATCACATAAAGATAACACAGAGAAACTACCTGCCCAACCTACCATGCAAGGTTAGGACCTCCAAGACACATAAGCAACGCTCAATCCCAGGATTCATCCGATTGATTTTGACCATTTAATTTCTCATAGATGGTGACTATTCTGAGGAACAAGGAGGTGTCTACATCCCACTAACACAATCAAGTCCAAAACCAACTAGCTAAATCGACAACATCAACAATAATCAATGGTGCAATAGTGTTCTAATAACCAATCACACATCACATAAATTCCAAGGTGCAAGAGAATTTAATTAATAAATCAATCATATAATGACATATGTTAAGGCACAATGTAATCAACTTTATTTTATTTTCAAGGTACAAAAACAAACATCTACTTTAATTCAAGGAGCGAGATTAATCATTTACTGAATTCAACTATAAATCAACATTATTCCAAGGTTCACGTGTGATCTAAATACTGAATTAAACTTAAATCAACATCATTACAATGCACACAATTAATCTAAGCACTTAGGAAATCATACATCAACATTGTTACAATGCGTGCAAGTAATCTAAAGCGTAATCATTTAGGCATCATCATTATTCCATAGCACAAATTAATCTAATTACTTAATCCTCAGCATCATCCATGGCGCAAGGGAAATCAATCGCTCAATCAATTATTCGTTACATTTTTAGTGGCACATGAAGTAAACTACACACATGACCATCTGTAAATTGTTTTTACATCATGGCGCAAAGCAATTATCGATTATTTTTTATGGCGCAGAGGTAAATTGCACACATGACCATCCACACATAAATTTTATATCATGACGCAAAATAATTATCAATTTAAATTTAATGGCGCAAAAGTAAATAAATACATAATCATCCAAGCATCTAATTTATTCATGTCGCAATATAACTATCAATTAATTCATGGTGCAAAATAATTATCAATTTAACTTTTTATGGCACATAAGTAAATAAATACATAATCATCCAAGCATCTCATTTATTCATGTCGCAATATAACTATCAATTAATTCATGACACAACGATATTAAGAGGACGCCACATGCAATAAATTATAGGGATGACAGAAGCATTAGAAATATAGGAGGATAAATTGCTAAGTGAAGGGAGCTTAGGATTTGAGGGTTTAAAGTAAGGGTATTGAAGAAAAACCATCTAACATTAATCTCGAGCCTTGAATTTCCCGAATACCTTTCTTAAATGAATAGAGAAATTGCACCACAACCCTCCCAAGCACCAATAGAAGTCAAATAATGCAGGCTTTGATAATTCTGGTTCTAGGTGGATATAAAAAAGTTATTTACACAATACTCATTAAAACTTCTCCTTAGAAGATTTCGAGATATAAATAAAGTTATGATTCAATTATTACAAAATAATCATGATATTTCTTCTTCAAATACTACACAATAACCATTAAAACTAAACGCCAACTATCATCTCCGAAGGCGAGGGAGAAATACTCCAAGGCAAGGAGGTAGTCATTTAGAAACTGCAGAGATAATTAAGGGAAAGGATGAGTGGGACTATAATTTTGTTGGGTAATGTTATAGAAAGATTTGCCTCACCCTATGCAATCTTGCACATAAGGCCTTTTTCCATTTCCCCATGCAGACTCATCATCCCTGTTTGTAAAATCCATAGCTAAAAAAAATAAAAAAATCCACATATATGCATCTTGTCTACTATACAACATGCGTATACACAGGCTACTCCACTACAGCCCGCATACATCGGGATTTGCACCATAAAATGAAAATTAATGTTGGGTTTCCATGTCACGACAGGAGATCTATGATGCTTGGCCTTCCATATACTGGAAACGTTCCGACTCGACCCTTCAAATCCATTTTTCAGGCTATAAATGGGCCAATTCCGAGCTATGGAAAGAGGAGAAAGAATTCAACTTTGAGAGAAAAGTTACTATGGAGAAATTATTTACTTCATATTGAGTCTGCATCCCTTTGTCCTTTAAGTTTGAACACAATGTTCATCCCCCAAGATCTTCCCTTATTGATTGAGAACCTCATTGTTTCTCTCTTATGAGCTTTCCTTTGGTGGAGGATTGAAGTGGTGGAGGCCCAGCTGGAAGGAACTTAGTTTCTCGGTTTTGAATCGTGCCAACACAAAAGTCCAACATTTTAACTTCTGCAGATCATTTATTAATAGAACTACTCTTTTCTCATCCAGTTGATATCTTGCAAATATTTGAATTATTATTCCATGGGCGTATTTGTCATGTTTATTAATGGATTATGCTATTGAATGTGCTAACATTATATAATATCACCATATTCTTTCTTTGCTTGTCTTTTGAGGACTAGTTGAAGGTATATTGCTTTGGGTCAAGTGCTCAACGGTGGACTTCATTGAATGTCTGGACGAGGTAAGCCTTTATCTTGTCTTGCTAGCATATTTGTTTTCATAGCATACTTGAGAAGAGAGTTTATTTCTACAGTCATTTCCGTCTGTTGTGGTTTACGCTAGCCATAGAGAGATTTTCCTCGTAACGGGTAATCTCCAATCTTAGGATTACCTTGTTGTGTTTCTCCTATTGGATACACATGTTGTAATTATTGGTATTTTTTTAATGTTGGTTTCCCTGGTCGGATTCATAGGTGCTTGATTAAGGGTTTTGTTCCTGCTCTGGAATCTCCATGAAAAATCTTGAATACAGTGAATCAAACCTGTGAAAAACCCGTGAAAACCTGAATAAAGTAATAGAATAGGTAACTTATCTAGTTTGTGCTTTGTGATTTTCTTCTCCATGAAAAATCTTGAATACAATGAATCAAACCTTTGAAAGCCTGAATAAAGTGATACAATAGGTAACTTATTTGGTTTGGTTGCTCCTGTTGGAATGTGGCTTCTCCTTGTCTGATTGGTTTGCATTGTTTCTCTTGTTTGGAGACATATATTAGAATCTCTCATGAGCATTACAATGCATGGTTTATTATCCTACTTTGGACATATTCTCTACCCTTGTTCTGATTTGTGTATTAGTTTATGATTAGAGCATTACATTTTTAAATTTAATTTTGCATTGGCATCATGCTATGCTGTTTTGACACTCTTGATCTTCTCAAGCTTGCAAAATTTGATTTATTGTTTTCTTTGTTTAGAGAACGACAACTTTCGTATTAACATTGTCCTATTTGGTAGAAGGGAACTGGGGTCAATACCACAATGAGCATATCATATGAGCGTGTCGATGTTGTGATTCTCTTGTGGCCATGATTCTCAGAAACAACGTGATAAATTATTACAAATATTGTCTCAAAAAAAAATAAAAAAATCTCTCAAAGCAGCCAATCCCTACCATACATAATACACTAGATTCTCACCTAATCTTCCCAAGGGTCTGAATCCTCGGTGAATTTCCATGCTCTACATTTAACCTGCACTATATATGTTGGAAATTTTATGTGGCGATAGTTTATAGTTTAGACATTTTAGTAATTAGGTTTGGTAGGGTTTGAATTTTTTTTTTCTATCCCTATGAAAAGTACCTCTGATCCTCTATCTAGTTATCATCTTTCATATACTTCTAGTTTATATATTCAACGATTGTTAGAAGATTTGAAAAAAAATTCTTCATCTTCTTTTCATTTGTTGTAATTTCCCAAAAATGTGCGACGACAATAAAGACTTAAGGTATATGCATCTTTCTTTCTCCCTATATTTTTACTTATGTCTTCCCCTAGCCCTTCCTGTATCATTTTATTATTCTTGTTTATGATTATTAAGTTTTGGTGGACTTCCTTTGGAAAGACATATATACCTGCAAGACAATTCACACCATTTTTTATTGTATTGCGTCAGCCAATTAAATCTATCTAGATAACCATCCCTTCATGTGACCTTTTATTATTATTGTTTGAAATTATTAGAGTTCGGGGAACGTCGTTCATATGATATAAAAACCTCCTAAACAATTTACGCTAGCTTTGATTGTATTCACCTTACAAATCTCTCTAGATAACCATCCTCTGACTAAATCTATGCCCTAGGCAATGAATTCCACGGATATGGGAAAGATACCCCCGTATTGGCTCCCTAAATGATTTACCCACTTCTGTTAGGGTAAGTGTAAATCAAAATTTAGTAATAGAAATTATTTATATGAAGATATATAGGGTTCTCCTTGTTATCACTCGTATATTGGGCCTTTCAGGAAAGATCTTTCCCCTCCTCAACCATCGACAATCTAATATTTTACACCATCACTAAAGTTATTTCCTTCGATATGTGTCTGGTGTGATTTTTGTTCAATAAAAACTCAAAATGTTTCCCATAACCAATTCCTCAAGCCACTATGAGGGCCCGTCTGTGGGAAATCCATTTGTCTCTGCAATCCTCATTTATAAGTATCCCCTCGGATTCATATATGAAATTATTATTGATGCACTATGAATTTACTATGAATCTACTTTACGACTCTTAGAAGATGTTTAAAAATCTCCAACTGGGTTGTGTGGTTCAACGAAGATATCTCGCCTTGGCTTCCATGGAGACTGTCGAATGGCACCTTGAATTAAGGTTGAAAGAAATGTAGTACATCGAAGCTTCACCCGTAAGGTTGATTCATCTGTGAAGTAGGAAGAAGAAACAATCCTCACACCACCTCTATTAATCTTATCGGCTGTGTTGATCCCACTAGTCTAATCTGTGCAACTCTAACCACTACCATGTCTTAAGTTTACAACATTTACATATGTATTGGTGTAACATGTAACTAATCACTAGTATTTATTACGTAGTTACTTACACATGTGATTCCATCTCTTAACTAGTATAAGTAATCAAAGTGATTATGATTCAGAGATTACACATAGTATGTCAATTAGGGAAACTATAGTCAAACTGTAATCATTGGATCCAAGGTATACATAATCACTGGAATACAATGGTTTCATTGTTCCTTACTTACCCTATGGTTAGTCTTATCTAATATGAATCAATTGAGATAATGTTCAATTCTACACAAAGCATGAAATAATGTCATGATTTTTGTAACATCAATGTTACATATATTGTTTCATACTGTAGTTCTAGAGAATAATATTGTTCAATAAATTTTCTCTTGTTTTGTTATTGATATTGGAAATATTTATCTTCTTTTGAAAGTAAGTTACCTTAAAACCAACTCTTTTCCAGTATTTTCAACACTAGCCATAGCTTCCAACAGGTTTTTCTTTTCCAATATTTTCAACACTAGCAATAGCTTCCAACAGGTTTTTCAACACTCAAGCAACAAATTCCAAGATTTTCAATGCTTTTTCTAGGATTTCCAATGCTTCATCAACAACTTCAGCATTTGATGTATTGTATACAAGCATAGTGGCAATGGAGAAAAAAGTGTTTCAAGAGTTTTAGTGGCAGTGGAGAAAGAACTTTTCATCTTGTGATGTATAAGACAATCACAAGACATAGTGGCGGTGGAGAAAGGAAGTAGAATGCTTCCAAAACTCACCGCATAAAGAGACCTGTCGCATACACAAATCGATTTTCCAGGGGATATAATCCATACACAATGCGATTTTCAGACCCTATTTAAAGTTGTCAGAAAATAATCAGTGAAGTTCATCCTATGGAGATTCAATGAAGTTATAATAAATTATGGAGATTCAATGAAGTTACAATAAATTGATATGTAACATTCGAAGAGTTATCATAGATTCAATAAAGTTATCACACACTCAAAAACTTAACCATTAAAAACTTAGTCTACGTAAAATTGGAAAGATTCAATAAAATTATCATATACTCAAAAGCTTATCTTATCGGCAATAAGACATCCATTTTGTTAACCAATAGTGTTTCTATAAAATCAATTTAAATATTATAAAAAAATTGAACATTTATTTTTTCATATAAAAATGGAAAGCATAATATATATATATATATATATATATATATATATATATATATATATATATATAAAGTAAAACACAAACTAATTGCTAAAGTTCCTGCCTTGACTTCAACGGGGACTCATAATTGAGCCAACATGGCTACACCCGATCTTTAGAATGCTCCAAAGTCTATTATACCAATGAACAAAACATGGAGTGACCATCACGCAATCACCAACTTTAAGATAATTGTTTTAGAAAGCCTCTTACGAAACTTTTAGAAGAAAAGGAGATTTACAAGCATATGAAAGCTATATAGGGCTTAGGCAAGAACTCACTTGTTATAGCTTTTGCTAGTTTATAATTTAATTTATTACAATCAAAGCTATCTGAAGTAATTAATTCATTACAATCCGACCTTTTCAGCATTTAGTTTTTTATTTTCCAAATTAATTTTTACTATGTTACTAGTCCAAATTAATTTCTACTATGTTACTAACAATTATTATAAGTAAAAAACATAAGTAGTTTATATAACACGTTAAGATGTAATATAATTTTTTTAATAACATTGGTTGAGTTTGGAGTCAAACATTTTTCATTTCATGCTCATGCTTTTTATTTTGTTAATAGTTAATTGATGCTTTTGATTAAAGTTTTATTTTATTTTAGTTAATTGATGCTTTTCATTAAAGTTTTGTTTTATTTTTAAAATTTTAATTTAGAATTTTTAAATTTCACTTCCAAATTTTATTTATAAGTAATTTTATGATGGTTGATATATTAATTAGACATAAGTTTTTTTAAGTGAGTTATTTGTTGTTTTAATAGGAAGCTTTTCCATTGATACAGTGAGTTATAATTGTTTGGATTTGTTTAATAAAATATTTTATCACATTTTGATTTAATTTGATTTAATCTTCTAGTTGTATATATATGTAGTTTTACTTAGTCTTGCACCTATTAGTTATAGTAGCTAGGTAGATCATCAAAGGTATTAAATAAATTGTTGTAATTTGTTTAATTTAAAATTGTATAAGTAATTGTTTGTAGATATAGTTTAAATGTTTTAAATTTTTATTTAATTTTTTTATGTTTTTCAAATTATTTTATTTAAAAATTAGTTGGAAATTAGAAAAATAATTAAAATTACAAATTTCAATAGTTAAGATTTCATATTATGAGAGTCTTAAATTTTTTTAAGAGACTAAATCTATTTATACATTCAAAAATATGATTTTAAAATTATACTTTCACTAACATTTGAGTTACACAATTCAAATAATAATTAAATAAATTTCCTTAAAAGTTGTATTCTTTAACTTTCTTAACTTTCTTTTTTATTTATGTTCCATAAAATAAATAATAATTGCAGTAGTGTTAGTGCTTTGGGGAGGAATTATCATGGTGTTGGTTTCCAACTAAAATATGAACTCTAACCCAAAAAATCTCCTGTCTTTCTACCCAGTAATTTGTTTTTCTTTGAATGGTCCACATGATATTATAACATTTATTTTTGACATTTTTGCTTGAATGTGGAGTTAATGGATTGATTCCCTAATTTTCATAATTACCTGGAAAAGGAGCATACTTATAGCACTTGGAGGTTATAGTAATAGCATAACCCTATTTTATACACAATTTCAATTTGTAATTTGTAATTTCAATTTGTAATTATAGTACACCTATTGACAATGGGCACATTTAATAGGTTTTTAGTTCTTAATACGTTTTCTATGGACGAGATTAAATATGCCTAGAATATTCTTAGTCGTCACAATAAATAAATGGCTCTGATTTCATCCATTAACTTCCGAGCTGTTATAAACACATCCACGAATTAGCGGCTGTGCTAGTTTGTAATCATTAAGGACACGAATAGTTTGGTGCTTTTAAGAGTTACAGCACTTCTCACGTTGATGAATCGTGCTCGTCCACTTACTTTAACATGAATGTAAAACCCCACATGAAAATTAGACATCACAGTTATTAAACAAATCGAGCATAATGTTTACTTTTGTTTCCTGTCATGGCATTCTAAATATTTAGATGCATTGAAGTATCGTGGTAAATACTTCTGCATTCGCTGGTCGCAGAATGAATGAAGATCTATAAATATGTGACGTTTAGTCATAATTCACATTTCATATTTTTACAGTCACAATAGATGGATGAATGATATGGTAATGTATTAAACAGAGATCTGTGAAGGACTTGTCCTGAGCTTTATAAAAGCATGCATACATACACCCCTTATGAAGCTACAATACTGACATTGGTTTGAATTTGGGCT
>ML780034.1:842631-854616 GCA_009831015.1 Picea engelmannii | reverse complement strand
TCTCATGACCAAATACAACCAAACTAGCCGAATGAATCTTCACCACTCACCTTCAGGCCCTACCCCCCTCAAAGTTTATAACCAGGGTATCCAGGAATACCATATTCTCCCCCTATCACCTAGGTCCTATAGAATTTACCCATGACATTTCAAAACTGAGGTACGCATGCCTAACTAGATCTTACAATCGTATGCCGATTTACATAAAAACTGTAAACTCCACCTCAAACTTGGAATTCAAGACTTTCACCATCACTTTGAATCTGAGTAAGGCACCCATCAATACTTTGTTTCCATGCTTGAATTGCCACTATCACTTCCAAATCTAACTCTGCCTCCTCCTGCAACTCATGACAACGGTCCACAATCATCTCATTGATGCATTCAGTCAAACACTTTTTGTGCATCCTTAAAACTGAAGAACTTGGAATACATAAGAAATATACCCAAGAGGAAAGCTTTCTCTAAGCACTACCATGGCTTCCAACTCCACTGCCTCATTGACCTTTCTCTTCATTCTCCACCATCCTTTCGAATTCATAGGGATTTTCCTCCTCACAGACCACATGCCAAACCCTTGTTTCCCTTGCAGTGGACTCTCCTTCTTTCTACATGAATGATAATATTCCCTCAACTCTCATAGGCCTTCACCTAACCTTAGAGATGATACCACATGTTGGATTTCAAGCTTGCAAACACAATTAATAAACAAAGACAAAAATAGAGAAATATAAAACATCACACATGAGAGAGACAAACAAAAATGGGGGGAAATGATATCTTTATTGCTCAACCAAATGGATAAATGAATACAAGTCTCAAGAAGCTCCTCCACGACTTCTACATTTAAACATGAGATTCTCAAGCATTTCCAGGCATATGGAAATCCAAACAATTGAGAAACCTTCACTCAAACAAAGTAACTGGAAGGTGTGTTGTCACAACCCAACATGTCTTAGCAAAGCTTTTAGTTTTTGCTAGATAAAATATCACACTTAGGAATCCAGTTACTCTATTAACAATCTTGATTGATTAATGCTCCTCGTAGGACAATCATAAGGATTTAAATCTAATCTCCAATATAAATACAAATATAATTAATAAATATGTGTCTATTATATCTTAAGATTTAAAAAAAAAATTAAAATCAGCCATTAAACTAATCAACAATGAATTCTTATAATAATTCCTCACTTTTGACATAGATTAATAAAAATAATATAAAAATACCACTTCTATCATTATTACATTGCCTCGGAAGTATATAGCATTCACTCCTGCGTCGTTTGCATATTACTTTAGTTTGACTTAAAAAAAAATTGCAAACACCCTAATCTTAAACATAAGGAACAAATATTTTTATTTTTTAATATATAAAATAATATATTTTTCTCATCATTGATTGGTTGATGTATTTGATATTTTTATTGGAGTCTTTACGTATTTCAAGAATTCAATTTTTTGCAAACAACCTAATCTTAAACATAAGGAACAAACATTTTTATTTTTTAATATATAAAATAATATATTTTTCTCATCATTGATTGGTTGATGTATTTGATATTCTTATTGGAGTCTTCACGTATTTCAAGAATTCATATTAATTGGGTATTAAATATCTATTGTCTCATCCGCGCTAGAAACCCCTCGAGCAAAGCAACAACATATGTGGTTGTTTGAGATAGCAGATGAAGTACCTAGAGAAAAGTCGTGTGACTCTCTTCTAACCCCAACGCCAGGGTTTTCACCGACGAAGGGACATGTGTGTCCACTATCCAGCCATTTAAAGAAATCACAATCATTGAGTTCCTCCATAAAGTCTATGGATCGATCCACAACGCTTTCGAGGATGACCAACATAAAATTTAGATGTTGTGATATGCTTATGAATTACCATAAAAGCTGCAACGCACTTCAAATTTATTAATTTCATTTATAAATATGATGAAGCAAATCGATTAAATCGATTAATTGAGAGTGTACAGCCTACTGCCACAACAATTACATTATGAAACATCTATTAACTACATACAAGAGGCAATATAAACAACTTTGCTTCCCTTGTTATTATTATTAGAATTAACTAATTATAATAATAATTGGATTTAGATAGAGACTAGTTAAAAATATAAAAGTAATATGAATAGGTCACTTTTGTATTATAAATGAGATATTAAGTCCACTTACAGGAAGCGACCGAAAAGTAAACAACATGCCTGGTAGACCGTTTTGTCGAGATATGGGTGATGAAGTCAATATACCCCAACCCTGTCTCCGCCAAACTTCTATTGCAAAATTTATTAGTTTTAAATTTAATGTTTAGTAGCCTCCACGTGGGTGGCTTAATGGCTAACTCTGTAGTCTATTTATACGATTGACTCCATGAGGTCTTAAGAATAGCCATTCCTTTAAAATGTATTTTATTCGAGATCATTTTTGTTTTGATGAAGTTGATACGAAGACTAAGCGCATGAAATCTATTGATTTATTAGGTTTTTTGTGTTGCGTAAATTTTAGCATCAAAATTTGAAGGTTTACTTTTAATTTTAAGTCAAAAGGTATATATTTATTAAAACTTTTTATAATTAAAAGTTGAAAAAAAAGTAATTATGCTTTAATTCATAAGAATAAATTAAATATATATTTAAAAAAATTATAAATAAAATATTGTTTTTCTAATGATTTAAAATATTAAAATTCAAGGAATAATTTGATAGATAAGTTGAAATTTTAATAGAAAATAATAATAAATAAATATTGTGATTTCAAATATAATTTTTGATGGGTTATATATACATTAATAATAATAAAAAGTCATAACTATTGATTTATGTTTTCTTTGATTTTCAAAGTATTAATATAAAATTTTAGACACAATCACAAAATCAAACATTTTTGTGGACATCCATATAAGAGAGGATGTGATCTATGTATTCAAATGATACTTGAACACTCCATTTTATATTCATAATTTGAGCATATCCCAATCCTTCTTAACCATGGGATTCAAGTTCATTCTAGATGTCATTAGAAAAGAAGAAATTGTAATAGATCTTGAGGTTTTCGTTGAAGGGAAATAATTCTATCAAAATAGTATAAAAAAAATGAAGAGACCTTAATTGCATTATAAGCCTCTGGGAACATCACAATCTAGCATGATTTCATCCATTGCTTATTCTTTAAGTTAAGATGTTTATGATTTGGAGCTTCTCAAGATCCATAGAAACATGAAACTAAAGGAAGTTACTCATGAAAACCACCATGTTATTTTTACTGAGGATATTGATTGTTCACTTTCTCTCTCAAACCATGTGAAAATGCATAAAAGAGTGGGATGCTAGAGCATAATCCATGATGCACAAGTTTGATGATAATACAAATTACGTTACCTTCTTCCTAGATTTCTTAAGAATCGTACCTAGCTTCAAAAATGTTGTTCCAAACATTAATGCTACAAAGACTATGTTTCCTTAATCTTGGGCTTAGGATGAGGCAAGGGGAAAGAGAGTTATGAGGCATTCTCAAAATATTTGCAAAGCATCATCAGATTGGTGTCATGTTTCCATAAAGAAGAAGAAGAAAGTGAAAAGGTGTGATAGATAAAGATGCATGGAATCGAAAAAATGGGAATGACCATTTTGGAGAACAAAGGAGTGAGGATTTGATAATACCATAAATTGCATGAACAAAATCATTATCATACTCCCAATTTTAGGTTTTATGATGTTGGCAAGGYTCATTTTGTGCAAGTTCATATCTAAACTTAATTAAGAACATACATGTTCAAAAATTTCCCCTAGCCTAACATAGTTTTTAATCCCAAACATAATCATTAAATAGTTTTATTTGAAACAAATAAAAACTATGCATTATCTTTGTGATTCAAGGCTCACAAACTTATACATAATTGGTGGATTGTTGAGAGATTTACATTCAATTTTTATTTATGTGTTTTGTCTCATTATCTATTCTATTATTAGGTATTGCATGAATTGCATACTGAGTGATTGAAAGGCTCGTCAATGTGCTGAGTGGTTGAGAGACAATATGATGAAATAATAATAATATTAGATACTAATGCTATAACCATGTCATGAATTTTAATCGGTAAACAAATAACATTATAAATATAATAAATAACTATAAATTAACATGTTCAATACTATTAGTAAGATGGGATATGTGAACATTCCATCGACTATGGACATTCATTTGTCCCATTAACACGTTCACAAAGGAGTGTGACCATGAATATAGAGGTTGAAGGTTATATCCAACAAAATTTTGTATATATTACATAGTCGATTATTTTGGTACGTCGTATAAATGATATTGGTAAGGGAACAAAAACCATTATGCGATATACCAATATTCAAAGAGAAAATACGAAGTTGTACATGGAAATCCGGACGTGACTAGTGATACTATTATGTTGATATGATAAAGTTGTTCAACCGTACCATCGCAACAACATATAAACGTGTTGGGCAGGTCCACGTGTTCGATTAGGGTGCCAAGGTTGAATGGCAACGCTGAGCATAATCAAATTACGTGTTGGGCATGTCCACGTGTTCGATTAGGGTGCCAAGGTTGAAGGGCAATGCTGAGCATAATCAAATTTCTCCACGCTAGACAAGGACAAAGTACTAACCTACATAATTAAAATATTACGATGAAATTTCTCCATACTTGTTGAAGACGAATACTAAATTACACCATTAAAGTACTAGAATCAAATTTCTTCATGCTCGAAAAAGGATAAAAATACTAAATTACAAAATTAAAGTATTAAATCTATCTTAGATTTTTAACTCTATCATGTGTTTATAGGGATTGCTTTTTTTCAAGCTTTTTAATGAACGAGTCAGTGGAAGGACTTTGGTAGGAGGCAAACATTAACTCGAACCACATTACTATGGGGGTGCATTCACTTGGCCTTCATTCAAGCTCTAGGCTTTATGTTTCACCTGCTCAGCAACTTAGTGGAGGCCTTGATTTAGCACCCTCATTTGATACCTTCCTACTTGTTCTGTCGGATTCATTTCAGGGGTGTCGAAATAATGCTTGGGGAGTAGTCCATAGGCTGTCGATAGAGGGGTTGATATTACTGGTTCTCGAAGCATGACACATTTTCCTCCTTCTCGGAAGAGTCGCGGACAGTGGGTTGCAAACAAGGTGGTCAAGAGGATGGTCTTAAGCTCAGATATTGGTTTGGAGGATACTTGCAGGTTGGCACTTTGCGGCTTGGTGGGGAGATTTTCTTATGGAAATTTATGCTTGGAAAAAATATATGTTTGGTTGGAGCGAGTTTGGACACCATTCTTAGGTTATGTACTAGAGGTATATTATCTAACGAAAGGTTGGATGGGGTTCTTGTGTAACACTCCAAAAGATGTAGCTATGTTGTTAGAAAAGAATTGGGTTAATGGAGGCAGTAGCCTCATGTTAAAGAGGTGGCATGTTGCTTTTGATCTGGTTACGGAATACTTCTCCTTTAGACATTTTTGGGTTCTGGTTCTGGGGCTACCCTTATATCTATGGAATGAAGGGGCGCTGGCAGCCATTGGAGATTCTCTCGGCAAGTTCATTATGATTGACAAAGACAATCTCTTTGCGACAACTAGGAAGGTTGGCAAGGTACTAGTCGAAATGGACCTACACCTTGGTTTGTCGGAGACCTTAGAGATTGATTAGAGAGGTAGACATTTCCTACAGAGGCTTGACTACTTAGGTACTCCGTCCAGGTGCAGTTTTTGTTGAAGTACATCCCATTTGAGATGAGACTGTAAAGGTTGTGGTGAAGGAGATAGTGAACATGAAGGTCCTGACCTTTTATATGGCACACCTGATTACTCCATGGAAACATGTTTCTATGGTTATGACGCAGTTCACTAGAGCCGGATCGATCCCAACTACACAAAAAGTTCTACCTCTTTAACTAGTAAGTTACAATTTCACTGTCCGACACTTTTTAGCTCTTTGTTTGTGTGGGAACAAGAAGTATTAAGCTTGTTTGTTTGGCTTAAGAGTGTTACTTCTAAATCATTTTCGCCACCTTTAGAAGATGTGGGGGGTATTGTTTGTACTACTCATATTTCTGGTTGTCGAGTGTCCTTACCTTCCTCAATGACTGGCCCCTCGAGGATGGAGCCTTTGAATATCTCTGGTAGTTAGGAGGTGTCCTGTGACAAGGTGACTCAACTAAGTTCCTCTCTAGAGCCTTCTGGTCCTTTTGAATCCACTCGTAGCCTAGGGACTAGTCAGTTGTCAATTGGTCTCCCTACTTCCCCTCCTAGCTATAGGGATCTAGACGATGAGGAGACCTCTCTCTCTATTGTGCTTGATTCCTTGATTCCTTTCATCTGAGATATTGATGATATTGTTCAACTACCAATTTATCTTGGTAAGTCGTTCATTGACCCTGTGGCTGGAAAAGAGGAGGCTAGTTGCTCACATTCCACTTTAGTAGGGGCAGGAAAGGAATTTGCTTGGTCTAGGGGCCTAGGAATTGAACATTCGCATGTAAAGACCAGGAGTGGCTGGAAAAAGTCATCTCTTGAGTCTTCTCTTGTTATTAATTCTCACACATCCACCGAAGGTGGGGCACTTAGAGCATTGAAGGCCCTAGCACGTTCAAAATAATGTTACTGGTCTCCCTCAATCTAAGGGGAACTGGAGGCACCCTAAAGTTGACCTCAGTTCGATGTGTTTTGGATAAAACTCGACCTAACATTGTTTTTTTTCAGGAGACTTTGGTTCATTCTGATAAAGCCCGTAATTTCTTTCACACCCTTCGGCCAACCTGGCTAAGCTGTGCGGTGAACTCAGTTCGAACTTCTAGTGGTTTGTTGGTTTCTTGGGGTTCAAACTACTTTGATCTGGTCCCTTTTCTTACTTGTGGTGGGATTTTATTGACATGGTTTTGTTTAGAAAGAAAAAGGCGGATTACACTACTAAATGTCTACAGCCCATGTGTGGAGCGAAAACTATTTTGGGAATGGCTGGAACATTTAGGCTTGTTGACTCTAAAATATTTAATTCTAGCAGGGGATCTAAACTTGACACTTTCTTCTAGTGAAATCTGGGGAAAGTAGTTCCTAAACGGCACAACGGGCGAACAGGAGTGGATTTTATTGCAAAAAGACTAGACAAAACTTTCTTATATGAAGATCTATTAGATACAGTTGGCATCTACAGAGCATGGGTGGAATATCCCTTCATCTCTGACTATGCCCCTCTGCTTCAGTTGGATTTTCCTCACCTCTTTAAGGCTTGTCCATTCAAATTCAACCCTTAGTGGATTAAGGATCAAGGCTTCTTATTGTTGGTACAAAATCTGTGGAATGATCCAAAATATCTCATTGAAGATGGTAAACAAAAAAGGCTTGTTTGGAAACTAAAAGATCTAAAAGCAAGCACGAAAATTTGGCAAAAGGACCATAAGATTTTGAAAAATTCTTGGCTCAGTTGCCTAGAGAAAGAGATATCTTTTAGGTTACAAAATCTCTTGACTGGTATTCGAAATACTCTAGTGGATTCTTCATTAAAAGATCTGGAACTTGAAAGAAATAATTTACTAAATGAAATCGAGGAGCAGTGGCGACAAAGAAGTCATTCTATTTGGATACATAGTGGAGACCAAAACACAATTTTTTCATTAATTTGCGAATTTCAGGAGAAACAACAAGTTTGTTTGGGAGATTCTAGATGAAGTGGGGCATTTACATTGTGGTCGGTAAAATATTAAAGAAGTGGCTTTAAATCATTTCAAAGGTTTTTACAAAGAACAAATTGTCCCTTCTACCAGTGACCAAGTCAACGTGGTAGCTTTGTTCTCCAACATGTTTAATGATACAAAGGCCGAGGATTTATACAAACTTGTTGAAAAGGAGGAATTGAAGACGGTCTTATCAAAGTTCAAAGTGGACAAGAGTCTGGGGCCGGACGACTAGACTGTTGAGTTTTTTAGTCATTTATTTGATATAGTAGGAGAGGATCTCCTTGAAATGGTTGAAGAGTCTAGATTAAAAGGTTTTATTCCTGGAGCATTAAACTCGACTTGTATTACCTTGATTCCCAAAGTAAACAAGCCACAAAACTTCGGAGAGTTCAGACCAATCTCTCTGTGTAATCTTAGCTATAAAATTATTTCTAAGATTATAGCTGATCAGATTAAACTGATTCTGTCTAGATCACTTTTGGAGGAGAAGTTGTGTTTTCTTCAAGGTAGACAGATTCAAGATGCCATCAACACAGTCCATGAGTGCATTCACAGCATAAAAAAGAAAAAAACAAAGTCATTAGTTTTAAAATTGGATTTACATAAAGCATATGATTGCATTAACTGGGACTTGTTGCACAGGATTCTTCTCCAGATTGGTTTGGGCCTAAACTTGAAAAATTGGATAATGAGTTGTGTGGTATCCACTTCTTTCCCTGTTTTTATAAATGGAGAGGCCATTGAGTTCTTTAAAAGTGGCAGGGGATTAAGACAAGGTTTTCCCTTAGCCCCCCTACTGTTCATTTTGGTTATGGAAGGACTAAGTCTTTTATTAAAAGACAGTCAAAGAGAAGGTAAGTTGACTGGTATTAAAGTGTCCAAAACCATAAAAAAATTTCATATACTATTTGTGGACATATGATCATAATGACAAATGTTACAATGCAAGAGTGGTGGGAGATTCATAAGTTATTAAAATTTTTCTATTCGACTTCAGGTTTAAAAATTAATGGATCAAAGTCTACCCTCCTTTAAGTAGGAATGATAGACCAGGATTTAGTGCCCTACAAAGCTCTATTCCCTTTTAGATTCTCTGAGCTTGATTTGGGTTTCAATTACCTTGGATATTTTCTTAAGACCGGAGCGCAGCGCGTCGAAGATTGGAGCTGGTTAATAAAGAAGATGGAAAAAAAGATCAATAATTGCTGTTATAGATGGTTGTCCTTAGGAGGACGTTTTATCTTATTGAAATTTGTGTTAAAAAGTCAACCTATCTATTGGATGTCATTGGTTGTTGTTCCCTGTTCGGTCTTGAATACTCTGAGGAAATTGATGTTTAATTTTCTTTGGAGAAGAAAAAGTGATATTAATCATATGCACCTGTGTAATTGGGAGCACATTACTCTTCCAAACTTATACGAGGGATGGGGAATTCACAACATCTTTGATTTTAGTAAATCACTGGCCGCGAACACACTCTGGAGAGTTTTAATGGGTGAGGGCATTTGGCACATGGTTATTCTGGACAAGTACCTTCCACATTCGACTGTGATAAATTGTCTTAGATCCCATTCCTTCCATCAGAAAGCGTCTTCTAGAATTTGGAGTGGATTAATGAAATCAATACACTTAATTATGCATTGGTTAAGTTGGAATCCAGGGATAGGACAACTCATCGCTCTAGGGAAAGATCGGATCCCGGGGCTGGGGAAAAACTCTTTCCTCTCTAGTAATATTTTGTCTTCTTTAAATCAAAAGAATATAATTACTCTCGCATAGGCCAATAAACATTCATATTTCCAGTTCTTATCCTCTTATTGGTTGAGCAATAGTGATTTGGGATTCTCTGGAGAAAATGAGACTGAATGGGATCAGTTTAGGCGGACACTTATTGATTCTGGAGCTATCTTACAAGATTCTGAAGATGAATTAATTTGGATAGGAGGGGATAATTCCAGATCTCCTTCTGTAAAAAATTTCTATAGGGGCATAATTTCAACTAAAAGTCCGATGAAAGTGGGGACTTGGAGACAGTCCATCTGGAAGTGGAAAATTCAATTATAGATAAAATTGTTCATCTGGCTAGCAATGGAAGGTAAAATACTTACTTGGGATTCTATACAGTGAAGGCGATGGGAAGATTCAGGTCGTTGTCCCCTCTGTAAACAAGATGCAGAAAATATTATACATCTCTTTAAGCATTGTCCTTTTGCCATATCCGTTTGGAATATCGTAAGAAAAGATTTGAACTTTAAAAAGTGTTGGATTGGTAACACTCTGTTGGATTGCTTTAAAAATTGGTATGAGGAAAAAACAGTCCCCACCCAATTAGCATCTCATATATGTTGGGACAATTGGATTGAACAAAAAAAAGAAATTTTTGAAGATTCCACCCCTACTATTCAGGCAGTGATTTATAAGACTTTGGCTTTACAAAACAGAACCAGTGCATATTTGAAGGATAGAATTTCAAGAGACATTTTAATTATTCATCAAAAGGATACTTCATTAGCATGGTTCGATGGAGCAGCTCAGCGATATGGAAACTTGTGTGGTGCAAGTGGTGTAATAAAAACTTTGGATGAAACAATCATAAGATGGACCTTTAATTGTGGCAGAGGCACCAACAAAAGAGCGAAACTCTTGGGAGCATGGGCCATGTTGGCATTCGGAAGTCACTCCTGGATTGCTAGCAGGAGCAGAGCCTGAAGCCCATCAGATTTAATGTCACGGTTGGTTTTAAAGGGTGATCAAATGGAGAAAATACTCAAAACAACACAAGCTCAACTCAGAAACTGGACCAGGCACGCATGAACGAATGAGGTCCTGATAAACTTCAAACAGTGGGTCGTAGTAAAAGGGTGCGCAGGCGGAAGACTTATGCAAGAAAGCGCAGTGGTCCACAATAAACATCAGGTTCATTACGGATTAGAGAAGAAGTGCGTTTGAACGCAAAATCCTTTTACATCCAAACACATATACCAGAGAATACAAAGATGCCACAACAAATCCTTTATCGCAACAAGATTGTTAAGTTCACGTGAATCCTTCACTGTGAGCCCTCCAGCAGAGACGAAACAAAGATGGAAAAGAGAGGAAAATGTTTGTTATAAACCAAGAAGTCTCAAACACAGAGGCATAGCCAGGAAACCAGAATATTTGCTGAAACTATCTAGTCGGGAGCTTCGCTCTACCATCGATAGATACAAAAATGGAAAAACTGCCTACATATACTCAAAATAACACAGCGGCGGAACCAAGAAACTGCATTGAAGGCTTTGCGTCTGCATGGCTTCTGACAACACGGAGCTGCGATCTTTGAATGGTCGTGCAACTTATGGCAGACGCGATCAGTCTTCTGACAGTTTATTTGGCGAATCGACGTGCTTTTAATCTTTTGCGGGACGTCCCCATTATGGCGGAGACGATGTCTAACCCCCACCAACCGCTTCAATAACTGCTTCTTGGGATTGATAACGACCCAGCCAACTCATCATCTCGAGATAGGGAATACTTCTCGCGCTGCCACCTGGAACGACTGAATGGTTTGAGGGACAGACATGAGGGCCATCACGGAGGACGTGGTGTATGGTAGGAGTGATGACGAGAAGTGAGAGTGATGACAGAGGGGGGAAATAGGGGATGATCCGTGGAAGGGGAAAGCCAGGTAGATGGGACGAAGACAGGAGAAACGGACTCACCTTCGGGTGAGAAACTGATGTGGAAAGAAGGGGATGCGTGGCAGGTGATGAGTGGGTGATGAAAAGGAAGGGGAGGCCACGCGAGCCAGAGAGGAGGGATGGATAAGTGACATATGGCAACAGGGGAAGGCGGGTAGAAGGAAAGTGAAGTGACGGGAGGAGGACCCACGTTGGTTAAGCACAGGGCAGCTGAGAGGAGCAGGGTTGCACGAGCGCCGTTGGTTCGGGCGCTACGATCGTGGCCGTTGGAAGCTGCACCCACAATTTCGGACCCCCCCCCCCGACTTAAAGGTAGAAAGGAGGGGGGGGTCCGGAATGGTCTCCGTCGCCGTTGATCCGGGCGCGCTCATCTGGACCGTCGGAGAGATGTGCCCCCGATTCCGGACCCCCCCCTCTTGCTTAAAGGTCGAAAGGTAAGGAGGGTCCAGAATTTGCTGTTTGCCGTTGATCCGGGCGCGCTCGTCTGGACCGCCCGGTCTTGCTTGCTGTTTACCACGGGCGCGTTGTCGCCCAAAACTTTGGACAAGTGGGTTTAACCCATTCGTTTGATATCTGACCCCCTTA
>ML780034.1:819989-838316 GCA_009831015.1 Picea engelmannii | reverse complement strand
TGGATAAGTGACATATGGTCACAGGGGAAGGCGGGTAGAAGGAAAGTGAAGTGACGGGAGGAGGACCCACGCTGGTTAAGCACAGGGCAGCTGAGAGGAGCAGGGCTGCACGAGCACCGTTGATTCGGGCGCTACGATCGTGGCCGTTGGAAGCTGCACCCACAATTCCGGACCCCCCCCGACTTAAAGGTAGAAAGGCGGGGGGGGGTCCGGAATGGTCTACGTCACCGTTGATCCGGGTGCGCTCATCTGGACCGTCGGAGAGATGCTCCCCCGATTCCGGACCCCCCCCTCTTGCTTAAAGGTCGAAAGGTAAGGAGGGTCCGGAATTTGCTGTTTTCCGTTGATCCGGGCGCGCTCGTCTGGAACGCCCGGTCTTGCTTGCTGTTTACCACGGGCGCGTTGTCGCCCAAAACTTTGGACAAGTGGGTTTTAACCCATTCGTTTGATATCTGACCCCCTTAGCGAGAAATATCGCTAACAGGCCACTATCATGCTAGTTGATCATTTGTCATTACATCGCATCCAGGTTTTGGGTGATTCTAGAGTTGTTATAGATTGGCTATTAAACAAAGGAAGGCTACAGGTTTGTGCAACTGAAGGATGGAAATCTAGAATAAAAGTTCTATTAAAGAGATTCCAGTCTATTAACTTTCAACACATCTTCAGAAGCTTTAATATTGAAGCAGACTCTCTTTCAAAACAGGCTTTTGAAGAACCATAGGGCACAATTTCCTAATCTCATTGGTCTAATGGAGTCGAAGGTCCTAGGAGACATATTAGAATCCATTAGCTCCTTTGAGTGTGGATCTGTTTCTTTTTTCAACACTTAAGATTTAGTATGTTTTGTTTTTTGTGAGAATTAGTTTTTTGTATGATGATGTCTAGTTTGAGACGTCAATATTGAACTAGATCTTTTCTGTGATCTCTAGTTATTCTACATTTTTATGCCTTTAGAATGGATCTGGATTGGCAGCATGCTTTGTAATGGATCCTTTTTTTTAGAAGAAAGATGTAAAAAAATTATATCGACTAATATAATTGAGCCAATTTTCTCCTCGAAAAAATCTTTTTCCATGGAAAAAAACTTTTTACCCTAAGGGACTTGATCCCTCTTCACGCATGATAGAGATCAAGAGTTAAGATAGATTTGCACTAATTATTAATGTGTATATATATGCTACTTGTCAACTTCATGTTGAACACATAAGATATTACACATCTCTGACATAATTAGTAGGACATCATTGAAATATTTTAACTATAAAAAAATATTCTCTCTCTCTCTCTCTCTCTCTCTATATATATATATATATATATATATATATAGAGAGAGAGAGAGAGAGAGAGAGAGAGAGAGAGAGAGAGATGATATTAAAATATATTAATTAAGGTGGCCATTGAGATGTTTTTTTAAATGCTACATGTCAACTCTATGTTAAGCATTGAAGGAATCCTCCTTCATAGTGAGATGTGGAAAGCACCTATCCTCAGAAATCACCATCCACAAAAATGAACACAAGATGTATCCCGTGAAACCCAATATAGGAGAAAACCTAGCTAGAAAGTGAAGTATATGCATTTCTCTCTTTTCTTCAGTTATGAAAATGAAAATAAAAAGAAAGGGGCACTCACTATGGAGTTTCCAATGACATTGTGGGTTGAATGTCTACTACATAATATTCTTCCTCTTTTGTTATGCTCTCAAATCCCACTCCTAGATGCTCTACTCAACAATAGAACAAGTACAATGCTAAAAGAAAGGAACTTCCTCTCGTCCTAGTGGCCCAATATTCTAATAGCCATCTAGGGTTAAAGTTTTTGTATGCTTTAAACCTTAAATATTGTTAGGGTTTTGGATCTTCTAGAATATTCTTGAAAGTCCTCAAGTGACTATCCCAACACATGACTAATGGGGGATAAGATGGAATCCACTCAACACCATGGTGGTCAAGAAGGTAGGTAAACTTGTGGGAGGCATAACTTTCGTATACAAACTCCAATTGAGGTTATTTTCACACCTTTGGAAAGCTCTCAGTGTGTAGAATAGCATCAAGGGATTAAGAGCTATTCTCACAAATTTTTGAACCCCAAAAGTCTTGTTTGATGCCTCAAAATGGCTTTAGAAGGTTTTGAACCTCTAATCTTCAAACTAGGACCTGCCACTAAAATGGGCCTTATAAGCCAATTTCTCCAATTTTCCATCAAGAAAATACCAAAATAGATGAAAAATTATTTAATGATCCATTATGGATCATACCTCCCCATTTAAAGAATTTTGGTCGCCAAAATCTTTCACTGAATCAGGTGAGGAAATTTTTCCTCTGCCTTCAACCTAGAGTACCATTTTTCCGTACCTGGAAGTTTTCCTTTCAAATTGATATACCAAAATTCATGATGCACTTATATGGTAGTTCTAGAATTCTTCTACAAAACTCTTTCTTTTTCCAACTCTATCGGAGCTCCTGGTGCTAAGTTCTCTATGGTATGTAGGACCTGCTCCTCAGATTCCTGAGCCAACATGGAGGGCTCATAAAGTTTTAGATTTTCCACATCTACTAAGTAAATACAGATATGTGGGGGTAGAATGAGTTTGTAGGAATTACTACCCACCTTCTACAATACCTCAAAAGGGCCATACTATAAAGCCTTTATATTCTTACCATGGCCTTGTAGTCTTTTTTTGTTTAGTCACAAACAAACTCCATCTCTTCATTGAATGGTTTCTTAGTTATATGCTAATCATGTTGAGCCTTGTACCTTTCTTATGACTTATTTAATGTCTCATGTACCTACAAATGGATCTACCTAATCTTACCAGGACCTTTCTTATTTCTTACCAAGACCTTGTAGCCTTTCCTTTTTTAGTTGCAAACAAACTCTATCCCCTCCTTGAATGTTTTCTTAGTTCTATTCTAATAATGTTGAGCTTTGTACCTTTTTTGTGACTTATTTAATGTCTCATGTACATTTAAATCGATATGCCTAATCTTTTCAACAAACTTATCTACTCTCAATGCTTCTCCTATGACCCCTTCCCTCACACCTCCTTGTGTCCATATACAACATCCAAGGGAAAAGAAAACAACTACGAAGGCAAGTTTTGAAATGGGACTTACTAGTAAAGTATGAACTTATCTGTCATAAGAGTGTTGAATATATATGATATTTTCATTCCAGTTATTTGGATGCTTCTTACTGTAACCCCTCAAAAGTTGAACCAAAGTCATTTTGACTACTTCTGTATACCCATCTTTGTATGGATGGAAAGTTGTAGATATATTCAACTTGGTGTCCATCTTTTCCTAAAGTGTAGTCCAAAAGACACCGAGAAATATGTTATCCATATATGAGATGATGCTCCTTGGTATCCCAAAGTGCACCCAATACCATTCAAAGAACATGTTTGTTTCATATTGTCCTCTAGTGGTACTTTTACAAACCATACAAATGAACATTTTTGTAAACTGGTCAACTACAAAAAACACATAGGTGTGTCCCTTCTTGGTTGTTGGAAAACCACCCACAAAATCCATGGAAATTATTTACTAGGTTCAATAAGGTACAACTAAGGGATGGTATAAACCTTATTTTCTATTACTAGACTTATTGGTACAACAAAGTATGTACCCTCTATTATACATAGCTACATCTTCTTTCATTTTAGGCCAATGCACATACATTTTTCAGTTGGAAACTATCTTCCCAACACCAAAATCTATTGCAACCTTGGAGGTGTGAACCTCTCTGATAGGCTAAAATATTTCACCATTAAGGACACAGAGCTTGTCTATCTTGTAGAGTGACACATTCTAGATATGATAGTCAGCCTTACCATCACCTTCTTCTACACTAACTTAGCCATATAACTACTGAAACACCTCTTTAAGGTCCTCATATTCTGTGTATTCCTCTTTGTATGCATCATGGGTAAAAGGATCCATATTCATAAGAGTTTCGAAAGTTATAATATTTGATATGGTTTCCCTTGAAATCACGTCTACCAACCTATTAGTACTACCCTTTTTATACTTCATAACTAGAGGAAATTTCTACAAAAAACCCATCCACTTGTAATGTTTAGTTTGTTGAAGATTACTATAGGCTTGCAAATAATGTAGTTTCCAGTGATCAATGTGGTAATGTTTTCCTTTACCATCAGATTGTGCTTCCACTTATTAATAGATTAATCCAGGGCATAGATTTCCTTATTATACAAAGAGTAGTTCAAGACTCTCCCATGAAATATTTCAGAATGATAACATATCGTCTTACCTCCATGCATCAAGACCACTCCCATAACATATCCACTTTCATATATATCCAATTAAAAAGGATTATACAAGTTAGAAAATGAAAGAACTATTTCTTGAACGATATTCTATTTCATCTCAACAAAATCTTTATGATGATTCTTTCCCCACTAGAAACTCTTACCACTAGTTGTTATGGCACAGAATAGCATAGCTACCATTGAAAAGTATGTTATGAACTTCCATAGGTATTGTGTCTCCCCAATGAAGCTCATAAATTCAATGACATTAGTAATACATGACCACTTGAGGATGGCCTCCATCTTTAAGGGATATATATTGAGTTCACCTCCACCAATCATGTACCCCAAATACACGAATGGATCTTAAACAAATTGATATTTCTTAAGGATAGCTAGCGATAGATGTTTTTTTGGAGTCTCTAACACTTTCATGATATGTGATATGTGTTCTTCCTAGGTAGACATATAAACCAATATGTAATCAAAATACAATATTACAAATTAATCTAAATAGGGATGCAATATATCATTCATCAATGACATAAATGTAGCTAGTGCATTACGTAAACCAAAATGCATGACCAACATTTCATACAAAAATTTCCTTGTTATGGAGGAAGTATTCTAGGTGTATTCTTCTTTAATATGTATGTGGTGGTATCTTGATTTTAGATCCAACTTGCTTAAGTACTTGGCATGATGCAACTTGTCTAACAAATCATCAATCCTAAGAAGAGGGTATTAAATTTTTAGTATGATGTTTTTTGAAGCTTTGGAGTCGACACACATTTTTCAAGTCCATATTTGTTGGCTACTATGATGATACGTGATCCAAAAGGTATGGTGCTTGGTTGAATTACTCCTTGCTCTAGTAGGTTTTGCAACTATTTCTTCACTTTGTCTACTTCTAGAACATACTATCTATACAACCCAATATTTGGTAATGGGGAGTTAGTAAACAATTGCGTCTCATGCTCCACTTCCCTCTTGGGTTGTAACAATTTATGATTCTGGAACACTCCTATATATGTCTACAAAAAACTCCTCCAATTGTTATTTATTCTCTTTGGTACATCTCTCCACAGATGTCTTTACTCTTACTGATTCGTCCCCTAGTTGATTCTCTTCAAGAAAACAAATACAAAATTTCTACTAGAACTAATAATTTTTTTGGCTTGGTTGGCACTTATCAAAGAGATATTGAATTAACCTTTGTGTTCATTGATGATGACATAATTACCATCCTTGATTAGGTGATACTATTTTTCTCTCCTAATGAAGATTGCATCCTTCATATACATGTAGGAGCTTCCAAACACTACACCAAAGACATAAAGGGGTACTACATCTAACTCTACTTAATCAATAAAATTCACACTTATATACAACTTGAACTTACACTATTTAGTGACTTTGAGATTTTCATCTTTATTCACCCATGCCAATGGATATGCGCTTACATGATAATGAACTTCAAACCCAATCTTGTTGACTGGATTTTCTGTTAAGAGTTTGGCTTGTGAAACAAAATTTAATAGAGAATCCACTATGGTATTTTGACTTGGATCTTCATGTGAACGAGTTTATTCATCCCGTTATCATCCTTGTTGTGAATCCTACTAAGATTCACCTCCTTCTGCATCGAGGTGCAAACAATGTTCTCATCCACATATGAGCTTCTCTCTACTAGGTGGCTTGAATCCATGGCTAGTAGGTTCTTCTTCTTTTCATCCTTCTTATGGTTATTTGTATTCATATTTGGATGTAGCTTTCAACACTTTTCTTCAGTGAGATCATCTATATTATAATGATTGTAGTGTTTGTTTAGATCCTTGCACTAATGTGCAATATCTCTCATTTCCTTGTATTTTCCTTTCCACTTTTTCTTCCCATCCTTGTAATCATCATAGTGTTATTTATGTTTAGAACAACTTGTCTATCATTTCTTATGAAAAACTTTTAACCCTAAAAAGTGTCATTTGATGCCTCAAAATGGCTTTAGAAGATTTTAGACCCCAAATCTTCAAACTTGAACTTACAACTAAAACGGACCTTACAAGCCATTTCCTCCACTTTTTCCACCCAAAAAGTAACAAGATATATGAAAATTATATAATGATACATTCCGGATCAAAACAACACAACTAAATTATTAGTGCATAGAAATCACAACATTGTTTGATCTATGACAACTGTGGATTATTACAGTTTGTGTCTTCTCCTTGATGTGATGTAATTTCTATTAGTATTGAATCACTTTATCTTTAAAGTGATTTGAGATTAAACCTTCATTCTTAAGAGTTTTTAGTTTTCAATAATTGTTCCATTGATGGAGATTTATTTTTATAAATTTAATCTAAAATGTATCACTTTCCAATTTAAAAAATTGTTATCATTAAATTTTCAAAATTCCTATAAGACTGTTATCATTAAATTTTCAAAATTCATTATCTAGTTAATTATAATTTCAACATTAGAAAATGTGTTCTCCCTATATTATAGGGACTTAAACAAAAATATCTTTAGAATTAGTGTAATAGATTTATATTTACCTCCATATGGCGTGGATTGATTATACAAATTTAAGAAATATGGGTTGAGTAGTTGACAGATTTCCATATTTTTATAACATGTTATGCAATTCACAATAAATGTAGTAAAATATGATGTGGTGAAGTGGAAATAGCATGTGTCTACATCAAGTGTTATTTGCATAAGCATGAATTAGTCATGCACAAAGAGACAAAGTGTAGGCATGAAACCAATAAATAGAGCATTAGTGACATTATCATATTTGTTTAATGATCCATTTAGAATTATCACCAAATTTTAGATTGCCACTATAAATGGCATTCAATAGATAAGAATATAATCCAATGACCTAGCTAAGATTAATTTAGATATATGTATTTATTAAAAAAGACCTCGATTAGTGGAGGTTAATGGGAGAATTAAGAGTGTAAAGTGTGAATGATCTATGTTAGTTATAATAGTAATATTGAACCAAAACATTGAAATATTATGTGAGCTAAAGAGTTGTAAGTAGTTGAGAGCCCTTAGTTTGCTATCATATGATATTATTGGTAAATTTGTAACCTATTATTATATATTATTATATCTCATGTACATTTGCAATAACATTTCTATATGTTTCAGTTATGTGCTTGCAATGGTTTCATGACCATGTTATTATGTTTTGCATTAAATTTGTAACCTATTATTATATCTTATGTACATTGCAATTTGGTTGGAAAAATTAAAATTTCTAAAGATCTTTGTGTGTCTTGGATATGTGCTTTCAATGGTTTCATGACCATGTTGGCATGTTTTTCATGTTTTTCCTAAATTTCTTTTTGTGAATTAGTATGTTATCAAAACATATCGAAACAAATTTTAAGAGGAAGGGATTGAAAACAAAACTCATCAAGCTTTGGAATGTGGATGGTGTACTAGTAAGCCTAAAATGCATCACCCAAAAAGCATAATGATCTTCATGTGTTTTAAAAGTTTTTTTTGGGGATGTATTCTTCCCTCATTCTCATATGACGGTATCTTGAATGAATATCCAACTTAGTAAAGAAAAATAATTCTTGAAATTCATATAAGAAATCATTAATGATAAGAATGAGAAACCTTTTAATGGTGATGTTGCTAGTCTCTCAATAATCTAGATACATATGGCATGAAGAATATTTTTTTCAAACCATCAACATCGGTGAAGAGAAACAAATTTGGATGGGTTGAATGATGCTCTCCTCTAGCATGTCTTGAACCGTACACACAATCTCACTCTTCTAGTCATAAGAATATCTATTAGGTTGGATGTTAGTTGAAAGAAACCCATGAATGAATTGAATCATATGATCATGCTCTCAAATAGGATGGGGAACTTTGGTGATCTCACCAAATACCTTGGAATGATTTTCAATAACTCTTTGAAGATATAAGGAAGTATAAGGATTATATATTTGAACATCTAGTGAGTACAATTGTAAGAATACCCTAAGTTGGTGTCCCTTTTTTAACAATTTTGTCATGTTGTTGGAGCTTATCACTTTATATAGTTTCTCTTGAATACTTATGAGTTCAATGTCCTTTCCATCTAACAAAAATATCATGAAAATTCCCTAAAAGTCATAGAAAATGTTGCCAATGGTTTCAGTCATTGGACCCCTAACACTACATAAAATAAAACCATGGGAATTGAAATCATTGGGATATCTAATAAATAGTTCCCCATAGTGAGCTTCATTATATGGCACTTCCATGACTAGTTTATGGTATGTACCCATCTAAAATCATTATGTGAAACTCTTGTGCTACATATATGGAATAGTTGAGAAGTTTAGCTAATTTGTGGTCAAAAAAATTATGGGTATTCCCATAATCAATCAATATTATTACCTTTTTTCTAGGACATATCCTTCAACTTGGAGATTTTGTAGAGCAATAATGCTAGTCAAATCATGACAAGATATGGTGAGAATAGTATCCTCTAGTATTGGACCATGATAAGGTTCAATATCTTATTCTTCTTCATATTCGTAGTCTATATAGAATAATTTATTATGACCATGCTTAAACTCCTTAATTTAATTAATGTCACAATTTAAAAATGAACTCATTTTCTTTTCTTTCATCCATTTATTGAGCTATAAACCTTATAGGTTAATGAGGTTAAGAGTGAGAATGGTTAGATTTTTGGGTTGCTGCTAAAGTGTTTACACCATGTATGTGGGTGCTTCATTTGATATGACTTTCATAGTGTATGGATTATCCCATCATTATTTTTTTATGGACATAAACATGAGGAGATGACTTACTCTTGGAATGTTATCATTTATTGATGCTTATGTGGCATTATTACTTGGATCATTAGAGACCTTTAGACAATTGGGTGATTTCTTCATGATGGCCACATAGAGGTTGAGATGTTTCCTTGGAGGAAGCCTTGTTTTTTGAGGAAGAGCACTTGGAATTTTTGAAAAAGGTGTTGATCCCTAGATGGCATGGGCACACTTGATCACATACATGGAGGTTTTTACTTTACTTATGTTAGCTTGGATAAAGGGAGTGATCATGCAAGTGTATGGACCTAGAGGAGTATATCGATTTATAGGATAACAAGAGTCCTTGAGCCCTTGGAGGATGAGCTCTTGACCTTGATTATGCAGCAATCATGCTTGGATCCTTGCTTGTTGGTGACATCACCTTGAAGTTTTACATGTGTCATTTTGGAGTGTATCACTTCACATGTGTGGGCATACTGATGTAGAGTAGGTTTCTTTCAAAGGTTTATTCCTACTTATAGTTGGCCTCTATAACGACCCCTCCGTTACGACTAGGAAAGTGATGCACAAAAGGCAATTTTTTCCTTTTAAAACATTAGGAAATTAACATCAACACATAGTTCATAGAAACGACTAATCAATGACATCATATTAAAATCATTACAAGTGACTCATCATCGTAATCCATAACGACACAACCAACACATCAATCATAATTAGTAACGACACATAATTAACACATCATTTCATTAGATAACAACACAAAATCAACCAGTATCATAAATGACGACGTAAGATCAACTCATCACATAAAGATAACATAGAGAAAATACCTGCCCAACCTACCATGCAAGGTTAGGACCTCCAAGACACATAAGCAACGCTCAATCCCAGGATTCATCCGATTGATTTTGACCATTTAAGGTCTCATGGATGGCGATTGTTCTGAGGAACAAGGAGGTGTCTACATCCCACTAACACAATCAAGTCCAAAACCAACTAGCTAAATCGACAACATCAACGATAATCAATGGTGCAATAGTGTTCTAATAACCAATCACACATCACATAAATTGCAAGGTGCAAGAGAATTTAATTAATAAATCAATCATACAATGACATATGTTAAGGCACAATGTAATCAACTTTATTTTATTTTCAAGGCACAAAAGCAGACATCTACTTTAATTCAAGGAGCGGGATTAATCATTTACTGAATTCAACCATAAATCAACATTATTCCAAGGTTCACGTGTGATCTAAATACCGAATTAAACATAAATCAACATCATTACAATGTGTGCAATTAATCTAAGCACTTAAGAAATCATACATCAACATTGTTACAATGTGCGCGAGTAATCTAAAGCGTAATCATTTAGGCATCATCATTAGTCCATAGTGCAAATCAATCTAATTACTTAATCCTCAGCATCATCCATGGCTCAAGGGAAATCAATTGCTCAATCAATTATTCATTACATTTTTAGTGGCACATGAAGTAAACTACACACATGACCATCCGTAAATTGTTTTTACATCATGGCGCAAAGTAATTATCGATTAATTTTTATGGCACAGAGGTAAACTGCACACATGACCATCCACACATAAATTTTATATCATGACGCAAAATAATTATCAATTTAAATTTTATGGCACAAAAGTAAATAAATACATAATCATCCAAGCATTTCATTTATTCATGTCGCAATATAACTATCAATTGATTCATGGCGCAAAATAATTATCAATTTAACTTTTTATGGTGCATAAGTAAATAAATACATAATCATCCAAGCATCTCATTTATTCATGTCGCAATATAACTATCAATTAATTCATGGCGCAACGATATTAAGAGGACGTCACATGCAATAGATTATAGGGATGACAGAAGCATTACAAATATAGGAGGATAAATTGCTAAGCGAAGGGAGCTTAGGATTTGAGGGTTTAAAAAAAGGGTATTGAAGAAAAACCATCTAACATTAATCTCGAGCCTTGAAGTTCCCGAATACCTTTCTTAAATGAATAGAGAAATTGCACCACAACCCTCCCAAGCACCAATAGAAGTCAAATAATGCAGGGTTTGATAATTCTAGTTCTAGGTGGATATAAAAAAGTTATTTACACAATACTCATTAAAACTTCTCCTTACAAGATTTTGAGATATAAATAAAGTTACGATTCAATTATTACACAATAATCATGATATTTCTTCTTCAAATACTACACAATAACCATTAAAACCAAACACCAACTATCATCTCCGAAGGCGAGGGAGAAATACTCCAAGGCAAGGAGGCAGTCATTTAGAAACTGCAGAGATAATTAAGGGAAAGGATGAGTGGGACTATAATTTCGTTGGGTAATGTTATAGAAAGATTTTCCTCACCCTATGCAATCTTGCACATAAGGCCTTTTTCCATTTCCCCATGCAGACTCATCATCCCTGTTTGTAAAATCCATAGCTAAAAATAAAAAAAATTCCACATATACGCATCTTGCCTACTATACAACATGCGTATACATAGGCTACTCCACTACAACCCGCATACATCGGGATTTGCGCCATAAAATGAAAATTAATGTCGGGTTTCCATGTCACGACAGGAGATCTATGATGCTTGGCCTTCCATATACTGGAAACGTTCCGACTCGACCCTTCAGTTCCATTTTGCAGGCTATAAATGGGCCAATTCCGAGCTATGGAAAGAGGAGAAAGAATTCAACTTTGAGAGAAAAGTTACTCTGGAGAAATTATTTACTTCATATTGAGTCTCCATCCCTTTGTCCTTTAAGTTTGAACACAATGTTCATCCCCCAAGCTCTTCCCTTATTGATTGAGAACCTCATTGTTTCTCTCTTATGAGCTTTCCTTTGGTGGAGGATTGAAGTGGTGGATGCCCAACTGGAAGGAACTTAGTTTCTCGGTTCTGAATTGTCCCGACATAGAAGTCTATAACATTTTCACTTCTTCTAATCATTTATTAATAGAAATACTCTTTTCCCGTCCAATTGATATCTTGCAAATATTTGAATTATTATTCCATGGGCATATTTGTCATGTTTATTAATGGATTATGCTATTGAATGTGCTAACATTATATAATATCACCATATTCTTTCTTTGCTTGTCTTTTGAGGACTAGTTGAAGGTATATTTCTTTGGGTCAAGTGCTCAACGATGGACTTCATTGAACGTCTCGACGAGGTAAGCCTTTATCTTGTCTTGCTAGCATATTTGTTTTCATAGCATACTTGAGAAGAGAGTTTATTTCTGCAGTCATTTCCGTCTGTTGTGGTTTACCCTAGCCATAGAGAGATTTTCCTCGTAACAGGTAATCTCCAATCTTAGGATTACCCTGTTGTGTTTCTCCTGTTGTGTTTCTCCTGTTGGATACGCATATTGTAATTCTCGATATTTTTTTAATGTTGGTTTCCCTGGTCAGATTCATAGGTGCTTGATTAAGGGTTTTGTTCCTGCTCTAGAATCTCCATGAAAAATCTTGAATACAGTGAATCAAACCTGTGAAAAACCTGTGAAAACTTGAATAAAGTAATAGAATAGGTAACTTATCTGGTTTGTGCTCTATGATTTTCTTCTCCATGAAAACTCTTGAATACAATGAATCAAACCTGTGAAAGCCTGAATAAAGTGATACAATAGGTAACTTATTTGGTTTGGTTTCTCCTGTTGGAATGTGTCTTCTCCTTGTCTGATTGGTTTGTATTGTTTCTTTTGTTTGGAGACATATATTAGAATCTCCCATAAGCATTACAATGCATGGTTTATTATCCTACTTTGGACATATTCTCTACCCTTGTTCTGATTTGTGTATAAGTTTATGATTAGAGAAATACATTTTTAAATTTAATTTTGCATTGGCATCATGCTATGTTGTTTTGACACTCTTGATCTTCTCAAGCTTGCAAAATTTGATTTTTTGTTTTCTTTGTTTAGAGAATGACAACTTTTGTATTAACATTGTCCTATTTGGTAGAAGGGAGCTGGGGTCAATACCACAATGAGCATATCATATGAGTGTGCCGATGTTGTGATTCTCTTGTGGCCATGATTCACAGAAACAACGTGATAAATTACTACAAATATTGTCTCAAAAACAGAAACAAAATCTCTAAAAGTAGCCAATCCCTACCATACATAATACACTAGATTCTCACCTAATCTTCCCAGGGGTCTGAATCCTCGGTGGATTTCCATGCTCTACATTTAACCTGCACTATATATGTTGGAATTTTTATGTGGCGATAGTTTATAGTTTAGACATTTTAGTAATTAGGTTTGGTAGGGTTTGAGTTTTTTTTTCTATCCCTATGAAAACTACCTCTGATCCTCTATCTAGTTATCATCTTTCATATACTTCTAGTTTATATATTCAATGATTGTTGGAAGTTTTGAAAAAAAATTCTTCATCCTCTTTTCATTTGTTGTAATTTCCCAAAAATGTCTGACGACAATAAAGACTCAGGGTATATGCATCATTCTTTCTCCCTATATTTTTACTTATGTCTTCCCCTAGCCCTTTTTACTTATGTCTTCCCCTAGCCCTTCATGTATCTTTTTATTATTCTTGTTTATGATTATTAAGGTTTGGTGGACTTCCTTTGGAAAGACATAGATACCTGCAAGACAATTCACACCATTTTTTATTGTATTGTGTCAACCAATTCAATCTATCTAGATAACCATCCCTTCATGTAACCTTTTATTATTATTGTTTGCAATTATTAGAGTTCGAGGAACATTGTTCATATGATATAAAAACCTCCTAAACAATTTACGTTAGCTTTGATTGTATTCGCCTTACAAATCTCTCTAGATAACTATCCTTTGACTAAATCTATGCCCTAGGCAATGAATTTCACGGATATGGGAAAGATACCCCCGTATTGGCTCCCTAAATGGTTTACCCACTTCTGTTAGGGTAAGTGTAATTCAAAATTTAGTAATAGAAATTCTTTATATGAAGATATATAAGGTTCTCCTTGTTATCGCTCGTATAGTGCGCCTTTCGGGAAAGATCTTTCCCCTCCTTAACCATCGACAATCTAATATTTTACACCGTCACTGAAGATCTTTTCTTCGATATGTGTCTGGTGTGCTTTTTGTTCAATAAAAACTCAAAATGTTGCCCATAACTAATTCTGCAAGCCACTATGAGGGCTAGTTTGTGGGAAATCCATTTGTCTCTGCAATCGTCATTTATAAGTATCCCCTCGGATTCATATATGAAATTATTATCGATGCACTATGAATTTACTATGAATCTACTTTACGACTCTCAGAAGATGTTTATAAATCTCCAACTGGGTTGTGTGGTTCAACGAAGGTATCTCTCCTTCCATGGAGACTGTTGAATGGCACCTTGAATTAAGGTTGAAAGAAATGTAGTAAGTTGAAGTTTAACCTGTAAGGTTGATTCATCTATGAAGTAGGAAGAAGAAACAATCCTCACACCACCTCTATTAATCTTATCAACTGTGTTGATCCCACTAGTCTAATGTGTGTAACTCTAACCACTACCATGTCTTGAGTTTACAACATTTACATATGTATTGGTGTAACATGTAACTAATCACTAGTATTTATTACGTAGTTACTTACACATGTGATTCCAGCTCTTAACTAGTATAAGTAATCAAAGTGACTATGATTCGAAGATTACACATAGTATTTCAATTAGGGAAACTACAATCAATCTGTAATCATTGGATCCAAGGTATACACAATCACTGGAATACAATAGTTTCATTGTTCCTTACTTACCCTGTGGTTAGTCTTATCTAATATGAATCAATTGAGATAATGTTCAATTCTACACAAAGCATGAAATAATGTCATGATTTGTGTAACATCAATGTTACATATATTGTTTCGCACTGTAGTTCTAGAGAATAATATTGTTCAATAAATTTTCTCTAGTTTTTTATTGATATTGGAAATATTTATCTTCTTTTGAAAGTAAGTTACCTTAAATCCAACTCTTTTCCAGTATTTTCAACACTAGCCATAGCTTCCAACAGGTTTTTCTTTTCCAGTATTTTCAACACTAGCAATAGCTTCCAACAAGTTTTTCAACACTCAAGCAACAACTTCCAAGATTTTCAATGCTTTTTCTAGGATTTTCAACGCTTCATCAACAACTTCAGCATCTGATGTATTGTATACAATCATAGTGGCAATGGAGAAAAAAGTGTTTCAAGAGTTTCAGTGGCAGTGGAGAAAAAACTTTTCAGCTTGTGATGTATAAGACAATCACAAGACATAGTGGTGGTGGAGAAAGGAAGTAGAATGCTTCCAAAACTCATCGCATAAAGAGACCTGCCACATACACAAATCAATTTTCCAAGGGATATAATCCATACACAGATCGATTTTCAGACCCTATTTAACGCTGTCAGAAAATAATCAGTGAAGTTCATCCTATGGATATTCAATGAAGTTATAATAAATTATGGAGATTCAATGAAGTTATAATAAATTGATATGTAACATTCGAAGAGTTAGCATAAATTCAATAAAGTTATTACACACTCAAAAACTTAACCATTAAAAACTTAGTCTATGTAAAATTGGAAAGATTCAATAAAATTGTCATATACTCAAAAACTTATCTTATCGACAATAAGATATCCATTTTATTAACCAATAATGTTTCTGTAAAATCAATTTAAATATTATAAAAAAATAACATTTATTTTTTCATATATAAATGAAAAGCATAAATATATATATATATATATATATATATATAAATAAAGTCAAACACAAACTAATTGCTAAAACTTGCCTTCAACGGGGACTCATAATTGAGCCAACATGGCTACACCCGATCTTTAGAATGCTCCAAAGTCTATTATACCAATGAACAAAACATGAAGTGACCATCACACAATCACCAACTTTAAGATAATTGTTTTAGAAAGCCTCTTACGAAACTTTTAGAAGAAAAGGAGATTTACAAGCATATGAAAGCTATATAGGGCTTAGGCAAGAACTCACTTGTTATAGCTTTTGCTAGTTTATAATTTAATTTATTACAATCAAAGCTATCTGAAGTAATTAATTCATTACAATCCGACCTTTTCAACATTTAGTTTTTTATTTTCCAAATTAATTTTTACTATGTTACTAACAATTATTTTAAGTGTTTTCAAATTAATTTCTACTATGTTACTAACAAATTATTATGAGTAAAAAACATAAGTAGTTTATATAACACGTTAAGATGTAATATACTTGTTTTTAATAACATTGGTTGAGTTTGGAGTCAAACATTTTTCATTTCAGGCTCATGCTTTTTATTTTGTCAATAGTTAAATAGTTAATTGATACTTTTGATTAAAGTTTTATTTTATTTTTAAAATTTTAATTTAGAATTTTTAAATTTTGTTTCCAAATCTTATCTATAAATAATTTCATTATAAGTAATTTCATGATGGTTGATAATTAATTAGACATAAAAAAAATTTAAGTGAGTTATTTGTTGTTTTAATAGGAAGCTTTTCCATTGACATAGTGAGTTATAATTGTTTGGATTTGTTTAATAAAATATTTTATCACATTTTGATTTAATCTTCTAGTTGTATATATGTAGTTTTACTTAGTCTTGCACCTATTAATTATAGTAGCTAGGTAGATCATCAAAGGTATTATATAAATTGTTGTAATTTGTTTAACTTAAAGTTGTATAAGTAATTGTTTGTAGATGTAGTTTAAATGTTTTAAGTTTTTATTTAATTTATTTTATGTTTTTCAAATTATTTTATTTAAAAATTAGTTGGAAATTAGAAAAATAATTGAAATTACAGATTTCAATAGTTAAGATTTCATATTATGAGTGTTTTAATTTTTTTTTGAAGAGGCTAAATCTATTTATACATTCAAAAACATGATTTTAAAATTATACTTTCACTAACATTTGAGTTACACAATTCAAATAATAATTAAATAAATTTCCTTAAAAGTTGCATTCTTTAACTTTCTTAACTTTGTTTTTTATTTATGTTCCATAAAATAATGATTACAGTAGTGTTAGTGCTTTGGGGAGGAATTATCATGATGTTGGTTTCCAACTAAAATATGAACTCTAACCCAAAAAATCTCTGTCTTTCTACCCAGTAATTTGTTTTTCCTTGAATGGTCTACATGATATTATAACATTTATCTTTGACATTTTTGCTTGAATGGTCTAGATGATATTATAACATTTATCTTTGACATTTTTGCTTGAATGTGGAGTTAATGGATTGATTCCCTAATTTTCATAATTCTATGACTCAAAACTCCTAGGGACAGCTCAATTGACAAGTGTTGTAATATGAAGTGTTATGTTCCATGAGGTTTCCGGTTGAAATCTCCAACTTACCCATCCCGATGATTTTAAAATTATACTTTCACTAACATTTGAGTTACACAATTCAAATAATAATTAAATAAATTTCCTTAAAAGTTGCATTCTTTAACTTTCTTAACTTTCTTTTTTATTTATGTTCCATAAAATAATGATTACATTAGTGTTAGTGCTTTGGGGAGGAATTATCATGATGTTGGTTTCCAACTAAAATATGAACTCTAACCCAAAAAATCCCTCGTCTTTCTACCCAGTAATTTGTTTTTCCTTGAATGGTCCACATGATATTATAACATTTATCTTTGACATTTTTGCTTGAATGGTCCAGATGATATTATAACATTTATCTTTGACATTTTTGCTTGAATGTGGAGTTAATGGATTGATTCCCTAAATTTCATAATTCTATGGCTCAAAACTCCTGGGACAGCTCAATTGACAAGGGATGTGATATGAAGTGTTATGTTCCATGAGGTTTCCGGTTGAAATCTCCAACTTACCCATCCCCATGATTTTAAAATTATACTTTCACTAACATTTGAGTTACACAATTCAAATAATAATTAAATAAATTTCCTTAAAAGTTGCATTCTTTAACTTTCTTAACTTTCTTTTTTATTTATGTTCCATAAAATAATGATTACAGTAGTGTTAGTGCTTTGGGGGGAGGAATTATCATGATGTTGATTTCCAACTAAAATATGAACTCTAACCCAAAAAATCTCCTGTCTTTCTACCAGTAATTTGTTTTTCCTTGAATGGTCTACATGATATTATAACATTTATCTTTGACATTTTTGCTTGAATGGTCCAGATGATATTATAACATTTATCTTTGACATTTTTGCTTGAATGTGGAGTTAATGGATTGATTCCCTAA
>ML780034.1:798834-810277 GCA_009831015.1 Picea engelmannii | reverse complement strand
GGCATATGGTGGGTGGGAGATATAGAGGACTAGAGGGAAAGAGAGGGACGTGGGAGAGAGAGATAGATTGACAAAGAGGCTAAGAGAGAGTGAGAGTGAGATCGGGGGATAGGAAGTTGCAGGAGAGAGGGGTAGATGTGGTAGAGAGAGGGGGGGGGGAGATGGTGAAAAAGGTAAAGATAATCCTAGATTATTCCCTTGAGGCCTCGATGTGGAAAGAAGGGTAGAGAGAAGCATAGACTATGCCCCTTAGAGATTCTGACTACTGAGATATTAGTCATTCATTTCCTTCCTATTTATTAGATGGGTTAAGTTATGTGAATTCAAAATTTAAGATGCAAACATTTAAACTGGAAGGTTATAATATTTGGTCAATTTTATCTAGTTTGGACTAACTCTTCTCTTTTTGTCATATCTAGATTATTTTACATGTTGAGATATATCTAACTATGTCATTCAAATCATTCCAAACTAGAGTAATCTTCAATGGTTTCATTAGATAAAATGGTGAAATCCGATGAAGTTGAACCAACTAGTCTTAAATCTATAGTCACAAATTGGGAGAAAACACGACATAAGGATAAAATTCTCTTACGAATGTCTATGAAAGGTAACATCATTCCTTACATTAAAAGTTTCTAGACATCTACTCAAACATGAATTCTGTTAAATAATGTGTATGAATAGAAAATTTGAACTAGATTTTTGTTTCTTAAAAGTAAGCTTTTTTCAGTTAAGATGGAATTGAATGAAAGTATTAGGGTCTTAGCATGAATTTCATGGTCGAAAAAGTGGAAATGGGATGTAAAGGAACATACACAAACAATAATGCATGTTTGTTCTTAGAGATGTGCATACATTCCTAATCCTATAGCCCTGGTGCTCACCGAACTGCCACAAACACTTTCCAATGTGGATTTTCTAGAAATGTGCATGTGTTCCTAAGTTGAGCATGCATGTGTCCCAATGTAGAATCATGCATGCACTTAGGATTGCACATACATTCCTAAGTAGAATCACGTGCACATTTTTTGTCCCTTGACCAAGTTTTGAGGAAACGTTGGTCGTGTTTGACCACTTTTTGGACTTCAACAGGTTGGTCGAAGATGGAGTGCCCAAGCGAAGCAGAGATTGCAGGATATCACTTGTTTTGTGGACCCAGCAAGGGGTTCATTAGGGTTTATGTAACTGGTTATGGGATGTCGGCCCATGGGTTTACCCATGTTTAGGCCTTTTTGTAATTGTATAAATAAGTAGCTAAGTGATGTAAGAAAGGGGGAGTAGTAGAATTCAAATTAGTGCATGACTACTAGTGGCTATGTGAATGATAGGTTGATTTTGGCTTAGTGCAAGAAGTTGTAAGTGCTCTATGCTATTAAGGAGTTGGCTTTGTGCCTTGACCTGATTTTGAGGAAGGTGGATCTAGTGTGATGTGCGCAGATCACTTGTCCATTGTGGAGTTGGGATCTGTGGCTTTGTGCAAAGGAGCATATGAATGTAAGGAGATTGAAGACTAATAAAGAAGAATAATAAGTTGGTGGACGTAGCCCCACACTGGGGTGAACCACGTATATCTTGTGTCTTGATATACTTTGTGTGATGTTATTTATGGGGTTATTTTCTTAGTGTTGTTGTTTTTATGTATAATGAATGCATCTGATATTGTGGTTTAGTGCTTAATGATGTGAACAAATGTTAGATCTGAGTTAATGCTATGTGCTAAGTGATGGAAAGTACTGGATCTATATTGTTACTGCGTTGATCTATAATCATGGTTTAACTACGATGTGAATGAGGTTCAAGAACTAGTGCATATTGTTGGCTAAGTGCTCTATTAAGTATTGTAATCACAGATCCGTGTCCCAGCTTGGTTGTAGACACTTGAGTCCTACAACCCCCCCTGCCTCTACCTCGGGTGAGACTTCATCTACTTCGCAGGTGTTGCTGAAAGGGACAGTAGTTATGGTTTTTTTGGTGCATTGTTGAAGCGTTGAACCCTAGGTCTACCCCTGTGCCAAAAAATGGTTCCGTTGCCAGGACCTGAAACTGTGATTGCTGGGAACTGAAGAAAAGAGAAAGCTATGTGCTAGACTTGTTGCTATAGTGTGCAATATTCTACTTGACTTGCGAAGATCTGTGCGAAGAGAGAAACCAGATCTAAAAGAAGGAGGTAAGATCTTAAAGATTTTTGCTTGGGTAAAGGTAAGATAAGTGGAATTTTTTTCTTCGAAAGTATGAATCCAGGTATGTTTGATAGATTTTGTTCTAACTTGAATGTTAGGGCCCAGTTAGAAGAAAGAGTTGATCTGAATAAATTTGACAGAAATAGAGAAAGATATGTTATTCCTATTTATAGAAATAATTTTTGGACTAATAAGTGGATGCAAGAACCTAAAAAGAATTTTTTGCAGGTACAACAATGTGATCCCAGTGCGCAATACATGAGAGGCTAGGGATCGTTTAAAAGAAAGAGAGGATTGACACTGTGTTATAATTGCAGAAGATCGGGACATCTTGCTAAGGAATGCCCTCGTACAGGTCCTATTTGCCTTTGTTGTAAAATTATTGGTCATGAAGTTGAGGATTGTCCAAGAATGATTGCTAAAGTTGAAAAGATGGACAAGAGACAAGAAAACTATAAAGAAGGTCAAGAGACTGAGAATCATATAGAAAAAGAGTTAGAGACTATGTTAATACAGTTAAAAGAAGAAATGGATGATCATAGAGACATCAGTTTACCAGAGATCGCGAAAGAAAAACAACGCATAGTTGTAAGAATAGAAGACTTCGACATAGACTATGTATTATATGAAGAAACACATGTGAACATTATGCCAGAAAGCACTTGGGAAATTTTGGGAAAGCCTACTATGATACCTTCATTAGGAAGGATAGGATTTTGTAAGGAAATATGATAACCCTATGTGGAAGAGTTACTAATATACCTATGATTTCTCATGAAACATCGACAGAAGAGGACTTTGAAGTTATTAGGTTTGTTGAGAACAACACCATTTTTCGTCTTTTATTAGGAAAGACTTGGATTGAGAAAGAACAGATCACAAGGCAAGCAGAGAAGAAAAAGAAAGAACTAAGAGATTTCATCACTTGAAGAATAGATCGACTGATAGAAGAATGTGAAGTTGAGTCGAAGCAGGAAAATGAAAGAAAAGTAGTTGTCAACTTTGAAAGAGCGCAAGAAGGGTTGAAGGACCTCTCCAGGAAAGAAGAAAGTATGTCCACCGAGGACCTAGTAAGCAAAGATGTATTATCTTTGAACCCCTTAAAAGAACTTCAGTAGAGAGAAGTCACTATGGTAAGAAGAGATAAGAAGAAGAATGGAAAGAGGAATCCAGAGACTCGGATCACAGGAAAGAAGGAAAGGAAGCTCAGTAAGAAGAAATCCAATTTAGAAAAAATACGGGAAGTTCCAGAAAAGACTTCGCAAGAGACAGATTCGCAGAACTTGAACCTTGCCGAAATAACAGAACACCGCAGAATGGGACTTCGCCATGGCGAAGCTATATGACCATTGGAGGCGCCCTGACCATTTGAATGACGCTCCAGAATGACTAGAAACGTATTTATTTATGAAAAGACCACCATTGGACCATTGAGACCGTGCCATAATGGATGAATGCACATTGATGGATACATTCCTGCCCGTTGGAGGAATATGTTACGACATTGCTTATTTAACCCATCGGACGCTGCGCCCATAACACTTTTTGCAAACTGAGATATCCGAGCTAACAGAGAATCGATTTCCTACCGCATTTTGCTTTCTAGACCTCACCACCCATTTGAGTATCTTGATTGTCCGTTCTCCTACCCAATTTATTTTATTACAAGTGTGAATGTCGGGTGAACATAGCGCACTAGAGAAGTATGTGGAGCAAATACTTGTAGACCTCATGACTGAGAGAGTCATGTCTGTGGGAATACAGGCATCGTCGACTAGTAGATTGAAAGCATCCCCATCGACTGGATGACGTTATGGCCGCACTGCTGAGAAACGAAGCAAGCACCGCGACGATTTGATAATGCGAAGCATATCCTGTCAGTCTTTCCGGACTACATCTCGCCTTTGGCTGGCACAGTTAACCGCGACAACATCCCACAAGATTTCGAGTACACGTTGATCATTGCATATATCTCGAAGGGGATATGTGTAGTTGGACCTTAGTTAGTACACATTCTAGCTTTACAGAACATTGACTTCAACCTTCGAGACAAGAAGAACTATGTGATGCTCGCACCACATAGGTATTTGATGAAGATGACTGGGAAGAAGCCATGCATAGTCTCCCAGCCATGGATAAAGGAGCTTGCACAATCAACAATCTTGAATGTAATGAATATCCCCCACTTCGGTTGACATCAAGAGGTTAACTCTTGCGTTAAAATCCTCCAGTCGTGCTACCATGGAGGGCATCTTTGGCTTGATAGGCGCGTCATTGTGGATCCAGCGCTGATCCACCTCATCATAGGACTGAGCATGCAGGGACCGGATCCCCACTAGTTCTACCCAGGGAAGAATTCATATCGCTCCTTGGCGCAACACATAAAGGAAGCCTATGGCAATGTAGAGAAGGGAAAGCGAGGCTACAAGGTAGCCTCCATCCAATATGGCGCAATGTGCCTAGCTTGTCAGCTTATAGCTGGTAATCTCGTTAGAAAGAACTGCCCGACACAGGTCACTAGATTTGTAGTAGACCTCGCAGGGAAATGTGTAGAAGACATGCAAATGAACTGGGTGAGTTACCTTGTCAACGAGTTGGAGAAGGACTGTCGCAAAGCGTAAGATCATGCATATGAGTTTCATTTCAGTTGGCTACTGATATTGATCGCATTTGTCACTTGGAAAATGGCGGAAGGAGCATCCTTCCTGGAAGTTGAGCCATCGGAGTCGTTGGATGCAAGGTTCTCCACCTTGTGGTATACAAACAATATGGCGAAGCAGTGGCAATCGAACACGGTGTTCCATGCTTACTACTTTTAGTTGAAGCACGCCATTGAAGCATTCCCACAAATGACACCCAACACTTTGGATCAGTATAGGCTGCTAGTAAAGTTCCATGCATATTGACACTTTATTTACATCACTGCACACAGGGATGAAAGTAAGGAGGAGCTGCAGTCCTATTACAAGATGACTGACAAAGACATGGAGGAGATCACCAAAGAATGACCAGCAGAGTTCCTCGTATCGATGGAATATGCAGAGCTCTCTGATCCCGACATCATCGAAAGCCCCTTGGTCACTCGATTCAAACATGATGGATAGACTAGCGTGAAGAAAAAGAAGAAAAAGGAGAAAGTGTAGAACATAGAAACTGATTAGGAGGACAAAGTCTCAGAGGAAAGTAGGTCGGACTCACCTGTAGGAGGAGGAGGAGACGAAGTGAACTAGGAAGAAGGAGAAAAAAAAGACAAAGGCGAAGCTACACCCCCAAAGGATCCCCTTATAGAGGCCGAAACATCGAAGAAAAGGAAGGCTTCCTTGCAGAAACCCTCAACACGGAAGAAGACCTGAGCCAATAAACCCCAGTCACAGAATGTGCTCATAGTGGACGATCGATCTCATCATCACAGTTGTAGAAGACGCCTCAAAGGATATCGTGTAGAGACATGAAGCGAAGAAATAAACACTATATGATGGAATAGAGAAGGAACTCAAAGACATACATCAAGCTATCCATTCGAGCCACGTAGTCCCTACTGCGCCTTCTTAAGTGGAAATTGCAAAATTGGGGGATGAGCCTACCCAATTACGAAGATTAGCAAATGCAATAGAGGCTCAACTTCGTTGATTCCAAGATGAAAAGGATTAGGCTACAAAAGTCGTGAAGCAAGAAAAGAAGGAGGTCTTAGAGAAAATTCGAGTTGCACAGCAGGAGAAAGATGAAATCAGGGCAATCTTCAAGGAGGATAAAGTGACGATGCAAAAAGAAAAAGACGAGCTGCTTGCAGAGAAGACTGTGGTAAAAGAGGAAGTGACTAAAGCACTTCACTCTATGTCGAGAATGACACAGGAGGAACTAGAGTCAACTGAGATGCAAGTGGGGAAGCTCGACAAAGTCATTCAACAACTTCAAGAAAACGTAATGGAGCTAGAAATCCAAGCAGTACCTAGCACTCCGCAAGAAGTGCGCAATCAGAGGGAAGAAGGTGCCAGGAACGCAGTAGAAAGAATCAGGGTGCTCACCTCAGAGTGTAAGCAACTGAGTGATCAGAGTGTGCAAACCTATGAGCGCCTTGCAGAAGACCCAGATATGAAGAACTTGAAAGCAAAAGTCCAGGAGGTGAAACAACAGTCAACCACTGTGCAGGCACAGATGAAGTTTCTTACTACAGTTGAGAAAATGAAGCAATAACAGGAACAACACGTAGTCCAAAAGCAGGTTACTGCCATCTAGAGAAAAGTCATGGAGGTGACAAAGAGACTCTAGACGGTGCAGGACGAAGCCTTCATGATTTTTGAAGAGATTGAAGGCCAAGGCGCACAGCTAGAAAAAGTAGTTCCGACGGTAGAACAACACTTGGAAGAGCCTATTACAAAGCAAGTGATTCAGGAGTTCACCGAGAAGGAGGCTCTCGTGAAGCAACAAGTTGAGGCAACTCGAGCTAATATCGAGGCCTTCGAAGCAGCCCTGCCTAGATATGAGTGACTCGAGACAAGTCACAGGTGAGTCTTGGGGGCGTGTTGGCCCTTGACCAAGTTTTGAGGAAACATTGGTCACGTTTGACCACTTTTTGGACTTCATCAGGCTGGTCGAATATGGAGCACCCAGACGAAGCAGAGATCGCGGGATCTCACTTTTTTTGTGGACCCAGCAAGGGGTTCATTAGGGTTTACGTAATGGGTTATGAGATGTCGACCCATGGGTTTACCCATGTTTAGGACTTTTTGTAATTATGTAAGAAAGGGGGAGTAGTAGCATTCGACTTAGTGCATGACTACTAGTGGCTATGTGCATGATAGGTTGATTTTGTCTTAGTGCAAGAAGTTGTAAGTGCTCTATGCTATTAAGGAGTTGGCTTTGTGCCTTGACTTGATTTTGAGGAAGGTGGATCTAGTGCGTTGTGCGCAGATCACCTGTCCACTTTGGAGTTGGGCTCTGTGGCTTTGTGCAAAGGAGTAGATGAATGTAAGGAGATCGAAGACTAATAAAGAAGAAGAAGAAGAAGTTGGTGGATGTATCCCCACACTGGGGTGAACCACATATATCCTGTGCCTTGATATACTTTGTGCGATGTTATTTATGGGGTTATTTACTTAGTGTTGTTGTTATTATGTATAATGAATGCATCTGATATTGTAGATTAGTGCTTAGTGATGTGAATGGATGTTATATTTGAGTTAATGCTATGTGCTAAGTGATGGAAAGTATTGGATCTGTATTGTTACTACACTGATATATAATCAGGGTTTAACTGCGATGTGAATGAGGTTCAAGAACTAGTGCATATTGTTGGCTAAGTTCTTTGTTAAGTATTGTAATCACAGATCTGTGTCCCAGCTTGGTTGTAGACACTTGAGTCCTACAAGCCCCACTGCCTCTACCTCGGGTGAGACTTCATATGCTTCATAGGTGTTGTGAAAGGGATGGTAGTTAGGGTTTTGTTGGTGCGTTGTTGAAGCGTTGAACCCTGGGTCTGCCTTTGTGCCAACAACATTCATGTGCTTAGACCCTTTAATCCATTTTCCTCATATTTGGGTCAAATAAAATGTTTAGGTTCATTCATACACACATCTACTATGAATAATTGAATCTATGGTAGACCCTATATTTAGGTTAAGCCCCACCAAGAGTAGGTATCTAGAGATCCCAAGCAATGATAAGGAATGAATTGTTACATCCTTGTAAGTTTTAAACCTTCGAAGTGACCAAAGAGCGAACCAAAAACATCCCAAAATATTTTGTTCACGGTTTGTGACCCCCTCAACATGATCCATTCAATGAAAAATGTTTTCATATCATTTAAAAGACCCTAGGACACATAAAATCCACTAATGGCATAGACATCCACAACCATAGGCTAGGAAAACTAATCCAGGGGATCAAAAAATGCTCAAAAATCAAAGTGCTCGAAATTACTTGAAAATGGATTCACTTAGGACATTTGTGAAAAGCATGATTTAACACGTTAACGATGTTTTTTCAAGTTGGCAATATATAACGGGTTGTAGTGTCAAGTATATTAGATTAAACAAAAATAAGTTCAGAGTGTTAGAGATAATTGAGAAATAGATTTGTCTACAACATCGCTATAATTATAAGGATAATAATAAGGTTTTTACGTGAATGAAAATAAGGTTAAATATGAGTCATAGATCCATTATTTAGATCAATGAAAATAATCCACTTACATATGTAAAAAAAAAAAAAGTTTTTGTGTGCTAGTGCAATATATTAGATTTTGGTTTGAGTGTTTAAAATTGTGCCTTAAACACTTTTTTTAGTTTCTAGTTTGGTATAAATCTCAAGGTAAGGCATTCCAGTGGATTCACTAGAAAAGGAGAGTGTGAGTGATAGAGTCACCAAATAGTAGCTAGGGATCAAAGCACGAGGTCTCTATATTGAAGTGAGAAGGTGTTATGTAGGTGAGAGACATTTCTATGTTGTGTCTATATGAAGAGACAAATTCATTTATGATGTAAAGAATTCACTCCAACATCTTATGTGGATCGAAGGTGCTCTAATCATCTCTTTATCACCTTTAGGAATCGAGCTAGAATCTGAGATAGTGTCTTGCACTGCTTACTATTGGAAATAATGCTTACATTAGTAATTAGTTGGAGTCTGTTTGAGTTTTTTTATTCTCTAAACAAACGTGTCCATGTTTAGAATAAGTTGGATCTGACAACAAATCCATAAATGTATTTATATTATGTGTATTCATAATGAAAAATAATTTTTTCGTGCAATTGTATTTTCTAAGTTGGTATCAGAGCTGAGTGCTCTGGGTTATCTCCCTCATGGGAGGGCCCAGTAAACTGTGAAAATGTAGGGAGTCGATTCTCTGTAAGTATGTGTGAGAGTATAGTGGTATTATTTTTTATTAAGACCAGTATAGTTTGGTTGTGTAATTCGATGAGTGTGTGTCTTCATTGTTCTATTGTCATAGAAGATTGTTGTTTGTGTGCTGCATGGAGGAATTATCATTGAATTCAAAGATATCGCTTGATATGTGAGTTGTTGTTGAGGATTACAAGGGAATGTTGTGCAAAAATAACAGTCGTTTCTTGGAGGAGTCGCCAAAGAAGGAGTTGTTGTCACTCACAATTCGATTTAGCATCATGGTACCTGTCAAATGAATATGTGAGCATTTTTTGAAATGGTGTTGTTTACAAAGAAATCGATATATCATTGAATTTTGAGAGGGTTTCCTTAGCCTATGAGGAGTATGGATTTCTTATTTTAGTCCATGTCGTAGCATGGGAGCCATGTGCATCTCGAGTCTCTACATTATTTCTTTTTTTTGAGGAATCGTAGTTAAATTTAACTGCCAATAGACCAAGCTCGACGCCAAAATCAAGATGTCAATGGAAAATTATATAATTCCACTATGAGGAGGTACAAGCGCAAACTCAATGAGTTCGGCCAAGAAGCTCTTTGGATTCCATTGGATCGCTCTTCGGATCCGATGACAACCTCTCATGGACAGGTGCAGACTTTATTTCTCGTTGTGCAGCGGAAGCATGGAAAGCTACATGTAAAATGATGATGTAGTCCAATATTTTGACTGATATGCAGTGAGACATTTTCGATGGGAACCCATTCCATTGAACACCAGAGTTCCTGGTTGGAGTTGTGTGGATTTGTTTGTTACATGGATCTTCAATATTCAAGATTTATAGTGTGGATATATTGTTTATGGTCTGTAAAATTAAATGTTGCAAACATAGTATAATTCAAAACCAACTATAGAACATGGTAATATAACTTAAGCTGGTGTGTGCAGAAACGCCGATCTTGCCACAAGTTGGTCACTAGTTTGGTTATGTTTACAACGTGTTATAAAATTGATGGTTCTTGTTGTGCTTCAAGCTTCAAGAGCGTCAATTATGGGTTATTTTTTATGAGATATTTGTAGGTCAAGTTGTTTGATCAAATTTTGAACACATTCAGTATCCAGACCACCTTCCTAGCAATTGACGGATAGCCAAAAACGAAATATCTGACAGATGGTGGTAGGTCCATAGAGTGGTTTATTACTTGACAACTTTTATCGAGGAAGCCCCGAAGCCCCAACGAGTTGAGTTTGTCAATATTGTTGATCTTGCAAGTTCATTAATGATCATCAGAGGCATTTATCTTTTAAATGAATGAAATGGGAAGCTCGAGAGTGTGAAGAAGAGAAGAGAGAAAACTGGGAAGTTCAGAGTGAGTGTAAGTGCTGAGGAAGACTAGTCAAACTATGGGACTGATATAAATGCAATGTGTATCATAAGTTTTGTAAAGAGTGTTATGTAATTTTGATCGATGTTGCAATGAGTGTAATGTAATCATTAAGGGAGGGTACTGGAAATAATGCTTACATTAGTAATTAGTTGGATTCTGTTTGAGTTTGTTGATAGATTCTCTAAAAAAATGTGTCCAGTTTTAGAATAAGTTGGATCTGACAACAAATCCATAAATGTATTTATATTGTGTGTATTCATAATGAAAAAGTAATTTTTTTGTGCAATTGTATTTTCTAAGTCCTAAATGAAGGAGTCATTATGCTCTAGATGGATAAAAGATGTCGGCACAAGATTTCAAGAGATGGTATTTCTAATGGAAGAATTGTTGTTATGTCTGCAAGTGTGAATCCCAAAGCTAAGATCCCTTTTGATCTAAACTGGTTCTTTGGAGAAACGATAATTCAAGCATTATTTTTAACAAATCGTTGTGTTGTTAGTCATTCATTAGCTTCCTATTTACTAGATGGGTTAATTTATGTGAATTCAAAATTTAAGATGCAAACATTAGTGGAAGGTTATAATATTTGATCAATTTTATCTAGTTTGGACTAACTCTTCTCTTTTTGTCATATCTAGATTATTTTATATGTTGAGCTATATCAAAATATGCCATTCAAATCATTCCAAACTAGAGTAATCTTCAATGGCTTCATTAGATAAAATGGTGAAATCCGATGAAGTTGAACCAACTAATCTTAAAGATATAGTCACAAATTGGGAGAAAACAAGACATACGGATAAAATTCTCTTACGAATGTTTATGAAAGGTAACATCATTCCTTACATTAAAAGTTTCTAGACATCTACTCTTGAACATGAATTATGTTAGATAAATTGTATGAATAGAAAAATCAAAGTAGAGTTTTGTTTCTTAAAAGTAAGCTTCTTTCAGTTAAGATGGAATTGAATGAAAGTATTAGGGTTTTAACATGAAGTTGATGGACAAAAAAGTGGCAATGGGGTGTAAAGGAA
>ML780034.1:782344-797667 GCA_009831015.1 Picea engelmannii | reverse complement strand
TTCCTTCCTATTTATTAGATGGGTTAAGTTATGTGAATTCAAAATTTAAGATGCAAACATTTAAACTGGAAGGTTATAATATTTGGTCAATTTTATCTAGTTTGGACTAACTCTTCTCTTTTTGTCATATCTAGATTATTTTATATGTTGAGATATATCTAACTATGTCATTTGAATCATTCCAAACTAGAGTAATCTTCAATGGTTTCATTAGATAAAATGGTGAAATCCGATGAAGTTGAACCAACTAATCTTAAATCTATAGTCACAAATTGGGAGAAAACACGACATAAGGATAAAATTCTCTTACAAATGTCTATGAAAGGTAACATCATTCCTTACATTAAAAGTTTCTAGACATCTACTCAAACATGAATTCTGTTAAATAATGTGTATGAATAGAAAATTTGAAGTAGAGTTTTGTTTCTTAAAAGTAATATTTTTTCAGTTAAGATGGAATTGAATGAAAGTATTAGGGTCTTAACATGAATTTCATGGTCGAAAAAGTTGAAATGGGATGTAAAGGAACATACAAAAACAATAATGCATGTGTGTTCTTAGAGATGTGCATGCATTCCTAATCCTAGAGCCTTGGTGCTCACCGAACTGCCACAAACACTTTCCAACATGGATTTTTTAGAAATGTGCATGTGTTCCTAAGTTGAGCACGCATGTGTCCCAATGTAGAATCATGCATGCACTTAGGATTGCACATGCATTCCTAAGTAGATTCACGTGCACATTTGTTGGCCCTTGACCAAGTTTTGAGGAAACGTTGGTCGTGTTTGACCACTTTTTGGACTTCAACAGGTTGGTTGAAGATGGAGTGCCCAAGCGAAGCATAGATCGTAGGATATCACTTGTTTTGTGGACCCAGCAAGGGGTTCATTAGGGTTTATGTAACTGGTTATGGGATGTCGGCCCATGGGTTTACCCATGTTTAGGCCTTTTGTAATTGTATAAATAAGTAGCTAAGTGATGTAAGAAAGGGGGAGTAGTAGCATTCCGCTTAGTGCATGACTACTAGTGGCTATGTGAATGATAGGTTGATTTTTTCTTAGTGCAAGAAGTTGTAAGTGCTCTATGCTATTAAGGAGTTGGCTCTGTGCCTTGCCCTGATTTTGAGGAAGGTGGATCTAGTGTGCTGTGTGCAGATCACCTATCCATTGTGGAGTTGGGCTCAGTGGCTTTGTGCAAAGGAGCAGATTAATGTAAGGAGATCGAAGAATAATAAAGAAAAAGAAGAAGTTGGTGGACGTAGCCCCACACTGGGGTGAACCACGTATATCTTGTGTCTTGATATACTTTGTGTGATGTTATTTATGGGGTTATTTGCTTAGTGTTGTTGTTTTTATGTATAATGAATGCATCTGATATTGTAGTTTAGTGATTAATGATGTGAACAAATGTTAGATATGAGTTAATGCTATGTGCTAAGTGATGGAAAGTGTTGGATCTGTATTGTTACTGCGCTGATCTATAATCATGGTTTAACTACGATGTGAATGAGGTTCAAGAAATATTGCATATTGTTGGCTAAGTGCTCTGTTAAGTATTGTAATCATGGATCTGTGTCCCAGCTTGGTTGTAGACACTTGAGTCCTACAACCCCCCTGCCTCTACCTCAGGTGAGACTTCATCTACTTCGTAGGTGTTGCCGAAAGGGCGAGTAGTTAGGGTTTTTTTGGTGCATTGTTGAAGCGTTGAACCCTGGGTCTACCCATGTGCCAACAAATGGTTCCGTTGCCAGGACCTGAAACTGTGATTGCTGGGAACTGAAGAAAAGAGAAAGCTATGTGCTAGACTTGTTTCTATAGTGCACAGTATTCTACTTGACTTGCGAGGATCTGTGCGAAGAGAGAAACCAGATCTAAAAGAAGGAGGTAAGATCTTAATGCTTTTTGCTTGGGTAAAGGTAAGATAAGTGGAAATTTTTTCTTCGAAAGTATGAATCCAGGTATGTTTGATAGATTTTGTTCTAACTTGAATGTTAGGGCCTAGTTAGAAGAAAGAGTTGATCTAAATAAATTTGATGGAAATAGAGAAAGATATGTTATTCCTATTTATAGAAATAATTTTTGGACTAATAAGTGGATGCAGGAACCTAAAAAGAATTTTTTGCAGGTACAACAATGTGAGTGCTCAGTACATGAGAGGCTAGGGATCGTTTAAAAGAAAGAGAGGATTGACACTGTGTTATAATTGCAGAAGATTGGGACATCTTGCTAAGGAATGCCCTCGTACAAGTCCCATTTTCCTTTGTTGTAAAATTATTGGTCACGAAGTTGAGGATTGTCCAAGAATGATTGTTAAAGTTTAAAAGATGGACAAGAGACAAGAAAACTATAAAGAAGGTCAAGAGACTGAGAATCATATAGAAAAAGAGTCAGAGACTATGTTAATATAGTTAAAAGAAGAAATGGATGATCACAGAGACATCAGTTTACTAGAGATCGTGAAAGAAAAACAACGCATAGTTGCAAGAATAGAAGACTTCGACATAGACTATGTATTAGATGAAGAAACACATGTGAACATTATGCCAGAAAGAACTTGGGAAATTTTGGGAAAGCCTACTATGATACCTTCATTAGGAAGGATAGGCTTCTTTAAATGAAAGATGATAACCCTATGTGGAAGAGTTACTAATATACCTATGATTACTCATGAAACATCGACATAAGAGGACTTTGAAGTTATTAGGTTTGTTGAGAACAATGCCCCTTTCCCTCTTTTATTAGGAAAGACTTGGATTGAGAAAGAACATATCACAAGGCAAGCAGAGAAGAAAAAACAAGAACTAAGAGATTTCATCACTTGAAGAATAGATCGACTGATAGAAGAATGTGAAGTTGAGTTGAAGTAGCAAAATGAAAGAAAAGTAGCTGTCAACTTTGAAAGAGTGCAAGAAGGGTTGAAGGACCTCTCCAGGAAAGAAGAAAGTATGTCCACCGAGGACCTAGTAAGCAAAGATGTATTATCTCTGAATCCCTTGAAAGAACATCAGTAGCGCGAAGTCACAACAGTAAGAAGAGATAAGAAGAAGAATGGAAAGAGGAATCCAGAGACTCAGATCACAGGAAAGAAGGCAAGGAAGCTCAGTAAGAAGAAAGCCAATTTAGAAAAAATACGGGAAGTTCCAGAAAAGACTTTGCATGAGACAGATTCGCAGAACTTGAACCTTGCCAAAATGACAGAACAACACAGAATGGGACTTCACCATGGCGAAGCTATATCACCGTTGGAGGTGCCCTGACCATTTGAATGACGCTCTAGAATGACTAGAAATGTATTTATTTCTGAAAAGACCGCCATTGGACCGTTGAGACCACGACATAATGGAGGAATGCACATTGATGGACACATTCCTGCCCGTTGGAGGAATATGTTACGACATTGCTTATTTAACCCGTTGGACGTTGTGCCGGGACCACTTTTTGCAAACCGAGATATCCGAGCTAACAGAGAATCGATTTCCTACCGCATTGTGCTTTCTAGACCTCACCACCCATTTGAGTATCTTGCTTGTCCATTCTCTTACCCGATTTATTTTATTACAAGTGTGAATGTCGGGCGAACATAGCGCACTAGAGAAGTCTGTGGAGAAAATACTTGTAGACCTCATGACTGAGAGAGTCATGTATGTGGGAATACATGCATCGTCAACTAGCAGATTGAAAGCATCCCCATCGACTGGATGATGTTCTGGCCGCACTACTGAGAAACAAAGCAATCACCGCGACGATTTGGCTAATGGGAAGCATATCCCATTGGTCTTTCTGGACTACATCTTTCCTTTGGCTGGCACGGTTAACCGTGACAACATCCCACGAGATTTTGAGTACACACTGATCACTGCTTATATCCTGAAGGGGATACGTGTAGTTGGACCTTAGTTAAGACACATTATAGCTTTAAAGAACATTGACTTCAACCTCCGAGACAGGAAGAACTATGTGATGCTCGCACCACATAGGTATTTCTTGAAGATGACTAGGAAGAAGTCGTGCATAGTCTCCTAGCCATGGATACAGGAGCTCGCACAATCAACAATCTTGAATGTAATGAAGATCCCCCACTTTGGTCGACATCAGGAGGTTAACGCTTGCGTTAAACTCCTCCGATCGTGCTACCATGGAGGGTATCTTTGGCTTTATAGGCACGTCATTGTGGATCCGGTGCTAATCCACCTCATCATAGGACTAAGCATGTAGGGACTGGACCCCCACCAGTTCTACCTAGGGAAGAATTCAGATCGCTCCTTGGCATAATGCATAAAGGAAGCCTATGGCGATGTAGAGAAGGGAAAGCGAGGCTACAAGGTAGCCTCCATCCAATATGGCACATTGTGCCTAGCTTGTTAGCTTATAGATGGTAAGATCGTCAGAAAGAACCACCTGACACAGGTAACTGGATTTGTAGTAGACCTCGCATGGAAATGCGTAGAAGGCATGCAAATGAACTGGGTGAGTTACCTTGTCAACGAGTTGGAGAGGGAATATCGCAAAGCGTAAGATCAGGCATATGAGTTTAATTTCAGTTGGCTATCGATATTGATCTCATTTTTCACTTGGAAAATGCCGGAAGGAGCATCCTTCCCGGAAGTTGAGCCATCAGAGTCGTTGGACGCAGGGTTCTCCACCTTGTGGTATACAAACAATATGGCGAAGCAGTGGCAATCGAATGCGATGTTCCATGCTTACTACTTTCAGCTAAAGCACACCATTGAAGCATTTCTGTGAATGACACCCAACACTTTGCATCAGTACAGGCCGCTAGCGAAGTTCCGCGCATATTGACACTTTATTTACATCACTGCACGCAGGGATGAAAGTAAGGAGGAGTTGCAGTCCTATTACAAGATGACTGATGAAGACATGGAGGAGATCACCAAAGAATGGCCAGCAGAGTTCCTCATACTGGTGGAAGATGTAGAACTCTCTGATCCCGACATCATCGAAATCCCCTTGGTCACTCGGGTCGAACATTATGGACAGACTAGCGCGAAGAAAAAGAAGAAAAAAGAGAAAGTGAAGAACATAGAAATCGATGAGGAGGACAACGCCTCATATGAAAGTAGGTCGAACTCACCTGTAGGAGGAGGAAGAGACGAAGTTAACCAGGAAGAAGGAGAAAAGCAAGACAAAGGTGAAGCTACACCCCCAAAGGATCCCCTTATAGTGGCCGAAACATCAAAGAAAAGGAAGGCTTCCCCGCAGAAACCCTCAGCACGGAATAAGACCCAAGCCAATAAACCCTAGTCGCGGAATGTGCTCATAGTGGACGATCTATCTCATCATCACAATTGTAGAAGACACCTTAGAGGATATCTTGTAGAGACACAAAGTGAAGAAAGAAACATTGTATGACAAAATAGAGAAGGAGCTCAAGGACATACATCAAGCTATCCATTCGAGCCACGTAGTCCCTACTGCACCTTCTTCAGTGGAAATTGCAGAATTGGGGGATGAGCCTACCCAATTACGAAGATTAGTAGATGCAACAGAAGCTCGACTTCGTTGATTCCATGATGAAAAGGATTAGGTTATAGAAGCCGTGAAGCAAGAAAAGGAGGAGTTCTTAGAGAAAATTCGAGTTGCACAATAGGAGAAAGATGAAATAAGGGCGATGTTCAAGGAGGATAAAGTGAAGATGCAAAAAGAAAAAGACCAGCTGCTCACAGAGCAGACTGTGGTCAAAGAGGCAGTGACTAAAGCACTTCACTCTATGTCGGGCTTGACACAGGAGGAACAAGAGTGAACTGAGATGCAAGTGGGGAAGCTCGACGAAGTCATTCAACAACTTCAAGAAAACATAATGGAGCTAGAAATCCAAGCAGTACCTAGCACTTCGCAATAAGTGCGCAATCAGAGGGAAGAAGGTGCCAGGAACACAGTAGAAAGAATCAGGGCACTCACCTTAGAGTGTAAGCAACTGAGTGATCAGAGTCTGCATACCTATGAGCGCCTTGCAGAAGACCCAGAGATGAAGAATTTGAAAGCACAACTCTAGGAGGTGAAGCAACAGTCAACCACCGTGCAGGCGCAGATGAATCTTCTTATTGCAGTTGAGAAAATGAAGCGATAAAAGGAACAACGCGTAGTCTAGAAGTAGGTTACTTCCATCCAGAGAAAATTCATGGAGGTGACAAAGAGACTCTAGACAGTGTAGGATGAAGCCTTCATGCTTTTTGAAGAGATTGAAGGCCAAGGCGCACAACTAGAACAAGTAGTTGCGACGGTAGAACAATGCATGGAAGAGCCTGTTACAGAGCAAGTGATTCAGGATTTCACTGAGAAGGAGGCTCTCGTGAAGTAGTAAGTTGAGGCAGCTCGAGCTAATATCGAGGCCTTTGAAGCAACCCTGCCCAGATCTGAGTGACTCGGGACAAGTCACAGGTGAGTCTTGGGGGCATGTTGGCCCTTGACCAAGTTTTGAGGAAACATTGGTCACGTTTGACCACTTTTTGGACTTCAATAGGCTGGTCGAAGATGGAGCACCGAGGCGAAGCGGAGATCGCGGGATCTCACTTTTTTTGTGGACCTAGCAAGGGGTTCATTAGGGTTTACGTAACGGGTTATGGGATGTCGATGTCCGCCCATGGGTTTACCCATGTTTAGGACCTTTTGTAATTGTATAAATAAGTAGCTAAACGATGTAAGAAAGGGGGAGTAGTAGCATTCGACTTAGTGCATGACTACTAGTGGCTATGTTCATGATAGGTTGATTTTGGCTTAGTGCAAGAAGTTGTAAGTTCTCTATGCTATTAAGGAGTTGGCTTTGTGCCTTGACTTGATTTTGAGGAAGGTGGATCTAGTGCGTTGTGCGCAGATCACCTATCCACTTCGGAGTTGGGCTCTATGGCTTTGTGCAAAGGAGCAGATGAATGTAAGGGGATCGAAGACTAATAAAGAAGAAGACAAAGAAGTTGGTGGACGTATCCCCACACTGGGGTGAACCACATATATCCTGTGTCTTGATATACTTTGTGTGATGTTATTTATGGGTTTATTTGCTTAGTTTTGTTGTTGTTATGTATAATGGATGCATCTGATATTTTAGCTTAGTGCTTAATGATGTGAACGGATGTTAGATCTGAGTTAATGCTATGTGCTAAGTGATGGAAAGTACTGGATCTTTATTGTTACTGCGCTAATCTATAATCAGGGTTTAACTGCGATGTGAATGAGGTTCAAGAACTAGTGCATATTGTTGGCTAAGTTCTTTGTTAATTATTGTAATTACAGATCTGTGTCCCAGCTTGGTTGTAGACACTTGAGTCCTACAAGCCCCCCCGCCTCTACCTCGGGTGAGACTTCATCTGCTTTGTAGGTGTTGCGAAAGGGATGGTAGTTAGGGTTTTGTTGGTGCGTTGAACCCTAGGTCTGCCCTTGCGCCAACAACATTCATGTGCTTAGACCCTCTAATCCATTTTCCTCATATTTGGGTCAAATAAAATGTTTAGGTTCATTCATACACACATCTACTATGAATAATTGAATCTATGGTAGACCCTATATTTAGGTTAAGCCCCGCCAAGAGTAGGTATCTAGAGATCCCAAGCAATGATAAGGAATGACTTGTTACATCCTTGTAAGTTTTAAACCTTTGAAGTGACCAAAGAGTGAACCAAAAACATCCCAAAATATTTTGTTCACGGTTTGTGACCCCCTCAACATGATCCATTCAATGAAAAATGTATGCATATCATTTACAAGACCCTAGGACACATAAAACCCGCTAATGGCATAGACATACGCAACCATAGGCTAGGAAAACTAATCCAGGGGATCAAAAAATGCTCAAAAATCAAAGTGCTTGAAATTGCTTGAAAATGGATTCATTGCATAGATCTCGTCCTCATGATCCCAACGCAACATGAATGGGATCAAACATAGTTTGTATGGATGAGATATCACGTTTTGTCCACTTTTCCAAACAAGAAAAATGGTGACTGTGTAGTCTATACAGGCCACGTGGCAGCTGACCGTACGACCGTACATGGTGATTGGGGAATTGACGTGGCTGGTGATTTGGCAGCTTAGTTGGTAGGGACGTGGACCAATTGTGTGATGACATGTGTTAGTTTACAGGGTGAATGGAAGGGTTCCACATGGCCCAGCCGGGGCTGCCACATGGCACACCATAATTGGTTGATGTGTTAAAATTTTGTGGAGTCTGTAGGGGTCGAACTCGAGACCTTCAGTGGGAAAAGTATTTGCAAATGTTGGGCTACCAACCCTCCTAATGGTGTAACTTAACCATATAGTGTAGAACTATTATTTAAACTTGCATGAAGGATGGCGCAAGTGGAAAAAGGGTCAGGTCTTAGCCCCAACCCTTGGTCACTAGAACCATACCATATAACTGATTGCGCGGGGTAACCAATGGTCAGTTGGATGAGTGCATGAATTAAGGTTAGCGCTTGGCCACATGGAGCCACGCGACCACACCTCTAATGGTTAAGGCACTTGGCGCGATAACAACACGACAATTACGCCCATGATCCAGAAACATGTATAATGTTTAGCTTAGGCACGAAAAACACACAGAGCCATGTTCAGTTGGACAAAGGTGCGTTTTAGCAAGCATGTGCAACAATTTATTGGGAAAAACTTCCAAGAAGTGTAATTTTCTCAATTTTTTGCCAAACCAGGTGCAGGAAGAGCTCAACTAGGGTTTTTTGGACATTCTGGAGCCATTGAAGCCATCTATTTTGCATTATGAGCATTGTAAAGCACTGATTTTGACACTATGAGAATATAATGAAAATTATCCATTGGAAGCTGGACCAAGAGATGTATCCCAAGAGAGGGGTGAACTCCTTTATCATTTTTTTGTGTTATGTGCTTACTTTTGATAATTTTTTATGTTGCTCATGTTAAGTAAAAGCTCATTAAGTTTATGTTCTTGCAAACTTGATCCAATTGCCTAAGTCACATAAATATTTCACTTGCAAATTTGTATACAAAACCCTTTTTAATTTTCAGATCAGGTTGGTATCAGAGCAAAGGTTTTTGAAGGTTTGATTGTTTGCAAGTGCTTTTTTTTTATGATTCTTACAATATTGAAGCTCACAAGAGGAGAAGGTCAATGTAGAGCCAAGTTCTCAACTTTCAAAAAGGAGAACTATACATTCACCTCAAGCTTCAAAGAGGCATTCACCAGGTATGGCTCATGAGGAGAGTCATGAAATCCCTACTTCAGAAGATGAAAATTTCAGAAAATCTTTTTATGATATGACACAAATGGTGAAAGTTTTATTTGAAGAAAGAATTGCAAGGTTGCAAGGTGAAATCTCAAATCCTACAAGAGGTAATGAAGATAGTTGTGATAAAAATCCAAAAGGAAATGGAGGGAATGGTGATACTCCACCTCCTTCACCTCGATCTTCCACTTCTTCTACCATTTCACAACCACCTCCAAATTCTCCAAAAGAACATGGTAAAATTCCTCCACAAACTCCTTTGCTTAAGCTTGATATTAAGTTTGAATTTCCTATGTACAATGGCGAGGTAAATTCTAAGAAATTGGATAATTGGATTCGTCAAATTGAAGTGTCTTGTAGGATAGAAAGAATCAAAGATGATGAAACTAAGATTGAGCTTGTTTTTCTTATATTGGAAAGTGAAACACTCATTTGGTGGGAAGAAAAAACTCAAGAGGACATGAAGAAACATGGTAAAGTTTTATCCTCTTGGAATGATTTTATTGTTGCAATTAAAAGGAAATTTTATCCATTAGCGTACATGCAAAAAGCTATCATGGATTGGAAAAATTTTAGACAAGCTAAAGGGAAAAGTGTGCAAAGCTACACTCAAGAATTTAGAAGAAGATATTTGATTTTGGGTATAGATTTATCTTCTCAAGAAACTTTACTCAAATACATTGGAGGATTGCATAGCTATCTGAGACACACAATTCTCATGTTTAACCCTACAAATATAGATGAAGTTTGTGTACATGGAACTCATTTAGAAGAAAGAGGGAGGAATGATCCTCAAGAGGGCAACAAGAATCCATTTTATAATGGAGACAAAGGAAAGAGGAAATTCAAAGGAAATGGAAAGAAGAATGCTTCAGTCAAGAAAGAGGGAGAAAAACTCACATGTAAACATTGTTCAAAAGATGGCCATGATGAAGACCATTGTTGGAAACTTCATCCTGAAAAGAGACCCAAAAAGTTCAACAACAAAACTAAACCAAAGACTGCTGCAACTACACAACATGATTTAGGATCTGATTCGGGAGATGAAACAAAAATCACTGTTGGGATTTGGTGCCAACGAATTCCTCTAATGATGGATTAGGATCCTATTATTCTGCATTGGTTACAACCAAATAGACCAAGTTAGAATATGGATAGGGATTGCATTTAATAATCAATTTCTTGTAAATGTATATAAATACATGTAAGACCATAGAGGCAAGAGAGAGACAGAGTGAGAACTTGCTAGTTTGTTGTAATCTCCATGATCTGAATAATAAGACAACCGATGCCTATTCTTGGTGGACGTATCCCAATGCTTGTGTGAACCACGTGAAATCCCTATGTTCCTTATCTGTGTGATTGTTAATTATCATATGTGAATTTTATTTTCCTCATTTGCAATTCTAACAAGTGGTATCAGAGCTGGTTGGAGGAGTGTCAAGTTCTCGGAGGAGCCACAGGAGTGACATATGTGTGAGGTGCATCGAGTTCAACATCGTCGCAGGTCACTCCTCTCGAAGGGTGCGACGTCTTATTACCCAGACTTACCCTGGTGCAAAAATACTAAAATCGTTGCGGTTTAGGGTTGAGGAACAATGCGTAGACCTTTCAAGATAGCCGCACTCCAAGTGTATCGGGAGGTGCAGAGACTCTTTAATATCATCGCACTCCAATGGTAGTGAGAGATGAGACGACTCCTCTTCAACATTCACAGGTTTCTTTTCTTTTGAAAAATTCAAGGTAAAAACTTATGGTATTTTATAAAACGTGAACAAGTCACGTGGAGGTTGTTTTTTAAAAAGGGTTTACTATATTTGGAATATAGTATGTAAAAAGGTATAAAGTGAATTAAAAGGTGAAGGAGTGTATGCATGAAGGTGAATGCTTATAAATTGTGTTTTTTATTTTTATTTTAAAAATAAAAGGTGAGGTTTATATATTGACATTCTAATATTATATTCAATATTAAACTCACATTAAACCTTTTATTAAACTTTTCTTTTTAAATCTTTTTTTTTTTAGGTTTATACATTATTCCTCCACATATTTTTCAAAAGGACTTGGGTTTTATAAGCAGTGGGTATTAGGAGATTTTGTGCTAATGGCTAAGATGCATAATTCGAAGTTTGTAGTTGAAAGGTTCAGTGGTAAAAGAAACTTTGAGCTCTGGAAGCTTAAGATGCAGGATTTAATGGTGCAACAAGGGTTGCAAAAAGCACTGGTAGGCAAGTCAAAGAAACGAACAACCATGATGAATGAGGAATGGGAAGATCTGGATGCAAAGTCTCTTAGTACTATTCGTTTATGTCTGGTGGATGATGTTCTATTTAATATCGTAGGAGAGGATACAACATCATGCTTATGGAGCAAGTTGGAAAGTCTATATATGACGAAGTCCTTGATGAGCAGAATCTACTTCAAGAGAAAGTTGTACAGTTTGCGGATGAAAGAAGGTACAAAAGTTGTTGACCATTTAAATACCTTCAATACCCTTATAATTCAATTGACTAGTATGGAAGTTAAATTTGAAGATGAGGATAAGGCTATTACACTATTGTGTTCGTTGCCTGAGTCTTGGGATAATCTAGTCACCTCTATTATCTTTAGCTCAATAGATGTTTTAGATTATGACTCTATTGTGGGAGCTTTGTTGGCTGAGGAGATGAGGATAAAATCTAGTCAAGAAACCTCAACTTCAGAGGCGATGCTAGTCAGAGGTCGAACTAAAGAGCAGAATGAGAGAAGTTTTTCTCGATATAAGTCAAGACACAGAAAGGGTAAAGCAAAATGTTGGTACTGTGGAAAAATATGACATCTCAAGAAAGATTGCTGCAAAAGAAAGGAATCTGAGGAAAACTCTACGAAGGAAGCAAATTTGACTATAACAAATTCAGGTATGATTGATCAAGTTTTATCTGTTTCTATTAATTTACAATATCAAGAAGAATGGAAGTTAGATTCAGGTGCCTCCCACCACATGTGCTCACATAGAAATTGGTTCATTTCTTACCAATCTGTTGATGAGGGTGTAGTGTTTATGGGAAATTGCATTCCCTGTAAAACTGTTGGGGTTGGTAGTATTAGAATTAGAATGTTCGATGGTATTGTTAGCGAATTAACATATGTTAGATATGTACCTGAGATTAAATAAAATTTGATTTCATTGGGAGTGTTGGATTCTTGTGGATATAAGTATACAGGTCAAGGTGGAGCACTCACATTGTCGAAAGGTAGTTTAGTAGTGATGAAGGCAACAATGGTTGATAACCTTTATAAGCTGGAAGGGAGTACTGAAGTAGCATCTGAAGTGATGGATGTATCTCCCTGTTTATGGAAGAAGCATCAAGTTCATAAGAGCAAGAAAAAATTGAAGGTATTGGTCAGTGGTAAATCATTTCCAGACTTAAAATCTTTGTTTATGAATTCCTGCTTGTTTTATATCTCTGCAAGTTATGATGGTGGTATAAAGGGATGTTGTGTGTGGGATCCTAATTCTCACAAGGTCATCATTGAAAAAGATATAGCATGTATGGAACAACCAAAAGGGTTGATTCAAGATCGCAACGGTAAATTTGTTTGCATGCTAGATAATTCATTGTATGGCCTATTGGTACCCAGACAAATATACAAGAGGTTTGAATCCTTCATAATGAGTCAAAAATTTTCAAAGGGTAGGAGTGACTATATAGTTTACAGTACATTCAAAATCTTGATGTTATTTGCTGATGATATGCTCGATGAAAGCCGAAGCATGGATAAAATCAGTAAGAAAATGACTCAGGTGGGCAAGACAATTCAGATGAGGGATCAAGGAGAAGCAAAACAAATTATGTGGATGGAAGTGCATAGACATGGTAATGGTAAGATGTGGTTGGATTTTAGTATGAACATTGTAAAACCAGTTTTTATTCCTCTTGCTTTCCATTATAAGTTTTCTTCAAGCATAGGTCCTGTCTATAAAGAAGAAAATGTTATGTCTCGTGTAATTTCAGTAGAAGGTCTGTTGTATGTGATGAAATGGTTAAGACCATATGTTTCACATGCTAATGATGTTGTCAGATACATGACAGATTCAGGTGTTGCAATGAAATGGGTGCTTCAACGTTTGAGAAGCACAAATGTCACCTATAATGGTTACACTGAGATGGTCAGTGATAATTGTAATGTATATTATAATACAAGTGTCTTGAATGGAAGGAGATCTATCATTAAATATGTCTCACAACATAGTTGTGGAATACATGTTGGAGGTGGAGTGACCCCTCATGAAATCCAAACTCGTGCAAGTCACACAGTCGAGATCATGAAACTAGTTTTATTGGAGAAGTTGCATTGGTTCTTGGCTTCTCTTGGCTTGTAGAAAAGGTGATGAACAAACAGAAGGACCAAGGTATCAGGTTAATTGTTGTCAAGGTGGAGATTGTTGGGATTTTGTGACAACGAATTCCTCTAATGATGGATTAGGATCCTATTATTCCGCGTTGGTTACAACCAAATACACCAAGTTAGAATATGTATAGGGATTGTATTTAATAATCAATTTCTTGTAAATGTATATAAATACATGTAAGCCCGTAGAGGCAAGAGAGAGACAGAGTGAGAACTTGCTAGTCTGTTGTAATCTCCGTGATCTGAATAATAAGACAACTGATGCCTATGCTTGGTGGGCATAGACCAACATTTGGGTGAACCACGTGAAATCCCTTTGTTCCTTATCTGTGTGATTGTTAATTATCATATGTGAATTGTGTTTTCTGCATTTGCAATTCTAACAATCACAACCATGGGTTTTCAAAGTAAAGACTCTATTGCAAGTACTAGTTCTTCAAGTAGTAGCCTTAATGAAACTCAAGATGAAAAAAAAGAATATAGCTTTTCCACATAAGAGTTATTTCAAAGCATACCAATATAGATATTCTATTTGATACTGGATCTCAAGCAAACCTCATTTCTGAAGACATATTTAAGAAATTACATTTGGAAACTACTCCTCATCCTAAACCATATCCTCTAAATTGAATATGTGACAATGCCAAATTACATGTTACAAGAAGATGTAAACTTACATTTTCCATCACTACAAACATTATATATGAGATAGAGCTTGATGTTATTCCATTGGATATTTGTGGTATTGTGTTGAAAAGCCCATATTTATATGATAGGAAAGCTATCTTTCATCTTAATGAGAACCAATATCATTTTACAATAATATTAAAATATTGTGACAATTTTAATATAAAGTAATGTTTTATCTCCGACCCGAGAATGTCTTCGTTAATTTGTTTCTTTATAAGTATGACAACCTACCTTGTCATTACACCACTAACTAATGTCTAGTTATCACAATTAAGATAAAAATATTAAGTTTTCAAGAAAGCAAAAAATAAAACAATAGTGAAGGCTGCTAGGCCACGTGACTCAATGTCGAACGATTGTCCTCATTATAACCTAGTCACCATGTCACATCAAAAATTTCACAAATACTATAATCTGAACGTGAAAAAGCTAATTGACTTGAGTATTTCTATAAAATTATAGATCAAGTTTCCAAATATAATAATCTCCATATGAAAACCTAAATGGCTCATGTATTTCTTCACAATTATAAACCAGTGTGCATTGGATAAGTTTTCATGAAATAAATAAATAAAATAAAACAATGGTGGAGGTTCCTGCGCCACATGAATCTCCGTCGAACTATTGTCCTTATTATAACCTCGGCACCATGTCACCTCAAAAATTTCACAAGATGAAGAGATGAACGATTTATGTATTTCTTGAAAATTATAAACCAAGTTTCCATTGGATAATGTAAAGATAGACGTTTGAAACCTGACATATACATATATAATATAATATGTATATTTTTAAAATAACAAAAAATTAAAATAAATATTCATTAATGACCAAACATGTTTTAGCAATACATTATAGATTAACATGTCACAATTTTGTTAAGATCATTATAAAACAAGGGCAGCGAAGCAGCGTAGTCCCTGCCAAATTTCAATGCAAGAAAATGGAAGCATGTTCAAAAGGCAAAAGTATTCGAATGTTGAAGTACGATTAGAACAACATTCTAATGTTGCAATATGAGAAAATGCAGCTT
>ML780034.1:759496-782244 GCA_009831015.1 Picea engelmannii | reverse complement strand
GGAGATAAGGGTAAAGATAAGCATAGATTATACCCACGAGGCCTCGGTGTGGAGAGAAGGGTAGAGATAAGCATAGAATATGCCCCTAAAATATTTTGGCTCTTGAGATATTAGTCATTCACTGCCTTCCTATTTATTAGATGGGTTAAGTTATGTGAGTTCAAAATTTAAGATGAAAACATTATTGGAAGGTTATAATATTTGGTCAATTTTATCTAGTTTGGATGAACTCCTCTTTTTTTCATATCTAGATTATTTTATATGTTGAGCTATATCTAAGTATGCCATTCAAATCATTACAAACTAGAGTAATCTTCAATGGTTTCATTAGATAAAATGGTGAAATCCAATGAAGTTGAACCAACTAATCTTAAAGCTATAGTCAGAAATTGGGAGAAAATAAACCATAAGGATAAAATTCTTTTACGCATTTCTATTAAAGGTAACATCATTCCTTACATTAAAAGTTTCTAGAGATCTACTCAAACATGAATTTTGTTAAAGAGTATGTATGAATAGAAAAATCAATTAAATGGAATTGAATGAAAGTATTAGTTTTTTAACATGAAGTTGATGGAAAAAAAAGTGGAAATGGGGTGTAAGGAAAAATACACACACAATAATGCATGTGTGTTCTTATAGATGTGCATACATTCCTATTCCTATAGCCTTGGTGCTCATCGAACTGCCACACACACACTTTCTAACGTGGATTTTTTAGAAATGTGCATGTGTTCCTAAGTTGAGCATGCATGTGTCCCAGTGTAGAATCGTGCATGCACTTAGGAATTCACATGCATTCCTAAGTAGAAGCACTTGCACATTCATGTGCCTAGATTCTTTAATATGTTTTCCTCATCTTTGGGTCAAAGACAATGTTTAGGTTCATTCTTACACACATCTACTATGAATAATTGAATCTATGGGAGACCCTAGATTTAGGGTAAGTCCTACCAAGGGTAGGTATCTAGATCACCCAAGTAGTAATAAGGAATCACGTTTTACATCCTTGTAAGTTTTAAACCTTTGAAGCGACTAAAGAGAAAACCAAAAACATCCCAAAAATTTTGGTCAAGGGTTGTCACCCCCTCAGTGTGATCCATTCAATGAACAATGTGTGTGTATCATTTACAAGATCCTAGTTTTGCGGGGTGATATCGACCACTTGTCAACTGAAAGGGAATAGTCTGGTCTGAGGTTTTTTTAGCGTAACCTAAGCCGTTTAAGGTAACTATCCATGATGGGTTTGATGACATGGTTGGATGGTGACATGATCTATCTAATAAATAAAAGAAAAGTTGCCTAAGATCCTAACTACTAACTATCATATTTCAAGTATTTACAATGATCTATTAGATTATACAACCTTACACTTAATTACATGAATTCACAAAATTTACAAGTTGTACATGGGTACAAGATTTACTAGAAACCTTGTGAAAACGAGAATTTCAAAGTATGTAATGGAACTTAATCCTGAGTGTTATCACCATTAAAATTTCGGTATGAAATCAAGATTTCAGGACTTGGCGAGGCACTAAACCAGTTTGGAAGCCCGAAAAATTAGAGAGGGAGCTAAATATGGCAGGAGGAAGCTAAATCTGGTGGATGTGCGGAGTTGATGGGACTTGATATGTCACAGATCACAGACTCTCCAGATCGACATTCGTAGGGCATTTCGGGGGGAGAAGTTGCGCGGAGGATAATTCCCGAGAGAGGGTCGAAAACCAAACCATGGTTTTCGATCGAGACCACATGGCTCTATTGGGTGCATTTCGAGGTGAAAAGGGGGTTGTCCCAAACCACTTTCTTGCGCCCCCGAAATCGGAAAATTATATAAAGAGAACTTGTTTATTTTATTGTTTTTCAAAATACTGGAACATTTGAAAGTTGGTGCGACCACCCTCATTCAACTGCAGCTCAACAGTATGCTGAATTCACGCCATTTTCGCTTATTTCCAGGTATTTTTCATAATCGCCATAGACCCTATCATAACGTCAGTAACAAAGAAAGACCCTGTGTCAAATGAAGAATCCCTAATTAACCAAGATTCAGACGTATTTGACACTGAAAGCACTGTTTCACCCATCTCTGTTTCCAGAAGTAATTTGTATGATAATGTAGGGAAAAAATACCATTCCTTGAGGTAGTTAAGGTAGTTGTAGTCCCTTATGCTGTCGAAGTAGATTTCCCTTTTCTCGAATTCATAGGTTGGTGTGCAGAGCAGTATTCATAGGAAGAGAAAGTCGTCTTAAATAAACAAGGGTCCAAGGTCCTTTATAGGGTAGAGAGTATATCAATTCAAGATTCCCTCAGCATACCAGAGTCTTTCTCCACAACGTCTGAACATTTCAATGAAGAAAATCTAATTAGGGTCTACAGGGAGTGTCCATCAGAAGTCAGAGATCTATTCCTGCAGACAATTGTTAAACCATAGCATTTTTCAGAGAGTCTATCTTTTCCCATGAATGTAAGTGTAATGGTTATTGAAGTCCAGTGGGTATGTTCCCTTTTGAGTCAGATTTTAGGTTTGGATAATGACAAGTATGTAGTCGAAGTCATGCTCGGTTTCCTGTTGACCTCTTTTATGTCATAATCTGGTCTGTCAGTCGATATCATCTTTGATAAATTCATAGTTGATAATATCCATAAGCAACTGATACATTTCATCTCTCTAAGGTATTTCAGATACTACACCTATTCACTTAAGATTTTCATAGAGACCAATAAGAGAGAATTTCCTAAAGAAGCATTCATATCGACTGAATAAAAAAGTATTACATTTCTCATTTTCATCAACAAATTCATGTCCAGGGTTTACAATTTGATTTTCAACACCAGCCTACTAAGAGTTCTAGATGACATGAGGAGTTATTTACAACCAAATCCATAAAACAAAGTGGGGGTCTGGGTACTAATCATGCATTCAAAAGTGATCTGGGTTTATGGTTTCATGAATCCCCTTACCTGTTGCCTATTTTTCTAACCCCCAAAGTCTTTTCCCTTGAATTCATCATGCAAATAATCATATCAAAAATAGATCATTTCCTAAAATTGCACAAAGCCTCCAACCTCAAATTCCCTTTTATAACTGGACCCTTGATTGTCAAGACTAGATCATGCCTATTTCAGATCCAGGAAAAGCTCAAAGAGTTCGGTTTTACACAACTATAGGGGAGAAGGTATGACCCACACCAGATCATATCCAAGAGAAGGTTGATGAAAAAACATGCTCCTCATGAGCATGAACATGTTGAGGGTTTTGATAAACTGACAAATCTTGAAGTTTGTGTTGATATGGAAACAGTCTTGCAACCAACTCAAATGAAGCAAGTGGAGGCAGCCTTGAAACAAATTCAAACACAACAAGCTCCTCAGAAAATGATATTCAAAGTCCCCAAGGAAAGTGTTTATAGAAAGAGAAACATCTCAGAGGCCATGGGCACCAGTGATCAACAAACTGCTCCCAAGAAGATGAAGATTTCATAGTCCCCATAGCTTGTAAATTTGCAGGAGGAAGAGCCCATAGAACAAGTGAATATTGATATGGTGGAGAGTGGCACTAGCACTGTTGAAGTTGAAAAGGAAAGAAAACTACAAAGCGAAGGCAACTCCAAAAATTTTAGCAGCAAAAAATACATTTTTGACAGGACATCTGAAGCAATGTATCAATATAAAGAAGATTTGGCCAAACATTATGCTGAGAAAGGAAATATTGTTCTGAGTGAAATGAGAGATTTATTCCCTGAGGTAGAAAAGGTTTCCCAACATAAATCTTCTTTGTTAACAGTGAGAGATAATGAGAAGCAGACATTCAATATAGCAATTGCAAATGAAGACAAAGTGTTAGATATCAAGATAAGGTATGACAACATCAGTGCTCCAGACAGGGTCAAAGTTCATAGACATACCAGTGACATGTTACATTCAGATTACTTAAGTTTAAGGTTAAAGAACTCAAAATTGTCATCTCAGATGATGAAGTTGGAAGAACAGTTAAGGAAGGAAAAGACATCAAGCAGATCCTGGTCTACTCAGGTCAAAAGATTGGAATCTGAAGGTCCCCAAGGGGTGACAACCTCTTTATCTAAAAAGGAAAAATTAATTAAGAGCTTGAAAAAGAAACTAAAATTGTCTTCCACTGAGCACCCACAAATAGGAGAACTGGTTGCTCTGGAACAAGAGAAATAAGCATTTGGTCAAGAGGAATTGAACTACAAAGCTAAAGTGTTGCAGCTAGAGAAAGAGAAGGTGAATTGGTCACAAGGACAAACATAATTGATGAACAGAGTTGTATTTGTACCTCCTACTACAGAAGTTGGGCCAAGCACTGAAGGAATTTTCAAGGCTATGTCACAAGTTAGCCTGAAGGTAGGAGAAATCAATGGGATAAAGGGAGACATAGATAAATTGAAGCAGGAAATGAAAACAAAAGATGAAAGAATGGCTCAATTTCAAAAGGAGAATCCAGCCTTGCAGGAGAGGATAGACAAGATGAAAATAAGATTAAGAGGCAAAGGACCGTTGTAGGGAGCCAAGCACATCATCTAGGACTCCATAGCTACTGAAGCTTCCAAGTTCAGAGTATATTTGAATTTCATCAATGATAAGGACATCATGGCCATCACATCCAAAAGCAGGTGCACTATGGTAAATGAGACTTTAGCAAAGAAACCATCAGAGTAGGCACAAAATGCCATAAACCTACTAAAATCCATCCCTATTGCAGAACTTTAGACCATTGGAGTCAAAGATAGAACTACATTGATCATCTGGGCTAGGAGGGTTATTGCTAAACATAACATATTGAAATCAATCCAAATCAAGGAAACACACATGGAGCAAAGTGTGCAAGAATTCAAGGACCCATTTGAATAATTTTTTATTAAAGGCCTCCCACCATTTTGGGATGGAAAAGGAAAATTGTATGATCAAGAAGAATACAACTCTCGTCTCACTCAATGTAGGATGGATCACTCCAAATTTGAAAACTTTGAGGAAAACCTGAAAGGAGCAACCCTGGTCGAACTTTTGATTACAAATTTTGATATTTTGAATTAGTTCAAAATAATGAAGATTGGACTACCAGTCATGGCATACACCTCTTGCATTGACCTGGATATCCTAATCAAAGAAATGATGAATTATGATATTCCTTCTGACTTGCAATGGAAGGAGATAGTATGGTTGGGTAAGACAAAGTGCAGTTTTCTAGGGTCCAACAAATGATGTTCAGGTGTTACCGTAAATGGAAGATCAGATAGGAGACCAGAATAGGACAAGTGTCAAAGACGGGAGCTGAAGTGCCAGAGGATTTAAAGATGGATCATGAAATGTTTTTCTTGTCAATCATTGTAATTGATTCCAATACCGAAACTGTCATTTGTAATTATTGTAATCAGTTTCGGAATATGAAACGTTTCATTTCAAGCATTGTAATCGGGTTCAAATTAAAAGGAACTCGAACTTGTATAACTATTAGGATTTTGAAATGTATTATGGGTTGGAAGAAGTGCAACGAAACAATTTAGCTGTTTGAACATTGAATGCAATTTTCTGAGCTGAATAGAATACCTATGCAAAATTATTTGAAGTCTCCATGAAAATATTCTAATGGTGTTGATATGAGTTTTGTCTTCTCTCTTTGTATGTATTTCCCGTGTCTCTGAATCCATTAACATTGTCTTTTTTTTAAATTGGATAGTTTAAAGGCCCATAATTCATCTTGTGTTGCTCTTGTTTTAATCAATTTAAACTGTGTGAATTTCTTCATAACTAATTCAGAATTCATTTCAATAATGCTATGTTGCAGTTACTTGTTTTCTCCTTTCTTCTTACACTCTGATTCATCGCCTCATTTAACCTTTATCCTCTGGATATTTCTACAGACCTGTCAATGTTCTTATTATTTTTCAAAAATTTGACTCCATAGCCCTGAGTGTCCTCCCCCTTCCTTTCCATCAAATTTATAAAAAAACCCTAAAAAACAAACTAAACCTAGCCATTGATTACCAAAGAAACACCAAGTGAAATGAGAGATCCCTCTCTGAGCTGAGTAGGATAGTACCTAGCTCTAAAGTTGGTTTGTAGGTTACATTTTTTGTTTGTTTTATCATCCAAACAAATTTACATAGTGCTAACATTATGGCTCTGTTGCCGGGGATCGAAAGTGAAATCTTCCTTGGGAAAAGAATGACTTAAAGCTTCAGATTTGATTCCTGAGGGTGACAGTGAATCAAACACCTTATTGGTTGAGACTAAATTTACCTTGGAGACTCCATTATAAAGAGACCAATAGCATCAGGTAGTTTGAGCTAGAAACCTTGCCTCCCAAGAGAATTCATACCAGGAGCAATCTAGACCCATAAGCAGTAATCCCTGTGTTTGATCCTAAGAAAATTGTACACAAAAGAAAATAAAATCCAGTAAGCCCAGTTGTGTATTTGGACATATATCTATCCTTGGTCAAATATGGAGTGATAAGCAATGAAGAACTTAATTTTGATTCGAAATTTGAACAAACTCTGCTCAGAACTAAATCTGAGTCTTGTTTGAACGAGATCATCTTTGATGAGAAGATGTTCCAATATTTAATTTTAGTTGACTCTACTAAACCTATTGTGATTCCTAATGAACAACCACTTCAAGTCCTTACTGTATCCATGGAAAACAAGTTTTCCCTTCTTGTTTTACCTGCTCAGTTACATGATTTTCCACGAGAATATAATCAGAGGATTAAGGTGTATGATGTTGAAGGCAATGTGTTAGCCTAAAAACACCTAGACTGGTTCAATTATTTTATAGACCTAGAAGAAGTGGATTTTGAATATGTAAAAATGAGGTTGTTTGCACAAAGTCTTGCAGGAGAAGTCAGAAAGTGGTTCATAGCTCTCCCAACAGAAAGTAGCCAAAATTTTGAAGCCTTTGAAACCAATTTTATTGCAAAGTGGGGTGACAAGAAAAACCACCTTCAGTTGTTAACCTGGTATAACAACAAGAGAAGGTCACCTAATGAAATAGTGCAACAGTTTTCAGAAAGATTTATCAAAGTTTATAATTCAATTCCTATTGAAGTGAAACCCCCTCCTAGAGTTTCTCAACTCAGATATGTCGATTCCTTTGAAAGTGATTTTGCTTTGGTGTTGAGGGAAATAATATCTGCTTCATTAGATTATATGATGAGTGATGCAATAGAAGTTGAAGTAAATCTAATGGCCTTAGGAAATATCAAATCTAACTATGACAGGGACATGAACAAGATTCAACATAAGGCACAACCTTCAACCTCATAGTCATTAGAAGAGAGGTTTGAAATGGTGATGAAGACTATGTAGAAAATGATGGAGAGGATGTATTTAGAAAATAAATCTAACAAAAGAGAACATGTTTATGTCCCACTCAGAAACCAAAGGAGACCAATAATTCCACAGATCAGACAAAGATATCAAAGGAGCTAGGGTGATTAGCATATAAGACTTCCCTTTCAAAATAATTATGTAAATGAAAATTTTGACGGAACCTTTGAAGACAATATGCATTGTTGTGATGCTAATGAAACATAGGTGTTTTTGACTAAATAAGAACATGGCCAGTTCATGGATGCAAATGGAATCTTCATGTAGGAGGATGAGGAAAGGTTGTCAATAGAAAAGGAATATTACCAAACAGGGCTGCAAAACGCCATCATGCAATTCCAGAAACAATATAATCTACGAAACCAAAGGTGTATGCAAATCATCCAAAAGGAATTCCTCCAAAAGGGAATCCTCCAAAGGGAAATCCCACCAAAGAATCTCAAAGTAATATACCTTCTTCAAGTCAGTCTAAAAAGGACTATGTTGCAAAAGATGTCGTGGAGAAAGGAAAGAAGAAGGAAGAACATCAAAAGAAAGTACCTAAAACAAGAAAGGATACAATCATCAAAGAGGTAGAGAAAACCTCATATTATTTCAATTTTGAAAGTGAGATGGCCAAGATTAAAATATCTGTACCATTCAATGAGTTGATAAAGAATAGTGAAGATAGAAATCAGATCATCAAGTTGCTCAAGATGGAAGAAACTTATGATACTCTGAACATACAAGATGATCATCCTTCCATCTTGTTCGACCCGCGTGTAGAAGAAAATAGGGATGTTGATGAGGTCCCCCCTTTCTATGTCATTCTGAATATCCATGATATGCCTCTAGAAAATTCTATGTTGGATTCAGGAGCATCACATAACCTGATGCCCAAAGTGGTCATGGACCAATTGGGCCTGGACATTACAAGGCCTTACAAAGATCCTTTCTCCTTTGATTCAAGGAAGGTGAAGTGCCTAGGCTTAATCAAAGATCTGGTGGTATCCTTGTCTTAAATTCTAGCAAAACATATGGTCATGGATGTAGTGGTTGTTCATATCCATCCTAAGTTTGGCATGTTGTTGTCTATATCATGGGATGCAAATTTGAAAGGGACTTTGCAAATGGATATGTCATATGCCACTATCTCCAGTTTTGGTCAAGATAGGAGGTTTTATAGGGAAGTATTGCTCAAATACATGGTTAGCAACAAAGCCAAACCAAGAAATCACCCGATTTATTCTGTGGAAACTAAGATTGGATCCTCTACTTTATTCAATGATTTGAGTTTTGAAGAGGAAGGGCCAGAGATTGAAATGGATTCCAAAGACCAATTTGATCAACAAAATGAGGAAAGTTCAGAGCAACAAAATGATGCAGAAAATTGGATGTGGAATATGAGATTTGATGGGGTTGTCAGTAGAGAAGGAGCAGTGGTTGGTGTGTGGATCAACTTCCTCAAAGGAAATAAAAAACTGTGTTCTTATAAACTTTCTTTTGATTGCACCAACAACATGGCTGAATATGAGGCATTAGTGTTGGGATTGAAGACTTTAAAAGAAATGGGTGCTAAGAGAATAGTTGTACATGGATATTGTGAGTTGATTATCAATCATATAAAGGGAATATACCAAACAAATCATCCTAGGATGAGGGCCAATAGAAATATAATGCTTGATCTTCTTGAGAAATTTCTATAATATAATCTTTCAGTGGTACCAAGAGGGAAGAATCAGATTGGCAATGCCCTGGCTACTTCAGCCTCAGTCTTTAAAATTCCCATTTTCCCTAACAAAAAATATGAGATTGAGGTCAAGCACAGGCTAGTGGTACTAGATAATATTAAGTACTGGCAAGTTTTCGAGGATGATAAACAAATAGAAAGTTTCCTCAAGATGGAAGATGAATTTGAAAATGTGAATACTGATGAAGAATATTGTGGTGAAGAAGAAGATGCAACGATGTTCACAAATGATGGTTATTTCAAAAATAATATTATTGGTCGAGACATAGTGCAACTAAAAGGTAATATCATTCCCAAAGGCCTCGTCCCATTGGAAAAGATCTTTGATAATAATGATGTGGTCAGGAGTCCTAAAATTACTGTAAATGATGGAGATGTTGAATATTGCAAAATTGGGACTCAAGAATATCCCAAGATCAATAAGTTGTCCAAGACACGCATCCCGAAGGTTAAGAAAATATATATTAATTTAATGAAAGAATTCCCTGATGTCTTTTCCTGGAGCTATGAAGATCTGAAAGTTTATGATACCAAGGTGATTCAACATGTGATTCCAATCAAAGAAGATCATAAACCTTTCAAACAAAAATTAAGAAGAATCAATCCTTTGTTGTTTCCCTTGATTGAGAAACAGATAAAGAAGTTGTTTGAAGCCAAGATCAGAGTGTCTCTAAGGTTTTCTAAGTGGTTGGAAAATCTGTTACCTGTAAGAAAGAAGAGTGGAGAGATCAGATTATGTGTAGACTTCAGAAATACGAAAAGAGTGTCCCTCAAGGAAAATTAACCATTGCCTAAGATGGATCACATTCTATAGAAAGTGGTGAGTTCTTAAAAACTTTCAATGCTGGATGGTTTCTCTGGATACAATAAAATCATGGTACACTTTGATGATTAGGAAAAGACAACATTTACAACATCGTGGGGCACCTTCATGTATGCCAAGATGCCTTTTGGAATCATGAATGCAGGAGAAACATTTCAAAGGGATATGGACATAGATTTTGCAGATGAGAAAGATAATTTTATTGTCATTTACTTAGATGATATCACTGTGTATTCAACTTCTGATGAATAACATCTAAAACATCTAAGGAGGGATTTTCAAAAGTATAGAAAGTTTTACATTTCATTGAACCCTAAGAAGTCGAATTTTGGCATGGAAGAGGGGAAGATGTTTGGTCACATTATTTCAAAGGAGGGAATAAAGATAGATCCCAACAGAGTTGAAGGAATCTTAAAGATTAGCACACCCAAAATGAAAAAAAAATTGCAATCGTTCCTGGGGAAAGTAAATTTTTTGAGAAGATTCATCCCTAACTGACCGAAATCATAAAGTGTATCACTAACATGCTCAAAAAAGGAAGTGAGATAAAGTGGACCCTTGAATCCAGAAAATCCTTTGAAGATATTAAAGTGCCATTGACCAAAGCCCAATTGTTGGCCAGTCCAAACTTTGAAAAAGACTTTATATTGTTTTCGTTTTCCTTAGAGTACACCATTGCTAGTGTCTTTTTACAAAGGGATGGACAAAGTTTTGAAAATCCTATAGCATACTACAACATGACATTGAGGGATTCACCATTAAAGTATGATATCATGGAAATATGCATTAGTCAAGGCCCTGAAAGAGTTTAGAGTTTATATCTTGCATTCTCATACCATTGCCTATGTACCCAACAATTCTGTGAAGGAAATTTTAACTCAGCCTGATCCCGAGGGAAGAAGGGGGAAATGGATAGTTGTTTTGTTGGAATATGATCTTGAGATCAAACCTACAAAGTTGATGAAAGGGAAAGGACTTGCCAAGATGATGGCACAGACAAATTGTGAGCTCTTGGGAATCAACCTCATTGTTGATTTTTCAGCAGACTCAAAAGAAGAAAAGGCCCCTCATGTATCTCAAAAATTCATTGACTCCCCATGGTATGCTGATATTATTTATGTATTGAAAAAATTGCAGGCTCCTCCTGAATTGAGTAAAACCAAGGCTAGGTTCTTAAAGATGAAAGAAACAAAGTTTTCTATTGTAAATCAGTCTCTGTATTGGAAGGACCCAGGAGGAATCCTGCTGAGTTGTTTTTTGGAGGAAGAAGTAGAAAGGACCATCAGAGAGTTTCATAAAGGTGATTGTGGAGGGCACCATTATTGGAAAACTATTGTGCACAAGATATTGAGGGTTGGGTTTTATTGTCCTAACATTTTCTCTAATGTCTACAAAGAAGTTTCAAGCTATGATGAATGCCAAATTTTTGATGGGAAGAGAAAATTGTAGCCTTTTCCCTTGAAACCCATCTCTGTTGAAGCACCTTTTAGACAATGGGGCTTGGATTTCATAGGATAAATTCATCCACAGTATTCGGCTCAACGTAAGTGGATACTGACAACCACATATTACTTCACCAAGTGGATTGAAGTAGTTCCCACCAGGCAAGCCATAGATGCTATTATCATTCAATTTTTGGAGAACAATATTTTGTCTAGGTTTGGGTGTCAAATCAAAATCATTACAGATAATGTAGAAACATTTAAGTCCAAGAATATGTAAAATTTTTGCAGTGATTACAATATAACTCTTGGCCATTCCACATCTTATTACCCTCAAGGAAATGGATTGGCTGAGTCATCCAATAAGAACTTAACCAAAATTATCAAGAAGCTGCTACAAGATAACAAAAAGGATTGGCATAAAAATCTCATCCATGCACTATGGGATGACACGATCACTACCCAAAATTCTATTGCCACTTCACCTTTCCAGATTATGTATGGCATAGAGGCAATTTTTCCTATTGCATTAGGGTTTCCAATGATGAGATTGCTACAGGAGAAAGATGTTGAAACTGATGCCACTCAAAGGAGAACAAATGAACTAATCAATGTCCAACAAACAAGAGAGAAAGCCTTCAACAAATATCAGTTGCACCAAGACATGATTAAAAAGTATTTTGACAAGTATACAAAGGAAGATGATTTTAGATTAGGGGATTTGGTGTTGATATGGGATGCCATAAATGAAGACATAGGAAAGCATGGGAAATTTGACCATCTATGGCTGGGACCTTTTAAAATTGTGGCATACCATGGAAATAATGCCTATCTGCTAAATACTGGAGATCCCATTGGAGGAGGACCTATGAATGGTAGGTTTATAAAATATTATATCGTTTAAAGGAACTATCACCATTTCCATTCATTGTATATAACCATTTTGTTTTTAAGTTGAAGAAATTTGAATTAATTCAATAGAAATTGAAGCCTGAAGTTAAGGCCCTAAGTTTTGCTGAGTATTATTTAAGTTTTGTGAATAAGATGATCGACGAATTCAATTGTAGGAGTAAAGTAATGCCCAATAGATAGGCACTTCGTCTACCATTCTTTGCTACCTCGTTGGGAGGATAACATCCCTAGTTGGATCCCATGTTATCACTATTAAAATTTCGGTATGAAATCAAGATTTCAAGACTTAGCGAGGTACTAAACTAATTTGGAAGCCCAACAAATTAGAGAGGGAGATAAATATGGCAGGAGGAAGCTAAATCTAGCGGAAGAGCAGAGTTGATGGGACCCGATACGTCACAGATCGTGGGAGCTCCAGATCGACAGTTGTAGGGAATTTCGAGGGGAGAAGTTGCATGAAGGATAATTCCCGAGAGAGGGATGAAAATTAAACCATGGTTTTCAGTTGGGACCACGTGGTGCCACTGGGTGCATTTTGGGGAAAAAAGCGGGTTTCCCCAAACCACTTTCTTGCACCCTCGAAATCGGAAAAGTATATAAAGGGCACTTGTCCTTTATTTTATTATTTTTCAAAATACTGGAATGTTTGAAAGTTGGCGCAACCACCATCATTCAGTTGCAGCTCAACAGTACGCCGGGTTCACGCCATTTTCACTTATTTCCAGGTATTTTTCATCATCTCCATGGACCCTATCATAACGTCAATGACATAGCAAGACCCAGTGTCAAATGAAGAATCTCTAATTGACTGAGATTCAGACGTGTTCGACACTGACATCACAATTTCACCCATCTTTGTGTCCAGAAGTAATTTGTATGATAATGTATGGAAACAAATACCATTCCTTGAGGTAGTTCAGGTCGTTGTAGTCCCTTATGTTGTCGAAGTCACTTTCCCTTTTCCATAATTGATAGGTTGGTGCACAGAGCAGTATTCACAGGAAGAGAAAGTTGTCTTAAATAAACATGCGTCCGAGGTCCCGTGTAGGGTAGAGATTCTATCAATTCGAGATGAACTCAACATACCAGAGTCTTTCTCCACATCGTTTGAACCTTTTGATGAAGACAATATAATTAGGGTCTACAAGAAGTGTCCATCAGAGGTCAAAGATATGTTCTTGTAGACAATTGTCAAACCAAATCATTTTTCAGAGAGTCTGTCTTTTCCCATGAATGTAAGTGTAATGGTTATTGAAGTCCAGTGGGTCTGTTCCATTTTGAGTCAGATTTTAGTTCTGGATAATGACAAGTATGTAGTTGAAGTCATGCTCGGTTTCCTGTTGACCTTTTTTATGTCAAAACTTGTTCTATTAGTCTGTTTCATCTTTGATAAATTCATAGTTGATAATATCCATAAGCATATGGTACATTTAAACTCTCTAAGGCATTTTGGATACTACACCAATATGCTGAATATTTTCATAGAGACCAATAAGATATAATTTCCTGAAGAAACATTCATATCAACTGAATGCAAAAGGATTACATTGCTCATTTTCATCAACAAAGTCATGTCTAGGGTTTACAGTTTTATTTTCAACGCCATCCTACCAAGAGTTATGCATGACATGAGGAGCTATTTACAACCAAATCCTGAAAACAGAGTGGGGGGCTGGGTATTATTCATGCATTCAACAATGATCTGGGTTTATGGTTGCCATGAATTCCCTTACCCATTGCCTATTTTTCTGACCCCTAGAGTATTTTACATTGAATTCATCAGGAAAAGAATCATATTAGAAACAAAGCATTTCCTGAAATTGCACAAAGCCTCCAACCTCAAATTCCCTTTTATCATTGGACCCTTCAATGTCAAGAGTAGATCATGCCGATCTCAGATCCAGGAAAAGATCAAAGAGTTTGGTTTTGCACAACTATAGGGGAGAAGGTATGACCCACACTAGATCATATCCAAGAGAAGGTTGATGAAAAAACATGATCCTTATGAGCATGAACATGTTGAGGGTTTTGATAAACTGGCAAATCTTGAAGTCTATGATGATATGGAAACTGTCTTGTAACCAACTCAAATGCAGCAAGTGGAGGCAACCTTGAAATAGAGTCAAACACAACAAGCTCCTCATAAAACGATATTCAAACTCCCCAAGGCAAGTGTTTACAAAAAGAGAAGCATCTCAGAGGCCATGGGCACTAGTGATCAACAAAATTCTCCCAAGAAGATGAATATTACACAGTCCCCACAGATTGTAAATTTGGAGGAGGAAGAGCCCATAGAACAGGTGAATCTTGATATGGTGGAGAGTGGCACTAGCACTGTTGAAGTTAAAAAGGAAATCAAACTACAAAGCGAAGGAAACTCTAGAACTTTTAGCAGTAGAAAATACATTTTTGACAAGACATCTGAAGCAGTGTATCAATCTAAAGAATATTTGGCCAAACAATATGTTGAGAAAGGAAATATTGCTCTTGGTGAAATGAGAGATTTAATCCCTGAGGTAGAAAAGGTTTCCCAGCATAAATCTTCTTTCTTCACAATGAGAGATATTAAGAAGAGGACATTCAATATAGCAGATGTAGATGAAGACAAAGTGTCTGAGATCAAGATAAGGTATGCCAACATCAGTGCTGCAGACAAGTTCAAATTTCATAGACATACCAATGACATGTTATATTCAGATTAGTTAAGTTTAAGCTTGAAGAAATCAAAACTTTCATCCCATATGATTAAGTTGGAAGAATAGTTAAGGTAGGAAAAGGCATCAAGAAGAGCCTGGTAGACTCAGGTCAAAATATTGGAATCTAAAGGTCCCCACGGGGTGAAAACCTCATTATCTGAAAAAGACAAATTAATTCAGAGCTTGAAAAAGAAACTAAAAATGTTTGCCATTGAGCACCCACAAACATGAGAATTGGTTTCTCTGGAACAGGAGAAAGAAGCATTTTGTCAAGAGGCATTGAAATACAAAGCTAAAGTGTTGCAGCTAGAGCAAGAGAAGGTGAATTGGTCACAAGGGCGGAAATAATTGCTAAACAAAGTTGTATTTGTACCTCCTAATGTAGTCGTTGGGACAAGCACTGAAGGAATTGTCCAGTCTATGTCACAAATTAGCCTAAAGGTAGGATAAATCAAGGGTTTAAATGGATACATAGAGAAATTGAAGCAGGAAATGAAAACAAAATATGAAAGAATGGCTCAATTTCAAAAGGAGAATCAAGCCTTGTAGGAGAGGATAGACAAGATGAAAATAAGATTAAGAGGCAAAGGACTGTTGTAGGGAGCCAAGCACATCATCTGGGACTCCATAGCTGCTGAAGCTTCCAAGTTCATAGTATATTTGAATTTCATCAATGATAAGGACATCATGGCCATCACATCCGGAAGTAGGTGCACTATGGTAAATGAGACTTTAGCAAAGAAACCATCAGAGTAGGCAGAAAATGCCATAAACCTACTAAAATCCATCCCTATTGCGGAACTTCAGACCATTGGAGTCAAAGATAGAACTACATTGATCATCTGGGCTAGGAGGGTTATTGCTAAACATAACCTGTTGAAATCAGTCCAAATCAAAGAAACACACATGGAGCAAAGTGTGTAAGAATTCAAGGACCCATTTGAATAATTTTTTATTAAAGGCCTCCCACCATTTTGGGATGGAAAAGGAAAATTGTATGATCAAGAAGAATACAACTCTCGTCTCACTCAATGCAGGATGGATCACTCCAAATTTGAAAACTTGGAGGAAAACCTGAAAGGAGAAACCCTGGTCGAACTTTTGATTACAGATTTTGAGATTTTGAATTAGTTCAAAACAATGAAGATTGGACTACTAGTCATGACATACGCCTCCTTCATTGACCTGGAGATATTAATCAAAGAAATGATGGATTATGATATTCCTTCTGACTTGGAATGGAAGGATATAGTACGACTCGGTAAGACAAAGTGCAGTTTTATAGAGTCCCACAAATGATGTCCAGGTGTTACTATAAATGGCAGATCATACAAGAGACCAGAACATGACAAGTGTCAAAGACGGGCGCTGAAGCACCAAAGGAGTTAAAGTTGGATCATGAAACATTTTTCTTGTTAATCACTGTAATCAGTTCCAATACCAAAACTGTCATTTGTAATTACTGTAATTAGTTTCATAATATGAAACGTTTCATTTCAAGCATTGTAATTGGTTTCAAACCGAAAGGAACTTGAACTTGTATAAATATTAGGAGTTCCAAATGTATTAAGGGTTGGCATAAGTGCAAGGGCATGATTTAGCTATTTGAACATTGAATGTAATTTTCTGAGTTGAATATAATACATATGCAGAAGTATTTGAAGTCTCCATGAAAATATTCTAATGGTGTTGATATGAGTTTTGTCTTCTCTCTTTGTATGTATTTCTTGTGTCTCCGATTCCATTAGCATTGTCTTCTATTTAAATTGGATAATTTAAAGGCCCATAATTCATCTTATGATGCTCTTGGCTTAAGAAATTTAAACTGTGTGAATTTCTTCATAACTAATTCATAATTCATTTCACTAATGCTCTGATGTAGTTACTTGTTTTCTCCTTTCTTCTTACGCTCTGCAAATTACAAATTCTAACTAAGATTCATCGCCTCATTTAGCCTTTATCCTCTGGAGATTTCTACATACCTTCCAGTGTTCTTATTCTTTTTCAGAAATTCGAATCCATAGCCCTGAGTGTCCTCCCCCTTCCTTTCCAACAAATTTATAAAAACCCCTAAAAAACAAACTAAACCTAGCCATTGATTTCCAAAGAAACACCAAGTGACACAAGAGAGCCCTCTCTCAGCTGGGCAGGCTAGTACCCAGCTCTAAAGTTGGTTTGTAGGTTACCTCTGTCATTTGATTTATCAGCCAAACAAATTTACAGAGTGCTAACACCGAGAAAATCTGATTACACAATATATATAAATAATAAAGAAAACAAATAACTCAAACTTCGATCATACTGAAACAATAATATTCAAACTAAGATAACAATCAAACTAAACTAAATGATTTTTAATGTAATTTTTGAAAGCAATTATTCAAATGATCAAATCATTTAAACTAAATCGTTACAATTAAAAATTTACATTCAAACAAACCATACAAACAAAACATGAAAACATACAACGACTAAACTATCTTGATCAGGAGAAGAGTTGCAATCTAATGGTTGAATCCTCTCCTTCAAATATTCGTTAAATTTTCCACCCGTAAAATAAATTCTTGGACAGACAATGTTGCAGTTCAAGTCCAACAAAATTCTAGGGAAAGAAATTTCAACAAAATAGAGTAGATTTAATACAGATAAGGAAAGGAAGAAACTTTAAGATCAATCCTTTATGGATAACAATAATGTATTATTTCGATTAACGAAACACATTTCATTACAAAAACATAATTAAACACATATAATTTTCATAAGGAAAATCTAATACATTTTACACATGCATTTATCTATCAATCACACAAAGAATTGATAAAGCTGAGATAATGAATGATATATTTTAAATATTAATCTTTGGAACAAGATACACAAATTAATATCATAACAATACATATTAATAAAAAGTGGACAAAATCCAAGGTTTCATTCTACAAAGCTATGACAAGAAGAAAATGAACACATAAATGAAAACAAATGATATTATATTAAAAAAAAACTCCAAAATTACTTACAAAACAAAAGTTTGTAGCAAAATGAGGTTCAATGTCTTCCCATTACAATCTCAAGTCCATTCGCTATTCCATGCTCCTCATTTTTTGAGTTTTACAGTCACGTATTTATGCACAAAGATGATGAGAATGAATTTAAAATAATTCTAAAAATAAAAAATTGTGAAACAACTTTCTATCTCTTTTTAGTTGATTTAGATTGAAAATATGGCTCCATATCTGATTGCAAGTTAATTTCTCAGCCATACAATCATCTAGATGCATCATAATTTGATTTCTTTACCAATAGGTCGCTCAATTAGGGTTGTGCATTTGGAAACGAGCCGTAATCGACGAATTTTGGCAAAACCCATATTAAAGAACCAAAGTTGTCTCCCAAATCATGACCTTTCTAAGAAATTTGTTTCGTTGAGGCCTAAATCGGGACCTTTTGGACAAAACCCATGTCTTTGATGTTTCAAATTCTCTTTCATTTTCCCGAATATAACATATGAAGGGTTGAAATTTCACACATGTAATAAATTTAGGACATGGAAAATATATCAAATCCTAGCATATCCTATGATTGACACCTATAAAATATTGAAATAAATCAATAAATCAATAACTTAAATAAAATAAGCATATCAATAACTTATATGATTATGTAGCTATTAAAAAACAAAGGAAAATCACAAACAAAAAAAATAAAAATAAAACTAAATCTAAAATAATAAAATGAAAACAAAATTGAACTAAACTAAAAACTAACCATATGATCATAAAATTCTAGAAACTTCAAGTTGACGCATGGAAGAAAATTGCTATTTTTGAGTTTCCACAAAATCAAAGAAATAACTCTTTATTTTGATTTTTATTTTGAAATGAGATGAAAATTAATTAAGCCCATCCAATGATTTTGTGAAAATGGGACACCAGCTAAAATATTATTTGATTATATATTGAACCCATTATTCAAAGTAGTCAAACTATTAATGAGAAAAAGTGAAAACATAATTATAATTTAAACGAAAGTAAAAAGTTGATAAAAATTAATGTTTTCGTTTAAATTAAGATTCTATGCTCGTCTCTAAATTTTTACGTATACTCTTTTAAGTGATGGAATGAGTTCATATCTTTATCGAATTAATTTTTTGTTTTTCCAAAGAGTAAAATAAATTGTAAATAGTGTTCAAAACTATTAGCTCACTTCTACTCTTTAACATGTATTTTTTCAATGTGTGAATCCAATATCTTAATACTTGAATTTTACTTGAATTATTTTGATTCGCCAAAGTGCTCAAATACCTAAGACCAAAAACTTAGCAAGACTATCAAAATATTAATGTTAATCCAATTTTTACAAATCAAAGCATGAGATCAACTTGAAAAAATTAAACTAATATGCAAGTGGAAAAACCAGGAAGCCAAAATACCCAAACCTCGTCTCACAAGAGATAATCCAAAGAAACGATAAAAATCATGCCACATCACATAAAGGAAATCACCAAATAATCTTTAAAAAAACAAAACTCAAAACAATAAAAAACAAAGTTTACAAATTTCAAAAGGGGGGACCTTTAAATTTAAAAACAAAATTAGGGGGAGTTGTTGGGTCCCAACAAATGGAGACATACTGGGATGAAGCAGTTATCTCTTCCTAGATAAATGGGGATTCACATGTACAAGAAGACACAAGATAAGGATTTTGAAAAAAAGGAGAGTTAGCCTTGAAACATGTGTACCACATTAACAAGACAACCTTTTAAAGACTTAACGAACTTTAATTGATTGTTAAAAGATGACCTTCTAACTATTATCCAAAATTCAAAAACGAGTATTCATTGATCAAACTTCCTACAAAATACATTCTTCATCGAAACACACCCTAAGGAACAATTTGTGATGACTAGAAGATGATATCTTATAGTTTACCTCTACCACAAGTATAGCCACTACATCCAAAAAACATCTATAGCCTCGACAGTAATACCTTTTAATGCATTTAACTGCTTTTATCCCATCTACTAGTTAGATATGCATATCTTATAAAACCTTTTTTTAAAAATTATTTGTTTACTTTTCTAAGGAATGAGCTGGAAGCCACTGTCTTGACTTGGTAATTAGATAGTGACAACGTCATTCACATATATCTATGTTATAACCCAATAATTAATAGTATCATCTGGTGACTGGAAATTTTTCACTCTGGGTGTATATTGGCTTGCAAATGATATTTCATCTCTGCAAATTAGTTTCAAGGAAAGGAAAAGGAAAATTCATGATTTTTGATGCTAAGTGGTTTTTTCCTAACCCCATGGTGACAAAAGCAAGGGAAGCAACGCACCAGGCCCTCAAAAAGGTCATTAAGCCTAATTTTTTCCTCATATACTGCATTCACGCCTGGAGAATAAAGAACGCGCTTAGATCGACGGTCGATCTAGCGACGCGTAGATTAATGGCTGACAATGGATTCTAGACCCCCTCGACTGTTCTGCTTTTAACGGTGGGGGGGGGGGGGTCTAGAATCGGAGATAACGAAGGCACACATCTGAACGACTGAAGCACCAGTGCTTTCATCAACGACTAAGATTGAATTCCAGACCACCCCCCCCCGACTGGTCTATTTTTAACGGAAGGGGGAGGGTCTGGAATGGAATGTTTTTCTGGCGGGCCCCTATCTCTACGTGGCAGGAATATATTGGTCCCAACTCCCATCACTTACCATTCATCATTTTCTGGCATACCCCGCCACCTCATGACATCATCCTCCATTATCCCGCCATCTTCATCCCTACATTTGCATAATCCAAACTTAGGGAAAAAAGAGTAATAGATTAACAAAGGTTAGCAATAAAGTTAGTGTAGTTAAACTAAGCTAAACTAGTTAATAATTAATTAATTAATAGTTAAGTTAGTTTAGTAACTAGGTTAGTTTTTTATTAATTAATATTAAATAAAACAAATATTAAAATAAAAAACATAAAAAAATAAAAAAATAAAATATATAACAAACTTTATAAACAAAACAAAAAAACAAAAATTAAAAAAACAAAATATCACCTATCCTAAGTTTTCCTACCCACCCCCAACTCCCGCATACATCAAATCAAAAACAAATAAAAAACAAATCAAACGGTTGTTAAAAGTTATGGACCCCCCCTCACCATCTGAAGTTTAACGAGAGGGGGGGGGAGGGGGGGTCTGGAATGATTGTAATTCTTAAAACACTATTGGAAACTTGTCAGCCCCACATTCCAGCGGAACCACCCCTCGCCCCTCCCCCCCCTAAAACCTCTTACCACCTCAGGGGGGGTATGGAATACCGCCTTCCCGAAAATAAAACCGTTTTTCCCATTTTCACCCATTTTTGCTTGTTAAGCATGTCTTCTTCCGAGGCCGTTTTTGGGCAAATGAATTTTTTTTTTTAAAAACCGAGAGAGGCTTTTCTCCATAATGGCATAAATAAAAAAAACCTCTCTAAGTGTTTTCACAGGTGCCATGAGCGGGGAGAATCGAAGATTTCTTTCATCCTCTTTTTTCGGATTTTTAGTTTTTCCGTTACAATCCTGATTTTACGGGAGCTGTTACGGCCAGATGGAGGTGAATTTTGTGAAACCGAAGGAGGTTTTTGTATAGAACATGCCCATACACAATAACCTCCTTTAGTGTTTTCCCACATGTCAGCGTTGAAGAGAAAAAATTGTCTGTTCGAACCCCTATTTTGCAGAAATTAGGCTCGTCTTTCATGGCAGACAGTTCCAGATTTTGGGGGATTTGTGGCTATTTTTAGCCGAGTCAGTTAAATCCGACTCGCACAACTTGTTGGGGGATCTCCCCTATTTATTCAGAGGATTTTAATGTAAAATGTTGTTGATCTCACGCCCAGGCAGGCTATGAGTACTGTAACTTCTATCAAGAGATTTTCCAGAAATATAAAGAAACGTTTCACAAGATTCCTGCATGTTAGCTATTGGTGAGGTTTTTCCCTCATCGTTGAATGTGTATCTTCCTTTGTTATCATTGTGTTGTCTATCTAATCTTTTAAAAGGAGTTGAAGTTATAGGATTTATCTTTGCATACCCTATTTTCTGACTTTTAAAAATCTAAATGTTTGTCTTCTGATGTTGTAGTGAAGAAATTCTTAAATGATTATTTACTGTGATTGATAATCTCACCTTTTCTGCTAATGCATCGCTTATTCCCAAAGAATCCAATAGTTGCATTATCTCTCCCTGTGAAAAGACTTCTTATAAACTGTTCTTTGATCTCTATCTTTATTGTTTGCACTCTTTTCGTCGTTTGATGAGCAAAAAGTGAGTGCTTACATGCCTAGTTGGGATCTGCTAGTCATGACAGCTGTATGGTAAAAGGTTAGAAAGAAAACAACAAAGATACTAACAAGAATTAAACGAAAACTAAATGAAACTATGAGCATAGGAACAAAAATAAAAACAAATGACAATGGACCAATATCACCAATGTATTAGCTGGTCTGATAGATGAAATCCAAAGATACACATAGGAGAAAGAGGACTTGGGTCCCTTCCCTCTCCAATGGAAGGCTCTTGAGGCCCTCAACTGATTGCTCTCCTTACAAAGAAAAATATGAAAGGTGGGTGAAAGAACTCCAAGCTTATTCACTCAAGAGAGGGGTGAATAGCTTATGAAATGCAGCCTACAATGTGTGTTGCCAAAGAAGGGGTCCTTAGCAATCTCAGCAGCATAACAATACAAAGAATTCCTTGAAGAAATGATGGTCATTCATGGCTTTTTATAGCCAAGCATTGGGTTATT
>ML780034.1:727439-755807 GCA_009831015.1 Picea engelmannii | reverse complement strand
CGCATACATCAAATAAAAAACAAATCAAACAGTCGTTAAAAGTTCCGGACCCCCCCTCACCATCTGAAGTTTAACGAGAGGGGGGGGGTCCAGAATTGTTGTAATTCTTAAAACACTATTTGACACTTGTCAGCCCCACATTGCAGCGGACCCTCCCCCCCTAAAATCACTTACCACCTCACAGAATATTGCCTTCTCGAAAATAAAACCGTTTTTCACATTTTCATTCATTTTATCCTGTTCAACATGTCTTCTTCCGAGGTTGTTTCTGGGAAAATGAAAACTAATTTTTAAAAACCGAGAGAGTATTTTCTCTATAACGACCTAAATAACAAAAATGTCTCTCAGTTTTTTCACAGGTGCCATGAGCAGGGAGAATGGAAGCTGTCTTTCAGCCTCTTTTTTCGGATTTTTGGTTTTTCTGTTACAGTCCTGATTTTGCAAGAGCTGTTATGGCTAGCTGGAGGAGAATTTTGTGAAATAGAAGGAGGGTTTTGTCCATAACATGCCCATACACAATAACCTCCTTCATTTTTCCCCCATGTGTCAGCGTTGAAGAGAAACAAATGTCTGTTCGAACCCCTTTTTTGTAGAAATTAGGCTTGTCTTTCATGGCGGACAGTTCCAGATTTTGGGGGATTTGTGGATATTTTTAGCCGAGGCAGTTAAATCTGACTCAAAAAACTTGTTGGGGGATATCCCCTATTTATTCAGAGGATTTTGATGTAAAAGGTTGTTGATCTCACGCCCAGGCAGGCTATCAGCACTGTAACTTCTATCAAGAGATTTTCTAGAAATATAAAGAAATGTTTCACAGGATTCCTGCATGTTAGATATTGGTGAAGTTTTTCCCTCGTCATTGAATGTGTATCTGCCTTTGTTATCATTGTTTTGTCTATTCGATCTTTTAAAAGGAGTTGAAGTTACATGATTTATCTTTGCATACCCTATTTTCTGACTTTTAAAAGTCTAAATGTTTGTCTTTTGATGTTGTAGTGAAGAAATTCTTAAATGCTTCTTTACTGTGATTGATAATCTCACCTTTTCTGCTAATCCATCACGTATTCCCAAAGAATCCAATAGTTGCATTATCTCGCCCTGTGAAAAGACTTTTTATAAACTGTTCTTTGATCTCTATCTTTATGAACAAACCCCATAGCCCAATGTAAGCGTGAAACCTTTTCCATCCAACCTACATAAAACTTCAAGAACATAACCTATTCTTCATAACTAGCCTAATATCCTATTTCAAACAAATCTAAATTTGACAGAGAGATCCCTCTCTGAGTCTTGGAGGGCTAGATCCCTAACTCGAAGCGGTTTTGGTGTTGCCTCTGTGACTGCCTCCACAACCTTGGGCAAATTAAAGAGTGCTAACAATCTACATAAACGAAAATTTTGGCTCATGATGAGACCTTCTTTCCCTCAGTCATACAACTAAGAGTCATTACCCTGGCTTGATGACTAGATGATGATAATGTCATACTATAAATACCCATGATCATGATAGGTTGGAGCGCAATGAGACCTCATATCCTCCAACTAACCCTTTAAATGTCATTTGTTATATGAAAAACGTTGCACTATGATTAATGTTAATATAATTAGATATTACTTAATGGATGGGGAAGAAAAATTTACTCCCTATGAGTGTGGGATAGCGTTAATAGGCTTGAGATAATAACAATACAAGTCTCACTCATTTGTTCCTAAAGAGGGAACCAATTAAAACATAATTGCAGAAACTATTTAAATATAGAATTTTGTATTAATTTGTAATAGTGAAAAGGAAAAGTAATCAATGCAGCTAGGTTTTAACATGAAGGTAAAAATCAGAAAGTGTTCCACCACGGGAAGGGTGGTTCTCTTCTTGAAAATTAACTTGCAAAGTATTTCTTCAAGAAAAAAACTTTAGGATGATGGAGGCTCGGATGACTTACTTAAACTAGAGTACCATCTATTTGGTATTAACAACTCCTTATTAAAATTTCATCCCAAAGCAAATGATTGTCACACCACAAATCTTCAAAATAAAAGAATTCCAACCATGATCAAACAAATTTGGAAACAAAATGAAAATAAAAGTAATCTAATCTAAACAAATAAAAGAAATTGAAATTAAAGCATAACATGCCTTATCAATATGACTAACATCTGATATGAAAATGTAAGTGAAATCTTTTTGTCGTACCATAAAATAGAAGGAATTTATATCGTAAAGAGGACAAATATATCAATTCATAAAACACATTTTGATCGATTAAATTAATTAATTGAATTGATCATAACAAAAAATTTCAAATATATTTATTTCCTTCAGATGAAGAATTACTATTAATATTGTCATTTTCCGCATAAAATGTTAAACTAATAAGACCTTCTTTATTATGGATTATGTACATGAAGAAAAATAAATGAACCTTTTATTATAATGTGCAGTCATGATTTGTCATTGTCAAAACAAGTTAATTCCATTCAAGAAGTCAAGACTAAAATCAACTTCAATTGTTTATTGCTCGTCTCCTTTACAACATTTCAATTTTTAAAATTGTAGAGAAATGACCATATAAACATTGCAAAATTAAGTCACATCTATTGATAAATTATTTTAAGATATGACCTTTTAAAGGTAATGTTAAATGGAATATAATCAAAAGTTGAGATCCTTTTCATTAGTTTACTTAAATTATCTTTGCTTGCTAGTTTTGAAAAAATGATCCTATTAAAACATTCTGAAATAAAGTTAAAAATAATAAGAAATTAAACATATGACTTGAAGGGAAACAGTTAAACATGATAATCAAGGAAATAAGTAATGAAAAAAAGAAGAAAAGAAGACTTCCCTGAATGATGATTTTCGTTTGTCCTAAAAGTGACGCCTTGTTGCACTTATTCAAATTGACAAAGTGAAAGAAAGAAAATAAAATATAAGCTATTCCTAAATCTACTCTACACTATTCTACTTTATAGGAATGGGGTGAAATGGAATTTCCAATGTAACCATTGAAGTAACTCCAATCCTGCAAAGATAAAAAAAAATCCAATTAGTAATATGGGCTGAAGTATTTCAGAAAGAAAAATAAACACATCATACTTACCTTTACCTTCATGTTCTTCATTCAGAAACAAAGTAAGTATATCCTTACCATTTTATCGAAAATTTTTAATATATGAATCCTCCATCCAATCTGCAATTTTGTAAGAATGTAAATAAATTTAGAAAACTTTCCAAAATTATGGGGACCTAACATAACCATCAGCCAAGACTGAAGTGCCCCATTCTCTTGACAATTCTCCACATGTTCATGAATTTCTTCACATGGGGGATATGAAAAAGACATGTCATTCTTACCTCCTAGATTTTCAATAAGAAACAAAGTAAGCACGACTTTACTGGATCACTCTGAAGATTTTTTAGTTATGAATTCTCAAGCCAATATTTAATCCTATCATGAAACTCATAATGAAAATTATCACTTAGATGAGTTAGATATACAATTTTTTTTTTTTTTTTGTACTGGGGGAATCGACAATGCATGGTTCTCGTACTCACGTGAGATGGGGATGATCCCTATTGGCTACCACTATAACCCCAGGTGCATACATGCAGTGCACACGAATGGAGCACAAGTAAATCGAGGTGAGAATTGAACAGGAGACCTCATTTTTACAAATTTCCTTCCATTTACACGTCACTTGTCAATCCATCTACACCCCTGTGGGTGAGTTAGATCTACAATTGATAAAAACATCGTATGAGGATTCATCATAGAAATCAAATTGTTGGTTTGAGAATTCCTTTTGTTGAGATGAATTGGTTCCAAATGTGCAGTAGAATCATGAGAGTTTAATCTAATCAATGAATGAATATGAAGTATGGAATCTTCTATCTCCATAATGAATGCATTGTCTTTTTCAGAAATCAATTGAGAAGGATCATATTGAAATGTATCTTTCTCTCTTGTGAATGATTGTAGTGAAAGAGCGTCAAATCTGTCTTTATTATTCTTATGTTTAACAGTTACATCATCAATACTTGATATATCAAAATGATCAGATTGTGATGGTGAATTGTAGAATAAAGTGGGTAAAATGTTATGCACATCAGAACCTAAGAAAATATTGGGATATAAATAATAGAAAGAATAATCAATAAGAAAATGAAAAGATTATCTTGAGCAATGATAATCAACAATGATATTTCCAAGACATTCCTCTTCACTTGCCTTAATGATTTCACTTTGTTTTAATGATACACTCTCAAACATAATACATTCAACATGAGTTTTGAAAACAATTTCACAACATGTATCTAATATTTCTTGTAAACAAGTTGTGATTTGTGGATAAGGATTTAAGGATTTTTCTTTAAATAGAAGATCTATATATCTAATCAGTTCTATTAACATATTAGAGCACTTAAGATCATTTTCATCACCTATGTGTTCTTAAGTAATTGAATTTGGGAACTGATTAGAGAAAGAGTTAGAGGAAAATAAAAATGCACCTTGATCCACAATCAAATCTTCTTCCATTCTAACTACAATATTAGAATATTGAAGATGAAATGATTTAGAAGAAAGACTAGTTTCCTCATTAATAAAATCATTCTTAATAGATCTTACTTCTTCCGCTTGTTCAAAATTTTCTAATGGATTCATTTCATTGTGTGAACAAGATTCAATTTGTAAATTGATATTATGATCTATATTTAATTCATCATATGCAATTTAATCTTATTGAATGAAGGGGGCACAAGCATCTGAAATAATATCCGATATAAAAGATAAATCATCAAGATGAAACTTACAAAGAACATGATTGATGTTTATTGAAAAATTCTATGACAATGAATCATCCTTAATTAGTAGAGCCTCAAATTCTTCACATAATTTATTGTAATAATAAATCTCAAAGGCATACAAAAATTTATTTGCAAATTGAAACTAATCGAAAATAGAATAGGCTGAAAAAGATTCAAACTAACATTTGATTTGACCTCTGAAAGTGAAAGAAAACAATCTACATAAAACATTTAAATAAGTAATACCATGTTTGATACATTTACATGAAAAATTATTAAGATGAGTCTTTGAAAATGTATTCCCTTCACCGTCAAATGTGAGTTTTGACAAGAGAGCGACTGTCTTGTTGGGAATATTGGGTAACGAGAAATGAAAAACATGTTCCAATACAATGATTTGGGCAGGAGCCATGAGAAATTAAATACATTTAAAATTAAAACTCCGCAAGGCCAAATTTCTAGTCTGACACTCCTTCTAGTGCCATTTGTTTATGGGCGATATTGACCACTCGTCAACTGAAAGGGAATAGTCCGGTATGATATTGTTTAAGTGTAACCTAATCCGTTTAAGGTAATTATCCATTACGGGTTTAACAACTCTTGTTACCCATGATTTTGATCATCATGATGATGTATTGATGATGGTGTATTCAGGCTCTTCAGAAGAACTTTCTCCTGAGAAAAGTTACTTTCATCTCTTCACAGAAACCTCATTTTTGAAGAAGGTTCGCAGGCTGCTAATATATTTGGCTGCGAGAATGACCCATTCTCGTAGGCTGCCTTAAGCCAGGGTGCGAACTTCTCGCACTATGTTGAACAGCTAGGGTGCGAACTCTTCCTAAAGCAAGGAAAAAGATGAATTCTCGATGCTTATAGAAGGGAATCTTCTAGAAGAATGGGTTGGCATTCGAATGGTTATCCTAGTACTGGATTTCCTAATATTTTGGGCTCATTCTTATCCAAGTAATTAATGCATTCTCTCCTATATATTGAGGGAATTCTCATGGAAAAGGTTAAGCAAGATTCATTGGAGAATTGGTGAAAGAATTGTGTGAAGGATCGAGCTTGAACAACAGCTTGGAGACTCCAACAAGTTTATCAAAAGGAGTTAATCTTCTTCATGCAAAGAGTGAGAAAGTGTGTGTGTCGGAGCCAAGGGCCATTGAAAGGAAGTTTTCGACATCAAGGCTCAGGTTGTAATCTTTACTTTCCATTAATATGATACAATGGCATGTCCCTTTCCCATAAAGCTATTTCCATTTTATTGTGTAATTCCTTGATCATACACATAGGTTAACTGTTGAATATATTGTGCGATCTTCACTTTGGTTGGTTTGTGTTGTCTTGGTCTTGGCTGCACGAGAGCACTGGAGCGAAGCAGGAGCAACAAAGACCATAGGAAGCGATAATAAGTTATGTTATTTGTTCTTGCCTCCTAGTTAATTCAATGGTCAAAACCTAGGGAAAGATTCATGTCTTGTCTTCGTTTGTTCTAGATCCAGGTGGATCTAAGGAGATCTGTTAGTGTCCACACATACCGATTAATCCAATAATAAAATTGGCGACTCAACTGAGGAAAATTCCATTTTCTTTGTGGCTTTTGGTATTTTTCTGTGGCCATTTTCTCTTTCTTCATTTTTCTCCTTTCCTGTCAATATCTGAGTCTTCAGGATATCCTGATAGATCCTCTGGGTCCAGAGGCCTTTTCTAATTTTGCTTCATTTTTCAAAAATTTGATTAGTTTCATAGGTTCTCGCACTGTGCTTCACTGTAGCCTGCGAGAATCCATAGAGTTCGCACTCTGTATTTAGGTTGCAGTGCGAGGTTCTCGAACTTTTCTCAAAGGTCACCTGCGAGAATGCCTAATTCTCGCACTGTGTAGTATTGTCAGCCTGCGAACCCATTTTTTCAAATTTTTGGATTTGAGTTTTGGCATCTTCATCTGCCCAGATCAGTCTAGGTGCCTTACTAGAGTTTCTTGGACCATTGATTTATGTCTTTCTTGTCTTCATTTGCGTGCATGAATAGTCTTAGGATTGCAAGGATTTTCTTGTCATTTTTTGTCTTGACTTTCATTTCTTGATTTTTCTTGGCAAAACAATTCTCTCTGACTTCAGAATCTGAGTGCGTTTGATTAGTTAAGAACCAGTGATTGGTTGAAAGTTGGGTTTTCTTGGTCTTTTATCATTTTCTTATGGTTTGAAAGATCATTTTTCTTGTGCAATTGAAAAGACTATTTTGGATTGCTTTTTATTTTTGTTTTCATTGAAAGAGTGGATTGGGTCTTTATCATTGCTTGTTTATTGCTTTTTGATTTTCTGTACTCTCATTGGCATAGTGAGGGTCCTTTTTTGGAAAAGTGAACAAAAGTTTTTTCTTTCAAAAAATTGTTTTTGTTTTCGAAAACATTGAAAATCAAATTGTTGAAATTGTTGAAAAAAGAGGCAATAGAGTATTGTTCTTTGATGCGTGATTTGTTGCATTTGCATTTGAAAGGAAATTTTTCATTGTAGTTCAAGGTTGATCTGGACAACTTTCTCTTTCCCTCCCATACATGGGATTCATTGAACGAAAAGTTATATTTTTCATTATCATCCATGCATTGTTGGGTCAGAGTCATACAACATAAGTTTCACTTCCATTTCCTTTGAGTAAACAACAGCTCTTAATAACACTGCGTAATCATACAATTTATCTAGTAACTCTTTTCTAGGGCTCTTTTACACCAATATTTAGCTAGGCTAGCACTTTGGAGTAGGAAGAGAGATACACTCTCCAAAATCTCAAAACACACAATAACATCTTGTGTTAGGGAGTGTTAAATTCCATTTGCAACATCCTGTCCTGGGAAGCCGTTCTCACACAAGGGTAAAACACGAGGTCACATTGATATTGACAGAGTTACTCACCCTGCTTTGTTGGTATCAGTGTAGAGATTGCACGTATTACGGGGATCACTCGGAGGTATACCCACAATGATGAGTGGAAGACTTTTGAGTTGATTTCGGGCTAGATACCCTGCCCTTGCGTGTGGATCGGACTGTCGATTGTCCCCCCAGGATTTATTGTTGTTGGTGGTGACCTTAGTGGCCTATCTCTCTAGGTTCTTACCCGAGGTGACTGTGGAGGGGAAAGTCTTCATGGTACCTGGAATTGACGTTGACCAAAGTCACTCGGGCTCCTTGGAGGGTATACCCACGATTATGTGTGGGAGCTTGCACCAGGGTGCAAGTCCGTTAAGTAGGTCATCAGTGTAACTTTTCCACCCTATCCCCGCCCCTTCTCATCTCATTGTTGTGATGTTGGATTTCATCACCAACTAGTGGCTTCGAAATTAGAAGGTCTTGTTTGCTTGGTGTTGCTTCCTAGATTTTTTTTACTAGCGCATGTTGTTTGTTTCTCGAAGTTGACCATAGGATTTTCTTCATGAAGTTTGTTACTCGTTTAGAATAGCTCCTCCATGTCGTTCATGTAGAATGTAGGGTTTATCTCCAGAGCATCTGGACAGTTCTCAACCCTTGCCTACAAGTACACCTGAGGGATCTCCTCGACAAAGTGAAGCCACAGTCGTCACCACACCACAAGTGGAACAGTCTGACTCTCTAGAACGTTTTCGAATTACAAATACTCAAGAGGACTTTCGACTTCAACCCGATTCTGAGAGACATTTTATGCGAGCCAACTCTTCCGGAGACTTAATTGTTGTGTATTCTAGATCTCCATCTGGACCTGGGGACCAAGATCCTTTTTGGTCTATGGGCATTTTTCGGCGAGACCTTTTTGGTCAAGGTTCACCTGTGATATCCGAGATCAACCCCCCTGTGATTTCTGAAATATATGATACAGAGACAGTATCGGTGACTACCACTTATCACTTTATCATCCCTGCCGAGATGGCCCATCTTGCAACTACTACGAGTGTTCCAACCGGGTTTACTGCGGTTAGTCTTGCTCCCATCAATACACCGCAAACACCCAATGTCAACCTGACACTACCACCTCGATACCGTGCGTTGAATGCTTCCATTCCTACTCCTGCGCAAACTCTATCCAGCTCTCCTAGTGGTCCTTCTTCATTTGGGCACTTTCTCCCTGGTTTTGTCCCAACACTCCCTCAATTTCCTTTTGGAGGACCTTCTTCATCTTCTATTAGAATTCCTAATCCTAGTGGCTCTATTCCGTCATTCACTCCAAATTATCAGTTTCCGGTCAGTGGAAAATTTCACCAAGGTGGTATTACACAACCCCCTCTCAGTGGGAAAATCCCAATTGGAACATTACCCCCAATTGGAACACCACCTTCGATGGGAGGACTGACTCCACCTTATGGGAAAAACATACCTTCGTCCTTGGCCCAGTATTGGAATCAGTTGATACAAAATCCTCCTCAACCGACTGGGGGGTAGCAGTTTCCAACTGCGTCCGTAACATCCCCTAGTATGGGTCAACCATATCCCGATTCGTTCAATCCCATTTGGGGGGTGAATGCTCAAACTCAAGCCCATGTTCCAGGGTATAATTCTATGAGCTACTATCCTCTCCAACCACCACCGAATATGCCTGGGTCTTCACATTATATGCAGACTGCTTATGGTCCTACTGGTTTGCCGATAGGGCTTCCTCCCCAAAGCCACCAGTACCCGCAAGTGAATCGACAGTTACCCTTTCTCGCCACTCTGGATTTGCCGGATTTTTCAAGGATTTTAAATGATCCTATTCTTCACTCTCCCCAATGGCCTGTTATTTCAGCCAAGCTTCCATGAGACATTCCTAAATTCGACGACAAAGTGGGAGAGGACCCAAACAATCACGTTATGAATTTTAACCTATGGTGTTCATCCAACTCATTGATGGATGACTCTATTTGTTTACGTCTTTTTCAATGAACCCTTACCGATTCTGCTGCGAAGTGGTATATTGAATTGCCACGAGGTTTCTTCTCTGATTTAAACACCTTAGCTATGGATTTCCTTACACATTACCAATTATCGATCCGTTATGATACGGGGACCGAGATTTTGACTTCCTTCAAACAGACTAAAGGCACTCATATATATGATCACATCCATGAGTGGCGAAGGAGACGACGTCTCATTAAACTTGAGCTTCCCGATCAGTTACTGGTAGAATGGTTTACAAAATCATTTGTGAACGAAATCGGTAAGGACATTGCCATGGGTGGCGTAGTCATGGAAGAGCAGGCTATAAGTCGTGCTCAATATCTTGACCTCTTTTACTCACAAATGGGAACCCTTTACGATTTAATACCTGATTTACCTCGTCCTAATACTTCCAACACTTCTATGACTCCAGCTGCCTCGCATGCAGATGACGGTGTGATTGGTACTGCACAGGCCCAATCACATTCTGCTTCAAGCACAACCCCCAAATATGCCTCTTCTAATGTTCAAAATGCTCTGTCTCCTACCACTACCACCGGCAAGACTTCTTAGCTAAATGTTGTCCAATCTACCCCAGCCGGTAAAAACAAATCCAAAAAGGGGAGAGGCAAGAATAAGGAGGGAAAAAATAATTCTCAAGCAAAGAAAACCAAAACTACCCCTATTGACGATCGGGATAAGCACAAACCACGATACCCTTGCCTTATCTGTGGTGATGATCACTACACAAAGGATTGTCCACGACGTGTTGAGGTCACTAAGTTCCTTCAAGGATCTCCAAAACCACCTGCACCGGCCGTTTTGTCCCAACCCTTCCCTTCTCAACAACAGGCTCAGTTGGTCATTCATGACCAACCCTCCTCTTCTACAACATCATATGTTTTGATGTGTACTGGTGATTCCAAGTAGAACAACGTTGCACTCACTACTAGAGGCAAAGATTATTCTCTCTCTAAGGAGAAGGTTGATGATTTACCCCCTTTTTTGGTACAACCCTCTCCCGCGACTCCACCTACTAACGTTCCTCTTCATCTCGAACGACCGAGCCTTGACACAGTTCTACGACCCCCCCCAAAGGCTGTCGTTCGGAAATCGGCTTTCAATCCTCATGCTCATGTGGCCCAAAACTACAACATTGTTGAAGATCTGGCCCAAGCACCTTCTGCGATGTCAGCCCTTGAAGTCCTTCAAACTTGTCCTGCACAACGGAAGGCACTATTGAAATCTATTGGTGGAATTGACCCAATGGATACGAATTTAATAATCTTTGACTTGGAAGATCACATTCCAAGGTTACCCCCTCAACTTGCGTTCCAAATCCAAGTGGTTGTCTCCGACAAAAATATTTGTCAAACCGTTATTGATGAGGGTGCCTCGACTTGTGTTATGTCTCTTGCTTGTTGGAAAGCCATTGGCTCTCCTCCTTTGAACGAATCCCAGAACACTCTTAAATACTTCAACGACTTTGGATTTAAGCCCTACGATGTCCTTCCTTCATTTCCCATCACATTAGAAGGTAAAACGATCCAAGTCGAAGTGGAAGTCTTTGACGCTCCCCTTGATTATAATCTTTTTCTTGGCCGCAGCTGGATCGATTCCATGTGTGTCGTTGTGTCGACACTTTTTTGTGTAGTACGTTTCCCTCATCAAGGAAAGGTTGTTACCATTGACCAACTAGCCTTCTTTAATTCTGATACCTGTACTGCAAATGTACCGTTTATCGCTAAAACCCCACTGAGTTATGAGAACATCGGTGTAGGTCTTCTCAAGGACTCTTCATTAATGGGTACTTTCCCCATTACACCACCCCATGTTCCAAGCTCATCTATTTCTTCCATCAACATGATCTCCACTGTGCCTCACGAACTTCCTGCGTCACAAGACCCTTGGATTTTCCATGACCCTGGCGATCATCTTCGTTTCAGCGACGAAATGCCTTTAAGTCCAGTTGAATCCGCCTACAAGGCCATTCAATCGGCAACACCTTCTACCTCCTCTCTTGATGAGTTGTCTCCTGATCCTTTTCGTGTTATTTTTCCCACTGATGAGATGATCATGTCTGTCATGGAAGACACTCCTTGGGATGATGGACATCATCGTTCCATCCTATTTCTGGAGCAACATACTTTTGAGAACTACCAACAGATTTCGACTTCGTCGACCGTTGTTGTCATTTCGACCGTTCCCGAGACTACACACGATGTGTTTGCCGAAGGGTACTTAAGCAATATTTCACCCACTATTCCCATTGACATATCCATTAAACCTGAGATTGTCGAAAATGTCCATATAGGAGCTTCGTGTTCCCCTGACGAAATCGTCACCTATACGTCCCTTTTCAAATAATTTCGTGACATCTTTAGCTGGAACTACGAAGAAATGCCAGGTATTGACCTTGCGATTGTGATACATGAGATAAAGACATACCCCGACGCTAAACCCATCCGACAATGCCTTTGTCCAGTTCACCCACGTAAAGCAGCTGCTATAAAGCTCGAAGTCGAGAAACTTCTGAAAGCTAGCTTTATTTATCTGATGGCTCTCACAGTCTGGGTTTCCAATCTTGGACTGATTGACAAGAAACAAGGCACCATTCATGTATGCATTGATTATAGGGATATTAACAAATCTTGTCCCAAAGACAACTTTCCTACCCCCTTCGTCGGTCAGATTGTCGACGATTGCGCCGGAAGTGAAATCTTCTCTCTCATGGATGGTTTCTCTGGCTATAATCTAATCGACATTCTTCCTGAAGATAAACATAAGACTTCTTTTATTTGTCCTTGGGGTACTTTTGCCTATCGGAAACTTCCTTTCGGTCTTAAGAACGCGGGCACAACTTTCCAGCGCGCTATGTATTATGCTTTTCATGATATCAAACACATCATTCAACCCTATTTGGACGATTTACTCGCTCATTCTATGTGCAGAGTCAATCACCCTACCCACCACCAAGCCATTTTCGTTTGCTGTCGGTTCTATCGTATACGTTTAAATCCTCATAAGTGCGTTTTTTGCGTAGAATCCGACCATCTTCTAGGTTTTATTGTTTCACGTCAAGGGATTTGGGTGGATCCTTTAAAGGTCGAGGCAATCCTTAATCTCCCTCCTCCTTCTACACTTCGCCAGCTGCAAAGTTTGCAAGGGAAAGAAAAATTTCTTCGTCGTTTTATCCCAAACTATGCCGAGATAACTTGTGGATTTACGCGGCTATTAAAGAAGGATTCATAGTTCGTCTAGGATACCATTGCCAACAATGATTTTGAAGCTTTAAAGTTGTCTCTAACGCGAGCTCCGCTTATCTTCCCCCCCGATTACAGTCACGATTATTTCCTTTACCTTGCTGCCTCGGATTACACCATTGGCATGGTTCTCGTCCAAGAGGATGATGCTAACGACGAACATGTTATTTACTACTTGAGTCGAAGTCTCACGCCGACTGAAATCAAGTATCAACATGTCGAGAAACTGGGCTTGGCTGCCGTCCAAGCCATCCAACGCTTCCGGCACTATATCCTCTCACGCAAGACTACATTGATTTCACATTGCAACCCTATGCAACACATTCTCACCCGTCAATTGCTAGGGGGCAAGTACTCCAAATGGATTGTGATACTCCAGGAGTTTGACTTGGAATTCGAACGCGCCAAGTCCAAGAAGTCCTTAGTCTTTGCTGAGTTGATATGCGACTTTCCCCATTCTACAACGGAAAATGTAGTAGCTGATTCATTACCAGATGAGTCACTTTTCCTTATTAGCACTGATGATCTTTGGTATGGTGATATCATTATATATCTCCAAACCTAGACTTTCCGGCCAACTTTGTCCAGTATTGAATGACGTCGCATCCGATATCAAGCTCGTCAATACATTATCCTCGGGGATACTCTTTATCGTCGGGGGATTGACTCTGTTTTTCGACGTTGTCTAACATTCGACGAAGCCGAGAAATCTCTGAATGACTGCCATTCCAGAGCATGTGGTGGTCATATGTCTGGGTATGCTACCTCCCAGAAGATCTTATGAGCAGGGTATTTTTGGCCTTCTTTGTTTAACGACTGCATCACCGTCGTTCAGAAATGCCATGCCTGCTAGACCTATAATCAGAAGATTCGGTCACACCCTGCTCCTCTTCACCCTGTGGTGTCAGTTGGTCCCTTTGCGAAATGGGGCATCGATTTCATGACATGTCACCCTCATTCGGCCGGGGGGCATGGTTACATTATTGTAGCCGTTGATTAGTTTATGAAATGGGCCGAAGCGATGCCGACATTTGACAACACTGGAAAGACCACAACTTTGTTCCTTTTTAATCACATCATAGCTTGTTTTGGTGTTCCTCAAGATATCGTCAGTGATCACAGTAGTCACTTTAGGAATTTTATGATGTCTGAACTTACTGAAAAGTTGGGTCTTCGTCATGATAACTCAACACCCTATTATCCACAAGCCAACGGCCAGGTCGAAGCAATCAACAAAGTTCTCATAACTATGCTCCGAAAAATGATAGGGATTCATAAAACAAGTTGGCACACGATGTTTTTTTCGGCATTGTGGGTGTACCGGACATCCGTCAAGTCCGCTACTGGGTTTACACCTTTTCGGTTAGTCTATGGTGTGGAAGCAATTCTCCCTATCAAATGTGAGATACCCTCTTTAAAACTAGCTGTTGAACTCCTACCCAACACTTTTGCTGAGGAAGAATGTCTTTTGTATCTTATGCAATTAGACGAAACTCGACGTGATGCCACCCTAGTCATAGAAGCTCAGAAAAAACGTGTCAAGGCCCAATACGACAAGCATGTCAAACCTCGCGTTTTCTCCGAAGGTGATCTTGTTCTTCTCTATGAACAAGATCGAGATATGTTAGGAGCTAGGAAATTCAAACCCATGTGGCGAGGTCCTTATATCGTTTGACGAGTTTTGGAAAAAAGAGCTTATGAGTTGGTATATTACGATGGTATCCCTTTGATCTTGAAGAAGTACTATGCATAAAATCATCTGTGCACAAGTACTTGTATTTTTAATGTATCATACTTTTTGTGTGTTACTATAGTTTGCTTTTGTCGTTATCTGGTCTCTGCCCTTATGTGACGTTGTGTTTGATTTCCATATGTTGGAGTCTTCGCTACCCTATATTGGCTTCGCTGATGGCGCTAGCCGTAGTACTCAGAACCTCGCTTCTGCTGTGTGGGCAATTTATGCCCCTACAAACGAACTTGTCTCCTTACGAGGTGTGTGTCTCAGCCGTGCGACCAACAACATTGCTGAGTATAGCGCCGTTATTGAATTATTGGTTGATGCTATCTCGCTCGGAATCCGTCATTTGGTTGTGTGTCTCGATTCACAGCTTATAGTACTACAGTTAAGTAATGTTTATACTATCCGAAGTCCTACTTTGTTATGGGTGTATTTGAGAATTCGCCTCTTGGAACGTTATTTTGATTACATTAAATATCAACATATTACTAGATGTCTAAATACATTAACAGATGCATTGGCTAATTATGTATTAGATAGACATTTGAATCATTTATAAATCAATCACATCAATGTTCACACAACACATGATAAACTGGTAGAAGCCGTCTGTATATATAACGATAAAAAGAGTTTTTTACAAAAAAAAACTTTTGTCCGAAGACCAAAATATCAAAATCTGAAGCTCATAGCTTCTACAAAGTGATGTCATGGATGACGTTCACGGTAACACATGACTGCCCGAGCAACCCTACGGAGCAGTCGACTCATGGATGTTGATACTCCTACAGTATGACGTTGATCGCGTCGTGGAACCTCTTCCAAAGGCATGTTTGGAATATATGTGGTCAGGTCCTCTAGATTTTGTTCCATCACTTGATAATCCTCGCATATTGTGGCGCTGCCACTACCTCTCCTCGCCACTGAATGGGAGAAGTACTAGGAGGTCGATACGGTCCAACATCTGTGTTATCAAAAATGAATTTTGTATTAGTCTTTCGACGAACATATAAAACAAAAACATTTGAATAGGATAAAAATTCACAAAACATTTAAAAAGAGAAAAATGTGTGTACTTCTTACCAAGGTCCCCCCATTGAGCATCCTCTGGCAGTACTAAATCCGGATCTTCTCGGAAATCCAACCTGGCATAAGCATAGTCATCAACCATCAACATCTGTGGTTGAATCCAGTCAAAGAAAGTATCATCATACTTGATGATCGGTCCTACTACGTGTCAGGCCATGAGCCGACACCATCTCAGCATCCTTGGATCCCTGGGAGCCAGTAAATTCCACTCAACCTGCAGTCTCAGTAAGGGAACCCTCTCAAGGAAGAAGGACACCAACAAATATCCGTACCCAAATTGCTTCAGGTCGCCTCATCTACATTTGGTCAACTACTTTTTTATACTACGAAGCACAACATCTGCCCAGTTGAACACCCAAGGTTCAGTACACTCAATAGCATACTGGAAGTAACTCTGTAACGCCATGTGAGGAGCAGAACTCCCAGCCATCCGAGCTATGGTGAATAGGATAGTACGGAGGGTCAAATCTCGTACCCTCCAAATAGCTACTTTTCCTTTCTTTCTCTCAGCCTCGGGAACGCAGTGTAGATGGCAGTACTCACTCATCTGCAACCCACCGCCTCTGCTACCAGTCAGGCTCACATAGTACCCCCGCCGTGACAATCCATTCAAAAAATAAATGTCCTCAATATCTAAGGACAGTGTGTGGACCCCCACATGAAATACCTGTTGATCAGAGTTCCACATACACACCAGGTACTCTAACAACCTGACTTGGGCCCTCATGCTCGGGATACGAAAGTACTTCAGGAGTCGACAGTCTCTCAAAGAAGCAATAGTAGGTGGATGAGTTTAGGCCATTGCATTGTCTTCTTCGTTCTCTCTTTCGCGCCATTCAAGCACCATTATGATGGCCAATTATCTGCATAAGAGACACAACAAGAAGATTAATAACTTTTTTCATGTTTTGGTTCTTGTTCATTGGGTAAATTTAAAAAAAAAAATTGATCTTTGTGGTTCTCACAGGTGCCCTATGTGCACAGTGCGAGAACCTCGCAGGCTACCTTAAGGTCACCTGCGAGAATGCCCCATTCTCGCAGGTCCCGTGTATCCTGCCTGCGAGAATGGCAGCGCGCAAGTAGGGCTTGTAAAATCAACCCAAAAAATGAAATTTAACCAATAAAATTGCAAAATTAAACCATGAAAATGTTAAGGACAAAGAACCTACCTTGCTGTCACTGACAGCTCGCTGAATGAATGCTCGTAGCTCCCACAATCCAACGCCGAACTTCGAGGGTAAAAGAGGGGTTTTTGGAGCTCAAATAGTGGAAAGGTAAAAATGATGTGGTAAAAAGAGTATTTACTCCTTTTTATTTCCTTTTACTATGTCATTTAATTTTTTATGATTATTTATCTATTAAACCTAAGCCCTAATACCTTGTTGAGTGTAACTTTTGTAGGCGTAACAACTTTCATGGTCAAATACAGGGATGCAGACATGTTTTTCTTTGACATCGCGTGTTTTTTGAGTGTTTATTATGGTTTTTTGTATAAAACCTTGAGCGTGGTCTTTGTCCTTTCTTGCGCTCGCTAATACATGAGAATGCGATCGAGCAAAATTTTATCACTTTTTCGGGCTCAACAAGGTTATACGAAAAAGGAACCCCCCTGGAGTCCTCTTTAATCTCTTTTCAGACTCTTTAAACATGAAAATATAGTCAAGCGACCTTGCTATTTTCACGCTCGATAAAGTATTTGAAGTAAGCGTCCGGTGAGCGATAATTTATCTCTTTTTCGGTCTCATCTAGACTATTTTACGAAAAAGGAACTGAGAGAGTTCTCTTTTAAGTTTTTTTCCAAACTTTGTAATCATGAAAAACCTTCGAGTTTTCTATCTCTAGACTCGTTAAACAAACATTGACATACCCGTAATGGGACCGAACCACTCTTTCTTAGGGTTCGTTAAAAATACTTTGAGGGACTCATCCAAAGGATGAGCTTACATCATCAAGCATATGTTATCCTCCTCAAGCTTGCGTAAAAATAAAGAGGTACTCGCCAGAAATGGTGGGGGGAAATTTGGGAAAGGGATATGTTTTCATCTTCGTATTGATTGGCAGTAAGTGTCTCTCTTGAACATGACACCCCCTATTCATCATTTGAAGCCAGTTTGGGAAATCCATTTGTCTCTCATTCGATTTGCTACAAGGTCATTCCCTGTGTCGTCTTTGAGTCGATGCTGCCAAATCATTGGTAGTGTCGTTCATATGTTCAAGAGAAGTCCATTTGAAACCTATATTGAGTCAGCCATCTGCAGTTATCCATTCTCTCTATGTCGGCCTTCCCTGTGTCCAGTCCAATTCACATCATACTCTGTTCCACCTTCAAAATCTGTTACTCATTTCGTGTCATTGATGGGGGATACATCAAGGCCCTCCTATGACGATTTTTGTTCCATTGACTTTAGCTCATTATCCGGAATCAAGACTTAGAAATTATTTGGTACCTTGGAGCTTGCATGCCTCAATGGAAGGTTTCCTCTCTTTCGACAATGGGTTTACATCATTGATCCATGATCGAAAGATTCCATCGGATGTTCGACTTCAACTCATTCATTCAAACTCGATGGATTGTACTAGTGTACCTTGGGATTCATTGACATCAATGGTGATTTCCCTCGCACTTGTTAACGGTTTCATCATTGACCGGTAATCAAGTGGTTTTTTCCATGTTCGACTTCAACACATGTAATCACATGGTTAGATTCGTACTTTGGGCAACGATATTGAAGACCCTGGATATCATCTCTTTTTTCCAGGTTGCGATGGAGTATGTATAATCTACGACACATAGATCCATTGTGTATGTTTCGTGGCTATGTTGTCTCAATTTGAATTTTTTCGCATAGATCCATAATGTATTCCTAGTGGCTATGCTATATTTTGACGACATGGATCCATAGTGTATGATTGGTGGCCATGACCCATGTCTACAAATGTCATCAGTCTATGATCTGAGTATGGGAATGCCTACCTCAGAATTGGTATATATGATATTCTGCAGATGCTTGGTTGTTCCCAGGTTTCCAATTCGGTGTGCTCCTGGTTCCCGACACATACATGCAGCTTACAAAGTCTTTCGACTGTCATTGGTTCCAACCTCATACTTTGGGGGGCATTCTGTTACCCATGATTTTTATCATCATGATGATGTATTGATGATGGTGTATTCAGGCTCTTCATAATAACTTTCTCTTGAGAAAAGTTACTTTCATCTCTTCACAGAAATCTCATTTTTGAAGAGGGTTCGCAGGCTGCTAATATATTTGGCTGCGAGAATGACCCATTCTCACAGGATGCCTTAAGCCAGGGTGTTAACTTCTCGCACTGTGTTGAACAACCAGGGTGTGAACTCTTCCTAAAGCAAGGAAAAAGATGAATTCTCGATGCTTCTAGAAGGGAATCTTCTAGAAGAATGGGTTGGCATTCGAATGGTTATCCTAGTACCAGATTTCCTGATATTTTGGGATCATTCTTATCCAAGTAACTAATGCATTCTCTCCTATATATTGAGGGAATTCTCATTGAAAAGGTTAAGCAAGATTCATTGGAGAATTGGTGAAAGAATTGTGTGAAGGATTGAGCTTGAACAACAGCTTGGAGACTCCAGCAAGTTTATCAGAAGGAGTTGATCTTCTTCATGCAAAGAGTGAGAAAGTGTGTGTGTCAGAGCCAAGGTCCATTGAAAGGAATTTTTTGACATCAAGGCTTAGGTTGTAATCTTTACTTTCCATTAATATGATACAGTGGCATGTCCCTTTCCCATAAAGCTATTTCCATTTTATTGTGTAATTCCTTGATCATACACATAGGTTAACTGTTGAATATATTGTGCGATCTTCACTTTGGTTGGTTTGTGTTGTCTTGGTGTTGGATGCACGAGAGAACTAGAGCGAAGCGGGAGCAACAAAGACCATAGGAAGCGATAATAAGGTATGTTATTTGTTCTTGCCTCCTGGTTAATTCAATGGTCAAAACCTAGGGAAAGAGTCATGTCCTGTCTTGCTTTGTTCTAGATCCAGGTGGATTTAGGGAGATCTGTTAGTGTCCGCACATACTGATTAATCCAATAACAACTCTATTGGACGGTGAAATGATATATCTAATAAATAAATAAAAAGTTGTCTAAGATCCTAACTACTAACTGTTAGATTTCAAGCATTTACATTGATCTATTAGATTAGATAACCTTACACTTAATTACACGAAATTCACAAAATTTACAAGTTGTACATGGGTACAAGATTTACTAGAAACCTTGTGAAAATGAGAATTTCAAAATATGTAATGGAACTTAATCCCGGGAAAATCCAATCTAAACAATATCTATAAATAATAAAGAAAACAAATAATTCAAACTTCAATCATACTAAAACAATAATATTCAAGCTAAGATAACAATCTAACTAAAATAAATAAATGATTTTGAATGTAATTTATGACAGAAGTTATTCAAATGATCAAAGCATTTAAACTAAACTGTTACAATTAAAAATTTATATTCAAACAAAACATGATAAAATACAATGACTTCACTATCCTGATCAGGAACAAAGTTGAAATCTAATGGTTGAATCCTCTCCTTAAAATATCTATTAGATTATCCACCTATAAAAGAAATTCTCAGACAGAGAATGTTGCACTTCAAGTCCAACAAAATTATGTGAAAGAAATTTCAACAAAATAGAGTAGATTTAATACAGATAAGGAAATGAAGAAACTTTGAGATCAATCCTTTATGGAGAATAATAATGTATTTTTTCAATTAATGAAACACATTTCATTACAAAGAAATAATTAAACACATGTAATTTGCATAAGAAAAATCTAATACATTTTACACATGCATTTATCTATCAATCACACAAATAAAATTGATGAAGCTGAGATCACTAATGAAAATTTTTAAATATTAATATTTGGAGCAAGAGATACACAAATTAATATCATAACAATGTATTTATAAAACATAGACACAAGCCGAGGTTTCATTCTACAAAACTATGATAGGAAGAAAATGAACACAAATGGAAACAAATGATATTATATTAAAAAAACTCCAAATTACTCATAGAACAAAAGTATGAAGCAAAACTAGGCTCATTGTCTTCCCATTACAATCCCAAGTCCATTCACTATTTCATGCTCCTCTTTTCTTGAATTTTACAGTCACATATTTATGAACAACAAAGATGATGAGGACAAATTTAAAATAATTCTAAAAATAAAATAAAAATGTGAAATGACTTTCTATCTCTTTTTAGTGGATTTAGATTGAAAAGATGGTTCTAGATCTGATCGGAAGCTAATTTCTCAACCATACAATCATTTAGATGCAGCATAAGTATATTTGTTTATTGGTTGGTCGCTTAATTAGGGTTATTCTTTTGGAAAATGGTCATAACCGGTGAATTTTGGAGAAAGCCATATTAAAGAACCTTAGTTTTCTCCCAAATAGTGACCTTTTGGACAAAACTCATGTCTTGGAATTTTCAAATTCTCCATTTTCCCGAAATCACGCCTAAAGTTGGTTGTCTGGTATAATTTCAGGTTGAAATTTCCCACTTGTAATAAATTTAGGACATGAAAAATATATCAAATCCCAACATAACCTATGATTGAAACTTGTAAAATATTAAAATAAATAAATAAATCCATAACTTAAATAAAAGAAGTATATAAAAAACAAATAAAATTCACAAATAAAATAAAATAAAAACTAAATCTAAAATAATAAAATCAAAACTAAATTGAAGTAAACTAAAAACTAACCATATGATCATAAAATTCTAGAAACTTCAAGTGATGAGCAGAAGAAAAATGTTATTTTGGAGTTTTCACAAAACCAAAGAAACAACTCTTTTTATTTTTATTTTTATTTTGAAATGAGATGAAAATTACTTAAGCCCATCCAATGATTTTGTGAAAATGTGACACCAACTAAAATATTATTTGATTAAATATTGAACCCATTATTCAAAGTAGTCAAACTCTTAATGGGTAAAAGTGAAAACATAATTATAATTTAAAAGAAAGTAAACAATTTATAAAAATTATTTTTTTTGTTTAAATTAAGATTTCTATGCTCGTATTTAAATTTTGACATATACTCTTTTAAGTCATGGAATGAGTTCAAATCTTGATCTCACTTCTATTCTTTAACATGCATTTTTTCAATACGTGAATCCAATATCTTAATACTTGAATTTTACTTGAATTATTTTTATTCCCCAAAGTGTTCAAATACCTAAGACCAAAAAATTAGCAAGACTATCGAAATATTAATGTTAATCCAATTTTCACAAATTGAAGTATGAGATCAACTTGAAAAATTTAAATGAATATGCAAGTGGAAAAACCAAGAAGCCAAAATACCCAAACCTTGTCTCACAAGAGATAAGCCAAATAAACGATAAAAATCATGCGACACCACATAAAGGAAATCACCAAATAATCTTTAAAAAACAAAACAATCCCAAAACAATCAAGAGAAGAGTTTACAAAATTTTATAAGGGGTGACCTTTAATTTTTTTTTTTTAGGGGGAGTTGTAGTTGATGTATGAAGAAGTGGTAATGGGGTGTAAAGGAACATATGCACACAATAATGCATGTGTTTTCTTAGATATGTGCATGCATTCTTAATCATATATCCTCGGTGCTCACCGAATTGCCACACACACTTTCCAACGTGGATTTTTTAGAAATGTGCATGTCTTCCTAAGTTGAGCACACATGTATCCTAGTGTAGAATCGTGCATGCACTTAGGAATGCACATGAGTTCCTAAGTAGAAGCATGTGCACATTCATGTACCTATATTGAAGAGCCTGTTTATTTTTCAGGACTAAAAATAAATAAAAGTTTTTTAAAATCTTCTATTGAATTTAGTTTATAATTTCTTTCATTTTTTTTCCTTATACCAGAAATAAATAACAGTAACATATTGATGATAAAGACATAATGAGAAAAACACCAATAGCATAATAACAACAACATAGCAACATATTAATGATAACATCATAATAATATCGACAGTATAATGAAAACAACATTATAATACATACCTCCACCTTCAGGTTGGTTATCTAGTCCCTTTTCTGTTTGATCTTGTTCTTGTTCTTGCCCAGACTGAATATTAACCCCCCAACCAACTAGGAATAGCCTCTCCGGCTCCCTATCTCTAGGAATCCTTGCGGTTTCCTGGCCCCCGAGCCCAAAATTTCCAGCAACACCAGTGCCTTGTGAGAGCTTCCCCAAAACAATTCTTCCAATTTCCTCCTCCTCCATCTTTCATAAATTCTCAAACCAAAATAAAAAAAATCCCTCTCCTTCCAAGTCCTCCCGTCCTTTCTTATACTCCTCTCTCAAGCCCCCCCTCATTAATTCCCCAACAACCTTATCCCCCCATTAATTCCCTAACAACATTATCCCCCCATTAATTCTCCGACCACCTTATCTCTTCCATTCATTACTTCATCTACCAATGTTAATAATATTATAATAAAATCTTCATAAAGTCATTTTAATAATTAGTTAAATTAATATTAATTATTCATGATAATTACATAATTAATTAGGGTTGTTACAATACAAAGGTAATGACACATGGTTCATACACCCACATCAAATAAACAACACTATCAGTAAGGAAAAAAAACTTTATACATACTAGTGCACATGTGCAAGAAATGCATGTGTAGCTAGCACATACAAGGCTCGCATATGTACTAATGACGATAATTATCACACCTATAGTAATTCTTCTATTTTTCCAATCCAATCAACAAGACCATTCACTTCATAAAAGATAATAAACCAATTAAAATGTTTGCAAAATCCTTTAATTACAATAATTTAGCACAACAATGTTCATTTAGACAGTTGTAGTTCATTTAAGTAATTATGAATACACATATATACACATTTTCTTTTAAAAAGGGGAAAACAATAAATTCCACTATAAGGCAAAATCCCCATACACTCTCAACTATTTCTATTCATCCTTCCTCCCTAACTTACTTCCGTCTTCCATCCTTATCCTTCCTATGATGGACTATCTTGGAGCGTCAACTATATTGACCTAACTCCAAATAGAACCTGTAAGAGGAAGTGTCACTCTCTTGACCAAGCTTCCCCAGCAGGCAACTCACAATCATCATCATACATCTAGGGGAGCGTGAGCTAACACCGTCCTCCCATGACTCCAGGTTTTATAGGATACACGATGGGAAATGCCTCCACCCCTCCTAATAGGACTAGGGTCCATACCCTACCATGGAATATACAGTGGCACTGTGTTGCTAGGAATTTTGTCATCGTATATTCAGTTTTAGGCAGTCTCGCCACTTGAAAACCTGCACTTGTCCACATATCATAGCAATGCATTTGAACCAATATAATTTCACATACACAATTTATACCATAGTGTTTCCCAGTCGATGTTCGTGACATCAACCTTTTATCATCATTATTCTTTGGCTATTTCATAGCCTCTTGACCTGTAGATTAGTCTATAACACAACTCATACTTATCCATGCATTATCATCATGTGAATGCATTTAATCATAATCTCAACCCGGTAACTACGTACCAACAACTTTAAATGTCAAAATTTTCAAGTTATAAATAGATTTCATAATATCCATCATAATTCAAATAGCGTTAAACATTCATAGAATTGACATTCACATAGGTTCATATATCTTAAAAGTTCAAGTGTATCATTAATAGTTTCACAATGAATAGAAAATAAAAGGTGATTAGGCTTTAAGTAATAATTGCTATATAAGTCAAAAGGTGGCATTGCATACACCCACCCTTTAAAACACAACTTCTTCCCGAAGTTATGTTCATTCTCAATATAAAGGAACAATTCATGACACATCTTATATGTGTCTTCTATGATATCAGACCCTCTTCTATATTGGTCCCATTGTACCTTCACTAATTAAAACAATGTTGAGGCTATTAATATATTTATTACAACTACCCTTATTTAGAAAGAACCTTAGCATGTCTCGACTCTATTTTATTATCATATGTAATTTAATTAATGAAAAGACACACTTATGTTATAGAATTATTCTGCCTAAGCTCCATATATGACCCCCATATATAAATTATAGTCTATTTGTTTGTTCACTAGTTAGAACCTTAGTTCATTATCGGTTTTGTAGTTAAGTGAATCTTATATTGAGTTCGATATAAATTCCATCATGTCATACATACAATCCCACTTTGGACCTTGATAATTACAAACAATCATTACTGACTTTGATGCATTACTCTATATTTACAATACATATGCCATCATATGAGATTGACATAAAAATTATTATTATTATTATTATTATTATTATATGAACATAGATTAAGGAACCACTAATTGATTGTTTTATGATGTCATCATTTCAAGGTTTGTTTAGTCATTGTCCCTAATCTCACTATTTTCTTAAGTTATATACATTATATCTTCAACCAAATTAATTGTTGGGTATAGAATTATCTTCATCATTGTTGAGGAAAATCATGATTTCTAGTCCTTGTCATTAAGGTGTTCATTTCTCACAATTGTACTATGTATGTCTCAAAGTATCCTCTCTATACCTCCATGATACTTATCAACTCTAACCTCTTGATCCTTTCTTCTCCCTTTCTAGAACTTTCAAGTGCTATCCCCTTACTATGAGATAATTTTAACAATCGGAAGCACATTTCTAGCATTTATTTTCTAAACCAATTTTCTTCACAAGAAAGAAAATAAAATAAAATAAATCCTTCTTAGTGAGAAAGTAGTTGTTATATTTATTAATGCATTTCAATATGTGAGATCACATCTAGATAACTATCCCCGCTTATAAGGGGCTTGTGCATAATAATCCATCACAACCCATTGGAATTGCTACTACCAAATATATTTATGGGCAAAAGTGTTTCCTGTTCCCAAAGGGGTGCTCCCTTTTCACAAAGAGATCTCTCTAAATCACATTAAATCCTTCCATGGGCACTCTCTTCATTCCTTGTTCTTAATCAACTAGTGTTAGCTAATGTACTTATCACCCCTCTTACTGGAGTTACCAATCCTTAACAAGGTATATGTGAACTCCACTACTTTGGTATGATTAAGTCAACACAACAATTAAACATGAATTGAATCAACATCATATTAGTCAATAGAAATTTGTTAATATACCCCTTTACACAATATGCTATAATTAAACGTATGGTCATGATATTTCACTTATCATTCTGACTTAATTTATAAGTTCACAACATAGGCCCATTTACAGTATCCCTTGAATGTTTATAAGATTATGGAACTAACATAAGCACCTGCTACAACACTATGTTGTCAATGTCACCATACTAACATGAATAAATGTTGAATATAATCCACAATTTTTTCTATGGAAAACTCGACATTACACCATTTCTAGGGTCAAGACTCTTTCCCACCCACACTTAATTACAAAGGCATCTCATGTGCATAAACTATACTCCTAAGCTAGCAAAACTTCCATATATTGCACCCCATATCAATTTCTTCAACAACAAATGGTAGTGTTTCAATTAATTGACCCAGATTCATCTAACCACCTCTCTTGGGAAAACAAATGGTGTTGCATAAAACCACATATCTTCTCATCCACAACACATAAGAGTTATGTGGGGGAACCATCATTCGTCTCCACTCATAACAAAAGTACACCAAAATAGTTTGCAACTTGTTGATGTTAAGCCCTAATATTGGCTCATTACCCCTTAATTGGGGCATATTGCATTAGTAATATTATTTTATTTATGTCGGCTTTATTCCATTAGTTGTAAATATACCTCCTAGTCTCCTATATATACCAAGGAGACATTTTCATTTGGAATCATCTTGAACATTTATGTGGGGTAAAAGGAGGTTCCCCCTTCAAGAGGCTTACTATTTGAAATTATCTCTTTTTCAAGGCATTGAGTACTTATTATGGGGTTTTTATATGCTATATTGATATTTGGTTCTTAACATATGGTATCAGAGCTCAAGGTCTTGGGGTTTCGCTGCTACATTTGAGACACCTTGGAATTTTCACTATAAATTTTTTTCTACATTGTTTCAGAAGAAATGACTTTGAGTATATTTAGTAGACATATCAAGGTACTTTGGGTTCAAATTTCATATCCTGAGGCCTTATACTTTCGGAGATACAACCTGTTCAAGATAGAGTTCTAGAATCATCCTGAACTGATTCATTGCGGAATTTTCACTATAAAAATGTTTCTGTAATATTTCAGACCCTGAACTACGAAAGATATTCACATAAATTAGTAAGGTATCTGTGGTAAAATGTTCAGCTTTTGGATCATCTCAAATTTGTAGATAAACCCTGGGGAAGATAGGGTATCTGACTAGTCTCAAGAAGGTGTTCCAGGTAAAACAATCATAAATTATTCCTAGAGTATCCAAATTGAGTGATACCAGTTTCATTAGATAGTGGATAGTCTTTAGTATTTTTGGTACAAGTTTCATAATTTTATATCAATTATTTTGTGTGGGGCACGCTATACAAGTGAGATCTCCTGGAAAGGCCAAAAATCAACAAGTTGTGAGGAAGTTACTGTAAATTCCACTTGGCACATCCAATTTTGATCAGACCTATAGAATTACATAGAAGAAATATTAGAGAACTACATAAAGGAAATTTTCATACCCAGAAGGGCCGAAACTTGGGAGATACAACAGAAGAAAGATTGTCTAGTAGAACCACCTCAAAATCAAGGTTCAAAAGTGATACTTGGCCAACATGCCACCCAAAAAGGGAAATTCTACACCAAATAAGCCTCCAGATAGTCCTACTTGGACTCTTGATGAAGGTGAAGAAATGCGTAGGGACATAAATGATTTACAAAAGAAGATAGTAACAAAATATGAACTACAAGAGATGGAAGCTAAGTTGGAGGCAATAAATACTAAGATGGATGGTTTAAAAGAGGAGATCATGGAAGTATTGAAAATTTTCGTAACAAAGAGGACACCTGAAAGTGAAAATGCATCCCATGAAATTCATGATGAGGACACAAGGAAGGTGAATCAAGAATGGAGAAACTCCAACTTTGTGTTGAAGACCAACCACATTCCTAAGATCGATATGAGGAAGTTTGATGGCAAGGACCCAATCACATGGATACTTTAGATGGAGCAATTCTTTGATCTACATAATGTACCACATACACAAAAGGTATGAATTGCTTCTTTATATCTAGAACCCAATCAATTTGTATGGTATCGATGGCTTTGTTCTCGCAAATCCCTTGTCACTTGGACAATTTTCACAGAAGAAATGATAGCACACTATGAGGATACAAGGAACAATACCTTCTTTAGCCAATTGATAAATCTCAAGCAAAAGGGTTCAGTTACCGAGCACGTTGAGAACTTCCAAAGATTGAATATAAAGGTAACATATATTCTAGATGATCACTTGATTGATGTATTCATAGGAACTTTAAAGGATAACATTCAACATGAGGTTCTCCTTTGGGAACCCAAATCATTGGAGAATGCATTTAAGGTGGCAAGAAATGTTGAAAGTAAAAATATGGCTATG
>ML780034.1:692142-712212 GCA_009831015.1 Picea engelmannii | reverse complement strand
CTTTCCCATAATACTATCATGCCAAAGATCTATATATACCCTATCAAGAGGGGCCCAAGTCAATTTCTTCTTGATGATGGGAGCCACTACCTTAATTAGTTTGCAAATTGTGGATCCATTTCTTATTTATTGCAAGTTATCCACGACACATTTCTTTCTTTCTCCAATGAAATATTTCCTATGAATATTTTTTATCGACCAATCATACTTTCCTGAGATCAATATCCAGAGTAACTTTCCCCAAGAGCCACATTCATAATCAAAGGATATTTTATTCCCATCCTTCCATGATTCTTTGTAGATATGTATATAGCCTAATTAACTAGATGAAACCTTTTATTATTAGTATTACCCACTCGCCGTAGAAATTTCCTCTTTTCCTAGGAAAATATTGCATTATTCTAGTTGGCGATAACATCATTGTACATTGAAAGATAGGTAAGTAAGAGTTCATATATTTGACAAGGATTACTCTCCAAGTTGGATTCAACCAATGTACTCGCCAATGTTGAAATTTGGTTTTAATTTTATTGAGTACACAATTTCATGATTGTGAAGCATAATTTGATAAACAAATATGCATCCAAAGATCTCTTATTGTTATTGATTCCCCCCCATGAAACATTAGTAAATAGATCAAGAAACTTCTTGAATATTTCCACTATTATAGTAGATGATCCCCAAATAAAATGTTGTCATGAACACATTGGGCATGGCTTATGCTTCTGATCACATGAACCAGTTTAATTCTTAAGAGATTTCTTGAGCACCTTTTACACTCCAATATCCTGATAATAGATTCATCTAGTGTAATGCATAGAAAGATTGAAAGTGGTCGTCCCAACTACGGTCCTTTGATGGCCTTGAATAAGGTTTTGGATCTCCCATTAACAAGTGAAGCGATCCAAGGATAATTTATGAAAGATGAAATCTAGTGAATAAACAACAAACACAAATGAAACTTTAAAAGAATTTCAAAAATAAATGAATTCTTGACTCTATCGAAAGTATTATCAATATATAACTTAATGAACATACATTTATATGCATTAGCATGGATATAATGGATTTCCTCCTATACCATTATGATATTGTCCATGATTTGTCTTCTTTGCATAATGTTTCCCTAATGCTTAGAGATGATTTTGGATAGCACATTTTTTATCCTATTAGAGATTATTTTGGATAGCACTTTATAAGATGCACTACATAGTGACATTAGTTGAAATATGGAAAATGAAGAGGGATTTTCTTCCTCGATATTAAGAGCAAGAAAGGAGGAATTAGTGATTCCCCCTATTTTGCTTGATTTGTCCAAATATTGTATCTTCCTTATAAAATAAAATTTAATTGTTTTCCATCACTCCCTATAAGATTAGATTGTGAATCCATAAAGCCTAGTTTCTTATCCAGATCAAAACTCCAAACTGCTCTTTTGATGTTTTCCTCAATGATTTCTTTCATCATCTCCTAATTTTCCTTATGGGTGACTAATGTGGGTATATTCTCCATCATAATCTCTACTTGATCTGGATCTACCCTGCCCCTTTCCATATAAAGGTCCTCATATTATGAGCTCACTGTCTACTTGATCTCTTCATATGTGTTGAGAATCATGCCATCTTCACTACTAACTTCTTTAACATTATTCCTCCACAATCTTGCTTGATCTTGCCCATGGGATAACTTGGTTTTTTTATCCCCATATTGTAGTCACAAACTTCAAGACTTTAAATTCCACATTTCATCCTCCTTTCTCAAATCCCTATGGTACTTTTGGTACACCACATTCTCTTCACTAAGTAGCTTATTTGCTATCATTTCCTTTTCTAAATTCTCTTAAATGGATATTATATTTGATCTGTACTCCCCTTTCTCTCTCAGAGGTGGGGAGTAGACATGATTTTCCCATTCCTTAAGCAACGTTTTCACATCCTTTAACTTATTCTTCCATATGAAAATAGTGGATTCCACTACCCTTTGGCTCCATGTTTGATTAATTAGTTCAACAATATTTTTCTCTTGTATCCATAATGGATTGAAACTATAAGGGATTAGACCAAGATCTAGACTCTCCATCATCTATAGAGTAATGGGCCCATGGTATAAAACTGGTGATAGTAAAATTTTTGAAGAGAATATCAAACCATTATCCAGAAAATCCACTTGGACTAGAAAATGATCTAGACTAGTTGCAATATGCACAAGCCATACTCATTTATTAGTCAATGTGACCTTTCTTTTTATTGAATTTGCATACACTAAGTTCTAGAGTAAAATAAGATCTTCCATTATTTCTCCAAATGGATCCCATACAATACTACCTCCCCTTTCTTCTTAATTATTCATTGTAGTATTAAAATCTCTAGCCACAATACTCTTTGTCAATATTGCAAATTGTTCAAGGATGAGAGAGTTATAACACTCTACTTTCTCTTTATAGTATATATGCATGTAAACATTAACAATACTGATCTTACCTCTTATTTTCTTATTGAAAATAGTTTTTAACAACCAATGATGTATATGGAATGAAAATTCCATCTGTAGGAGTTGATCTTTCCCACCCATGCATAGACCTCTAGAGGCACCTCTAGAAATCACTGCTTGAGCTTCACCATTTTTCCATTGCACTTTAAATGTATTGACTTCTTCTATAGCTTATAATTTTATCTCATGGATGAGGATGATAACATGCGTTTTTGTTTGTATTAAGCTTTTGACTACTTCTATCTTGAGCCTACCTCCCATACCTATACTATTCCGATAGATCAACTTTATTACTTTCTTGATGTCTTTGGTTACCTGCCAAATGACGGGGTTAAGGCTCCTACTTTCCTTCTTATTATTTTACCTATGCCCAGAGTGATTTGGTTACTTGTGTACCTTGTTCTTTCTATTTATTTTCAATTTATTCCCTACGTTCCTTCACTTGTTTCCTTCCTCGCGTTTTTTTTTTTTTTATCTTTCATGTTGCCACCTCTTCTTCATTTAATTAAGTGTCATTATTTTGTTGATTTTTCTTGAAAGTGAGGACTCCACCCAAAGGAATTACCTTTTCTGGAGAAGCTTCACTTTCTTCTTCAGGTTCCACTTCACTATGTTCCTCTCTTCGAGAGGGAAAGATTTTTGTCTTTTCTTCCAGTAGGGAATGTTATATCGATTCCAGAGTTGAATAGAGGAAAACATAGAGTTTTAGTTGTTGGGATGGAATATTCCATACCCAAGGATGCACACTAAATTTCCAACATAATCTAATCACCCTCATTTGGCCCTGTGCTAGAATAGATTTCTAGGGTGCATTAGACGTTTTCTTTTTGATCTGTTGCGACTCCTCTTTATATAGAATTGGTAGATCCACCTAAGTAGTATTCTTACAATATTTCACAAATTTCCCATATTAATGACATGTTTTTCAATTGAATGTAAGATACTCATATTCCACTAGATGAATATGATTCCAGTTTTCTAGGTTTAATTGAATATCCTGAGGAAAACCCTTTTCCGGATTCACTTCTACACAAATAAGCACAAGAAAAAATTTCATCACTAGGTTCATATCTATCAATATACCTCCCCAAAGTGTTCCCTATTCACCTTAGTGAGTATTCATTATATAAATGGAGCAAGAGGTGAGGAAAATGAACCCATACTAGCACTGCAGATGACACATATTCTCTAGTTTAAAATCTGAAGTCCATCTATTCAAATGCATGCCCTTGGTGCTGAAAAACTAAGGCTCATTTCGAAGAATGAGATCACAATCCTCCTTTTCTTCAAAGAGAAAGGCATAAAATCCTCTTCCACAAAAATAGTGGGTGGGGTTGCCCTTAATAAAAGCTTGGCAATTATTTTGCAGCCAAATTTTCATAACCTTTGGTGAGGGTCATATCCCTATGAATGGACCTATAAATCCCCTTTCAACTAGGTCCAAATCCATATGTCTATATGAGGAGGAGGTAGGGAGAGGCACATGAGAAATTTGGATGAAATTTCTTGACAAATATGGTATTATGTTATTTGATCGTATTTTCCATTGCTAGTACTAATTACCTAAACATGGTTATACTAATTCCATAAACATGGTTTCTTCTGAATCAGAGGCTCCCTCCCCCATGGTTGACTCCATGGTCGAAGCCAAAACCTTAGCCGAGCTTAGGTTGTGAAAGAATATTTTGATGAGAGTATTATCAACCAAGGAGGTGAGGAATATGGTAGGTAACGATCATCGAAATAATGGATAAATAGTAATGATATACAATAAGGTATTATTCATGTAGAGAAGACACCAAGGGGTATAAAGAGTGGGTGCATTGCACTAGATACACTCATTCCTTGTGCATCCTATCATTTCTTACATTTGGAATGGTCATGTCTTAATTACCATTTCTTCTCCTCTATTTCATTAGAATTGATATCTGTCAGGGTGATGTGGAACCTTCAATTGGATGAAGGAATCACCCAAAGTTCCCAGCGCTCTGCAACACCGTGGCTATTCAATTCAACAACAAGGAGAAACTGATTTACTTGGCCTAGACTACCCCTTACTTCTTCATTTTTTTTATTACTTATTAGTTATGTGGGTTTCTTATACTTATCCAATTAAACAAGTGAAGAAAAAACATACATAGTAACAATGAATTGTGCAAGTGGGTGGCCAAACCAGTCTAACACCCAAATTATTAATACAAAACAACAATGCGTTGATCCTAGCTCGTTCCACATACAAAGAAATTTTACAGCAAGAGTTTCCACTCAATTTACACAAATAGCTTGTGAAAAAACACCAAGACTCTTCTTCGACAAGTCAAGTTGTGCACCCTTCCTTTGTTGCCTCAGTCAGAAGTCGGAAAAAAAATCTCTTCATCATTCTTCATCTGTGAAAATCCTACTACCCTTGACTTAGAATGGTGCGACTTGCAACACTCAATTTCACCCCCAAAGTCATTCATCCACCAATAACATTTTTTCAACAAGAACTCGCCCTCTCCTCTCTTTGGTGCAGAATCCTCAAGGCAGCTCAAGTCACTCACTAGGGTCAACTTGGCCCCTTGGGAGGAGATCACCCTCTCCACCCTTAGATGGTGCCTCAAAATCTCAACTCTACGGTTATGAAACATGTGTGTCACCTTTTCCATCCTCCTTTGTTTTGTCGTCTCCTTTGAATATATAGGCACCCATCCTAAGATGGAACATGCCCTTTTCTTTGAAGCCAACATGTCCATTTGGAGTTTGTCCACATTCTTTTGGGTAGAGCTTAGCCTAAGCGGGAGCACCTCCCTCCAGTGAGTCTACAAACACACTCAAGTGTTCTCACTTATCTCTTAGCCGACTCGTTATTTCCATTTTGGGTGCCTAATTCGTATCTTGACCGATCATTCACCTCTTTGTTGGCTCACGTCTATCACATGTCTCCTTGTTCGCTCTTCTCGATCGCTCCCTTCGGTCATTCTCCTTGGTTACTCTCATTGGTCTGTCGATCGTTTAAGTTTCCTTTCGGTCGTTAGACTGATGTCTTGCTTGACGGAGCAGCCAACCAACGTCTTGGAAAACTTGTCTCTTCATTGGAGCATCCAATGCTTCGATGGAGTTCCCACCTAATGTTTATGACTTGATCAATAAAACTTCAGTGGAGTCATTCCTTGGAATGACGAGTGCCCTAGGAAACCCAACTCCAACATATAAGAAGACTATCTCCTCCTTAGACTGAACCGAGCAATTTATTTTCCCAACTCATTTGTCTTGGTCTATGGTGGAAGAGCACACACTTGGGTTGGGTGCTCCAAGCCTTACATCCTCCCCAACTCCAATTTATTGCTGTCCCAACAAAATCCAAATAAATATATCGTCTCCAAGTCTAGTCAAACTCATGCCTCCATCACAACTGTTGTTGGAAACCCCACGTTTTATGTCAAAATAAAAACTCCAAATTCTTCCTTAGTGGAAACTTCAAGTTTTATGTGAAGTGGAAACCCCAACTTTCCACAAAACTTGTGATCAATTTGCAACACTATGAAATTGTCCACACTACCCAAATTCATTGTGCAACCAACCTTCGTCTCCCCAACTCTTCCTGCAATGTATTTTGTAATATCCTTAGGGATGAGCCCCAGTTGTATTTATGAATTGTAAACATGTTTTGTAGGCTGGTGAGCGGAGCAATTATAAGCTATGGGATTATGTGTTTATTAGGCTGGAGAGCCTAGGTGCCAAAGGCTAAGAGCCTGTTTTTGTACATGTAACTATTTATATCAGTAATATAAAAACATTGCTGCGTGTAGACCGACCATGAAGAAAGAGTGATGGGGGAATAAGCTTCCACTAGCCTGGGTAAGGGAGAAGGGTCTGAGAGGTTGGAAAGAGGGGCCAATCCTGAGGGCTTAAGTCCAAGAGAATAATAATTTATTATTATTCCAAGTTTTGATTAGAAGGACATGTTTTATCCTAAGTTCCTAGAAAAGGGAACGAATGTTAAATGGAGTGCATGTAGCGCTAGGAAGACAGGTGTCGACCTGGCTGCATGCAGTTAAATATGGAGAGTTAGATCGTGTTGGGGGTTCGCTTCCCATTATTCCATCTTTCACGCACCTCTGAAACCAGTAACCCATGAAGCTGATTTGTGTTTTGCTATGAAGCCCAACCTATCTGCACTTGCTAAAACCAAGTCGTACCTTACCCATTTTTGGGGTTGCTGCCATTGCCTGAGCTATATTGAACCGTTGTTGTTGTCCTCACCTTGATGGAAATTGAGTGGAAGATGATTGAATAAGCGGGTTGTCAGGCCCGTGGTTGAAGAGGTAAGTTGTCAAGCCTGTGAGCATCTCTCTCAAGGTGAGATAGTTTGCTGGGAAGTGATTTTCTCCTAGAGAGAGTCCAACACTAGCTACAGAGATCTGAGAATTCCTGATCCAGCCTATTGCCGAGACCCTGAAAGGGGAAGTGAAGCAGTCGATGGACTGTGGAATAGTGAAGGTGAATATTCCCAAGGTGGAACATGCATGTGGGGAATGAGAGTCTATGAGTAGTGGGTGTAAGAAGGCTCCTGGAGAGAACCTTCCAGTTGCACTGTTCAGTTTCCTGTAACCTCAAATTAGTCTAGGATTCCCTTTCCCTGGGTGGAGCTTAGTCCCATCTCGGGGGTGACCCACTGTTGAACGTGATGAGCAACGTGGTCTAAGGCTGGGAGGTTCGTGGAAGGTCTGCACGCAGTTGGTGTAATTCAATTGAAAGATAAGTATCATTTTTCCGTTCTTAATTATATATGTTATGAATGTCTGTGATTCTTGAATGTTATCATGTATTCTGTTTCATGTTTGAATTATTGTTAATTCTATTGAGTCTATATGGTATCAACAACTCTGGGTTATGTGATTAAATTAGTTTAATATGAATGTATATGGATATGTATGTCAGAGCTAGTTGAGATAAGTGAAATTGTGTGAGTAGTGGCATTGCCCGGCCTGTTGGTGGCTAGGGACGTTACAATTTGGTATCAGAGCTAGTTGAGCTAAGTGAAAGTGTGTGAATAGTGGCATTGCCTGACCTATTCGTGGTCAGGGAAGTTACAATTTGGTATCAGAGCCATGGTTTCAACACTGATCCTGGATGGGCCATGTTAGTGGAATTTGAAGAAAAGGTTTCAGAAAGAATTGTTGTCAAAATGGACAAAATTTAAGTTCAGAGCCATGGGTTCAAGCATTGAACCTAGATGGGACGGATAAGTGGTCATGAGAACCAAGGTTTCAGGTGGAAATTGTGTCAAGAGGAACCAATTTCGAACCTTAGAACATTCCTGAGTGCCAAGAAGTTACCTTAGCCATGTTACAAAGCTCAAGAGGTGTAGCGGTATTATAAAACCATGTAGATGTGTTATTGGGATGCAGAGTAATGTGGGCCTTAGGATCCGTTTGAGAAAAGGAGAATCCTTCATGACCGTCAGAAATGGTAGTGTTGTGAGGCAGTTAGCCATGAATTCCTTTGGAAATCCACTTAGTAACAGAGTCTGTTTGTGCTGTGGATCTGAGGAGAAGAGCTCAACTATTATATCGTAACTTCAGAATTCGATGATCGAGAGAAGTGGGATGTGCTGATGCACAAACTTCTAAAACCTAAAGTTTCGAAGAAAAAGAGCAAATCGTAATTTCAGATTTCGGATTTCAGGAGAAGTAATGTATGGTGAAGGGAGAACTTCCAAAGCTCTGAAGTTCCAAAGCAAAAGAGTAGACATGGTGGGGCCAGATGATGTCACCAGGGGTGACATGGACCTTTCTAGGCATGCCATGTGCCACCACATGAGTTGGTGACATCTGTACTATGTGGACCCAGAGGGTAAAGAAGTTCGAAAATTCAGAATTCGAGAGACTGGAAGGAGGCAAGCGTGAAAAATTCCATAATTTGAAGCTCTGAAACTTGAAGCTCTAAAGCTCTGAAGTTTTGAAGTTCTGAAGTCCCAAAGTTTCAAGGCTTCGAAGCCCTGAAACTCCGATGATAGAAGTTCCACAGTGGGTATCAGTTGTTGGATGCCGAGCAGTCGTGGATTGTTGATCCACCCTATTTCACGAGTTCGTTAGTTTGGAACTTCGAGAGTTGTTGTATTGTTCTTGGAATATTTCTGAAGCTGTAGACCCGAAGTCCTGAGTAATCGCCTATCTATCTAGCACTTGTCCACGTCCCGTGGTCACATGGGTTGGGGGATAATAGAAGGGGGCTAGTGCTCGAAAATTGTTGTGGAAAAGAGTAGAACTCAGAAAGAAGAGATCTGCGCGGATTCTTGATTGAGAAAGAATCACATAGAATGAAATCTGAAAGTTTTCTTGAATCAAACTGGTTTATGAATACTATGAATTTGTTAAGGACTGATGGCTTGCAAAATTTCAGTGGACTTCACCTTGTGTTTGTAGAGTCAACGATTGTCAGAACCAAACTGAATTGTCACAGAGTGCAGAAATGGAGGAGGCACAAAAAGCTTCCAGTTCAGAGAACGAAGCTAAAGGAATGGATGTCCATTTGGGAGTTGAAGGATCGAACTCCAATGGGCATGGAGAAGAGATAGATAAGAAGGGAAACATGATGAAGCTCATTGAAATATTGTAGAAAGATGTCCAACATCACCGAGAAGATAACAAAAATCTCATGAAGGCCAGGGAATAATAGGGAGAATTCAATATAAATTTGATACAGAGTCTGGAAAGGATAGAAAATAAATTGGATAAGGGGAGTGACTCTAGTAAATCAGGAAGTCATAGGTTCCCTAATGAGAAGAGAAAATCAAGGAGTGTTGGCAGACACCATCATCACTCCCAAGGGCACTCCAAGAGGAGGGAAAACAGTAGTTCAATCCCATCTCCTATCATAAAGCATAGGAGATCTGGAGTGGATGAACTGAAGGGATAAATGAACAAGATTAAACCTCCTACGCTTGATTGGTTCTTGGCATGAGGAAATATTTCCAACTGCAGAATTATTCCTCTCATGTAGAAGAAATAATTGCAATGTATCAACTGAAAGGAAAGGCATCCATGTGGTGGGATCGACTTGTGCAGGTGCAACACATTAAAGAGAAAAATGTTACTTGGAAGGAATTCAAGAAGTATTTCAAAAAGAAATACTTAAATAAGAGATACTTTGACAGGAAGATGAAAGAGTTCTTTGAACTCAAGCTGGGTAGTATGTCCATTGATGAATATGAGCGAAGGTTTTTGGAATTGTTGAAGTATGTCCCTTTCATCAAAGATGAGACTGTCAAAATTCAAAGGTATCTTAGTGGACAACCACCTTCCATCGGTGACAAGATCCAATATGATAATCCTAAAACTATGGAAGAAACTATAAGAAGAGAAAAATGCTTATATGAGCAGCAAGGAGAAAAGCCTACTTTCCGGAAGGCTTGGGATGACAAGAAGAAGTTAAACAAAGAGCAGAGGCAAAAAGGAAACAAACCTCCCTTTTTCATAATCAATCCTCAAGGACATCCATCTTTTAGAGAGCAGAGAATGGCTGAAGTAGGGGGACAAAGGCCAAGGCAGACGCCCATTCGATGTTGGGGCTGTTAAGGAAATCACAAGTACATATATTGTCCCCCAAAAAATGGCAAAGTGAGAGATTTCCACAATTTTCACTAGGAAGAAAAAGTGGAGGACATGGGAAGTAGAATACCAAGGATCTATGCATCCCTGGACAACAAGAAAGATGAGTTTCAATCGCACATGATTGAGTTTGAAGGTATGATCAATAACCATACCTTTACTATTTTAATTGATTCAGGGGCTATTCATAGTTATATAGATCCTAGAATGGTGGAAAGTTTTCATTTGCCAAGAAGAAAGCATGGAAAATATTGGTTAGTGGAGCTGGCTACAGGAGCCAAGAGAAAGGTTGTTGAGTTGGTTAAGTCTCATCTAGTGGACATGAATGGACTAAGCACAAGGTTTGAATTGAACATATTACCTTTGGGTTCCTATGACTGTCTAATTGGGATGGAATGGTTGGACCAACACCATGCCATCTTAGAATTTTGTAGCAATGCATTCACTTGCCTAGATGAGGAAGGAAATCGAAGAACATTCCAAGGAATTCCTAGATCAGTTGCCATCATAGATATCACAGCAATGCAACTGAAGAAGTGTTAGAAGAAGGAATGCCAAATATTTGTAGCTCATATGAAAGAAGCACCTAAGGATAAGGTGTCAATTATTGAAGACCATGCAGTATTAAAAGAGTTTGAAGATGTATTCCAGGAGGTATCCAGACTACCCCCAAAGAGAGATATTGATTTCTCTATAAACCTGATGCCTCGAGCAGCTCCAGTGTAAAAAACTCCTTATAGAATGAGTACACCAGATCTGAAAGAACTGCAATTGCAACTTGAAAAACTTCTGAAGAAGGGGTATATATGACCTAGTGTGTCACCTTGGGGTGCCTCGGTCTTGTTCGTGAAAAAGAAAGATGGGACATTACGATTGTGAATTGATTTTGGACAGTTGAACAAAGTGACTATTAAGAACAAGTATCCTTTGCCAAGGATCGATGATCTCTTTGATCAGTTGAAGGATGCCAAGATATTTTAAAAAATAGATCTTAGGTCAGGTTACCACTAGGTAAGGATAAAGGATGAAGAAATCAACAAGATCACCTTCAGAACAAGGTATGGTCATTATGAATTCATAGTGGTTCCATTTGGGTTATCAAATGCACCCGTCGCTTTCATGTGCCTAATGAATGGCGTATTCAGGGAATATCTAGACAAGTTTTTCATAGAAATTTTGGATGACATCTTGGTTTATTCCAAGTCGGAGGAAGATCATGAACAATATCTGAGGATGGTGTTGCAGGTGCTAAGAGAGCACCAGCTGTATGCCAAATTGAGCAAGTAGCAATTTTATCAAAATTAGATCCATTACTTTGGGAATATCATGTCAAAGGATGGGACAATTGTGGATTCTGAGAAGATAGAAACCATCAGAGAATGGTCGGCACCAAAGAATGTGACAGAAGTCAGATCCTTTATGGGTCTAGCTAGATATTATAGAAGGTTCATTGCAGGGTTCTCAAGAATACCTCACCCCATCACTTCCTTGCAAAGGAAGGAGAAGAAATTTCAATGGACAGAAGAATGTGAGAGAAGATTCCAACAATTGAAGTAGTTGTTAACCAGTGCTCCAATCTTGAGGATTGTAGATCCAAATGAAGATTTTTTAGTGTGTATAGATGCATGCAAAGAAGGACTGGGAGGAGTCCTCAGCCAGAATGGATTTGTAATATGTTATGAGTCTATGAAATTGAAAGTGCATGAAAATAACTATGTAACTCATGATTTGGAGTTGCAATCCATAGTGCACGCCCTGAAGCAATGGAGGCACTACCTCATGGGAAGGAGGTTTGAACTGAGGACATACCATAATAGTCTGAAGTATTTGTTTGATCAACCAACCTTGAATGCTAGGTAGAGTAAATGGTTGGAATTCCTTTGTGAGTACGAATTTGATATCAAGCATATCAAAGGAAAGGAGAACAAAGTGTCTGATGCACTCAACAGGAGAGTGCGTGAACTACATGCTACGAAGATTAGCATGTATCAAACTGGTATTAAAGGCAGAATTTCCGAAGTTGCAAATGAAGATTTGTAGTACAAGGAATTGGTAGCAAAGCTACAACAAGGTAAGATGCTACAAAAAGTGGAAGATTATAAATTGGAAGTTGATGGAACACTCTGATACATAAATATAATTTATGTACCTAATTTCTAGGAATTGAGAATTATGATCTTGAAAGAAATGCATAATGTGCCTTATGTTGGGCACCCTGGATATCATAAAACAATGGCAACAATCAAGATCCATTACTTTTGGCTAGGCATGAAGAAGGAAATTGTAGAATACATCGCCAGATGTATGGAGTGTCAGAAGGTCAAAACTGAACATAGGCACCCAACAGGGTTGCTATAGCCTTTACCCATTCCTGAGTGGAAGTGGGAAGTGGTGACAATGGATTTCATCAGAGATTTGCGTAGAATCGGAAAGCAACATGATTCCATCATGGTGGTGGTGGATAAGCTTACGAAAGTTGCCCATTTTATTCCATTGAAAACTACAAACAAGGCAACTAATGTTGTCGATATCTATATGAAGGAAGTAGCATGATTGCACAGTATTCCCAAGACAATTTTGTCTGACAGAGACCCAAAATTTACCTCAAAATTCTGGAAAGGGTTATTCAAAGGGTTCAGAACGAATCTGAACTTCAGCATAGCCTATCATCTAGAGTCTGATGGGCAGATAGAGAGGGTGAACCAAGTGATAGAATATATGTTAAGGATGTATGTGATGGACAAACCATCTAAATGGGAAGACTACATACACTTGGTATAATTTGCCTACAACAATGGGTATCAAGCATCACTGAAGATGAGTTGTTTGAATAAATTTATGGAAGAAAGTGCAACACCCCAATAAGCTAGGATAACCCAGTTGATAGGGTAGTGGTTGGGCTAGAGTTGCTCAAGGAAATGGAAGAACAAATGCTGAAAATTAAGCAGAATTTGAAAGCTTCCCAAGACAGGCAGAAAAGTTATGCTGATAAGAACAAAACCCACAGGGAGTTTAAAGTGGGTGATCATGTTTTCTTGAAAGTGAAAGCCAATAGAAGTTCCCTGAAGCTGGGAAACTGTCCCAAATTGGCAGGCAGATATTGTGGGCCATTTGAAATGCTATAAAGGATTGGACCAGTTACATATATGCTTGCATTGCCTGCATCCATGATTGTACATAATGTGTTTCATGTTTCATTGCTTAAGAAATATATACGTGATGCTAATCATGTTATTGATTGGAATGTGATTCAGGTGGAGCAAGAAGGTGTCTTGTAGGTGCATCCGGTACGTATATTGGACTGGAAAAGAAAGAAGCTCCCGAATTGATCCATAGGGATTGTAAAGGTCTAGTGGACCTGGTATGGTCCCGAGGACACGACATGGGAGCATGAGGATGCTATGCGAGCAGAATACACGCATATTTTTGAAGATTTTGGAAAATCTTGATGATGCTGTGTAAATAACTTGCACTAAGGACAGTGGAAAAATAAGGGGAGGGGATTTTGATATCCCTAAGGACGAGCCCCAGTTGTATTTATGAATTGTAAACATGTTTTGTAGGCTGGTGATCCTAGCAATTATAAGCTATGGGCTTATGTATTTATTAGGCCGGAGATCCTAGGAGCCAAAGGCTAGGAGCTTGTTTTTGTACATGTAACTATTCATATTAGTAATATAAAAACATCATTGTGTGTAGATCGACCACGAAGAAAGAGTGACGGGGGACTAAGCTTCTACTAGGCTGGGTAAGGGAGAGGGGGCTGAGAGGTTGGAAAGAGGGGATAAGCCTAAGGGATTAAGTCCAAGAGAATAATAATTTATTATTATTCCAAAAGTTGATTAGAAGGATATGTTTTATCCTAAGTTCCTGGAAAAGGGAATGAATGCTAAATGGAGTGCATGCAATGCCAGGAAGACAAGTGTCGACCTGGGCGCATGCAGTTAATGCTAGAGAGTTAGCTCATGTTGGGGTTTCACTTCCCATTCTTCCATCCTTTGCCTAACTCGTTTTGGCCTCAGTCGTGGACCTCTGCATCTTTCACACACCTCTGAAACCAGTAACCCGTGAAGTTGATCTGTGCTTTCCTGTGAAGGCCAACCTATATTCACTTGCTAAAATCGAGTCGTACCTTACCCAATTTTGGGGTTTCTTCCATTCCTTGAGTTATATTGAACCGTTGTTGTTTTCCTCACCTTGATGGAAACTGAGTGGAAGATGGTTGAAGAAGAGGGTTGTCAGGCCCGTGGTTGAAGAGGTAGGTTGTCAGGCCTGTGAGAATCTCTCTCCAAGTGAGAGACTTTGCTGGGAAGTGATTTTCTCCTAGAGAGAGTCCAACACCAGCTACAGAGCTCTGAGAATTCCTAATATGACCTGTTGTCGAGACCTTGAAAGGGTAAGTGGAGCAGTCGATGGATTGTGGAACAGTGAAGGTGCATATTCCTGGGGTGTAAAAGGCATGTGGGGAATGAGAGGCTATGAGTAGTGGGCGTAAGAAGGCTCCTGGAGAGAATCCTTCCAGTTGCACTGTGCAATTTCCTGTAACCTCAGCCTAGTCTAGGATTCCCTTGCCCTGGGTGGAGCTTAGTCCCATGTTGGGGGTGACCCACTGCTGAGCGTGCTGAGCAGCGTGGTCTAAGGTTGGGAGGTTTGTGGAAGGTCTGCACGGAGTTGGTGTAATTCAATTGAAAGATAAGTATAATTTTATTGTGCTTAATTATATATGTTATGCATGTCTGTGATTCTTGAATGTTATCATGTATTCCGTTGCATGTTTGAATTACTGTTAATTTTTTTTTAGTAGCAACAACTCTGGGTTATGTGATTAAATTAGTTAAATATGCATGTATATGGATATGTATGTCAAATCTAGTTGAGCTAAGTGAAATTGTGTGAGTAGTGGCATTGCACGACCTGTTGTTGGCTGGGGACGTTACAATTTGGTATCAGAGCTAGTTGAGCTAAGTGAAAGTGTGTGAGTAGTGGTGTTTCCCAGCCTGTTGGTGGTCGGGGATGTTACATATTCTAAGTTTCTTTTGTTTTCATGACAATCGCTCTCTTCTCCACTACAATCACAATTGTTGTCACAACCCCTATTAGAACTAAAAAGTGTGTAAGTGTTGAAATTTAGTGACAAATTTGTGTTCCCATATTCCAACTAATGTATGCCATATATATGTACATGGTTAAACCTCATGTTTTGAACAAGTTGGGTGATCAATCCAACTTCACATCCAACTTGTGAGCATGTTGTCACACAACTAAACATAATCATTTCTATTCAATGTCCACCACACGCTCAACCCAAAAACACCAAGGCAAGATTGGACTTGTCTCTTTGCTGCTATCATCATCCAAATTCATCAAGAAGTTTCTATGAAACAACCAAGTATTGAAAAAATGAATCACTGTGCTTCTGAAGTTTGGCCCCTTCATTACGTCACTACGCACTAGCTCATCCAAGTGTCGAATCAGTTGGATGTCCAGTCCAACCATCTTCACTCTCACTATGGAAAAAATCCATGTCAAATTGATCTCCTCCACCCCCAACTAGACTCATCTACAAAACATCTCACCAAGGAAACCTCCCTTTCCCTGTTGCGTTGCAATGTCACTCCAAAATGAAGTTTTCTTCTGATTTTTAACTTCTTCATCTACTCTTCCTGCTAAATTTGTTGTCACTTCCTCCCATCATTTCAACCATCTCATCTCATGTCCAATATATTCTAAAAGTCAAGGAAATCGACACATGTCTACCACCCATGTGACCAAATGAATTCATTCTCTTCACTCATCCCCCAAACGGTATGATCCCCAGGACTGCCTCATTGTTGGTGCAACTGTTCCCTCATGGCACTATGGTTCACTGGAAAGTATTCTCGAGTCAAGTGTAAGCTTGGATTCATTGGTCAATCTCCCATCTTCTTCTTCATCTATCCATGAAACACCCTAAGTGCACAAGTCTCGCATGTCCAACATCAACACGACACTACTACTTTGTTAATGATGCGTTTCAACCTGTCTGTGCGATCCTTTGATCTGTATAAGTCAACAAATGCCTCCACAATTGTCCCAACATATTTTCTAAAGTGCTCCAAGGTAAATGAGTCATGACGACTCCTGTTCATTTCTTGGAATGAACTAACTCGTTTCTTCTCCAAGTCGTTTCCTCCTTTGGATTTTGGTCGCAAGGCTCAAGTCATCACATGACAACTTGATGAAAATGTGTAAGATACTCATGTTACAAAGCACGCCATCCAAAATAATCTTGAACGAAACATGTGTATCACTTTCTTCTTCATCACAACGAGCCCTTCAACGAACTTCATAAATATTTAGACATCAATCCAATTCATCTCCATATCTATAACTAAATATTCCTATCTCAACTTCTTGAACTCACCCAAGAAGGCCGCCCCAAGTCCTCATCCACATTTACCCCCGCCAAGGTGCTCTAAATTGCTTCGTGACTCCAATGAATGTTGTAGAACTCTCCCAATTCTGCAGTGGAAATACGTCTCCTTTGTCTTCAGTCAAATCTCTCCATTTTCCCTCTAAAGGAACGAATGCATCAATCAATATTCTGCCAAGAACTTGAAATGATCATGCTCATTCATGACATCTTTAACAACCCATGGTTCAAGTCTTCATGGTGTCACAAGTCTACAACTCATCCCAAACCACCAAGTTTGATTACACGAAACAAACCTCCTTATTGTGGCTCAAGAGAAAGTTCAATTTTTGGCTAAGTCAGAAATAATGATGCACCCCAGCCTCAGGACTCCAACTGCAGTCATTGTTCATACCTCGGTCTTACTTTGTCACCAAGGTGTTGAACTCCATGACACACTCTGTTACATCAATCTATCGCTGCAACCGAAGGTCTACAACAACATGACCCAACGACGGTGTGTAGTGAAGCCCAACATAGAATCATCTCAACAAGGTGCATCCAAAATGTTCACATCAAGTCTTCAGCTCAACTCTATGCTACTCAAAACTCCGTCCAAGTCACCTTCTCCATGAAACCAACTGAACCCGTCTACGCTTCTTGTCATCTTCATGCCCTGAAATGCTTCCACACCAGGACACCATGCACAAATGAACTGAATGTTAAGTCACTTGATGTTAACCAACTTGTGTAACTCAATAAGAGTCACTCCATTCGAAGGATGCGATCGCTTTCCACAACCCAACTGACTCAATTTTTTTATTTGGTAGTGCAAGACATGAAACTATCATGGTGAAAATGTGCTTAGTTGATTTCCCTACAACCTAAACTTCATTATGAAATCTCAAGTCACAATGGTGGCAACCCCACCAGATCATCCATCAAACCAACTTTTGTAGTCTGTTTTGATGTGCACTCTATCTCATGTTCTAATACCACCTACCAAGGCATTGGGGAACCTTCATTTGGATCGAAGAATCACCCAACTTTCGCAGCGCTCTATGACATCATGACTGTTCAATTTAGTGTCAAGTCCATACCGATTTACTTGGCTCAGGCTATGCCTTACTTTTTCATTTTGTTTATTACTTATTCATCATGTGGGTTTCTTATACATAGCCATTTCAACAAGTAAAGAACAAGCATACAAAGTAACAACGAAATGTGCAAATGGGTGGATAAACCGGTCTAACACCCAAATTCTTAATACAAAACAAAACTGTGTCAAGCCTATCTCATGCCACACACTAAGAAAGTTTACAACAGGATCCTTCACTTAGTTTAAATAAAGAACCTATGCGAAAACACCAAGACTCTTCTTCGACGAGTCAACCTGTGTGTCCTTCCTTCATTTCCTCAGTCAGAAGTCTAAACATAAACTCTCTCTCTCATGCTTCATCTCTGAAAATCATGTTTCCCTTGCCTCAGAATGGTGTGACCTGCAACACTTAGCTTCACCCCCAAAGTCGTTCATCCACCAGCTACCTTTCTTCAAGAATGACTCTCCCTCTATTCTCTTTGCAACAGACTCCTCAAGCCAGCTCAAGTCACCCACCAGGGTCAACGTGGCCCCTTGGGAGGAGCTCTGCCTTTCTACCTCAGATGTTGCCTCAGACTCCCAACTCTGCGGTTATGAAAGATGTGTGTCACCTTTGCATCCCTCCTTTTCTTTTCCTCTCCCTTGCATATACAAGCGTCCATCCTAAGATGGTGCGCTCCCTTTTCTTTGGAGCGACGTGTTTTGTTTGGATTTTTTCCACATTCATTTTGGACCAACCTTAGCCTAAGTGGGCATGCGTCCCTTGGGTGAGTCGGTCGACTCACTCAAGCACACACACTTATCTCTTAGTTGACTCATCATTCTGTTTTGGGCACCCAAGTTGTGCCTTGACTGATCATTCACCTCTTCGTTGGCTCGTGTCTATCATACGTCTCCTTGGTCACTATTCTTGGTTGCTCCCTTTGGTTATTCTCCTTGGTCACTCTCTTTGGCACACTAGTTGTTCAAGTTTCCTTTCGTTCGTTGGACCGACGTCTTGCCTACCAGAGCACCCAATTGATGTCTTGGTCGATTTGTCTCTTCGATGGAACACCCACATCATGTTTTTGTCTTCGTCAACCAAACTTTGGTGGATCCATTCCTTGGCACGCTTTGTGCCCAAGGAATTCCAACACCATCATATAAGAAGACTTTTGTCTCATTAGACTGAACTGAGTGCTCTGTTTTCCCGACTCGTTTTTCTTGGTCTATGGTGGAACAGCGTGCGCTTGGGCTGGGCACTCCAAGCCTTACAATATCCCTTAAAATAAGAGGCTAAAATGCATGTAATTGCTTACCGTTTAAAACTCCATTATTCATTCTTGATAAGTATTTAGAATATTGCAAAGTTACATAATACCCACTTGTTCTCATGGTTTTGCATTTTATGAATGTAATGTGCCATGAGAGAAGACACCAATTTTACTTGCGAGTCGACTAAGGCGCTCCTCTCAATCGACAATGCAAATCAACTCAAACACTTTGAAATGAACATCTTATTCGTAAATTCTGTGTGATTAAAAGATCCTTGAAATGAGTGTTTGGGTGAACCTAATGATAAAAAAAAAATTGTTTCCTTTTACATGTTCAAATCTAACCATAACTATAACCATAACCATTTAAATTATTATTATTATGAAATCTCAATTTTAATTTTAACATATATAATGCAAATGATGGTCTCTGTAACAAAAATGGTTTTATTTTATTTTATATTTTCCACAGTGGTCCTTTGTTACAACGAACATGGAAGCATCGATGTTAGTTCAAAGTGGTTAAGTACAACGTTCTCCTCCTAAAAACATGTGCTTCAAAATTCAACGACTTTGGAATGAGCATCTTAAAACATGCGCATGAAAATTCAACGATACACGTAATGTGGTCTTATTTTTTTTTTCTACCAGCGCCAGTTTGTCATAACGAACTTGGAAGCATCGATGTTGGTGAAATAGAACGTTTTCCACCACAAATCATGCGCTTGAAAAATCAACGACTATGGAGTTACCATATTAAGATATGTCCATGAAAATTTAATAACAAATGTTATTATTGTGTAGTTTCTTGTTGTATAGTTTAATATAATATAGATGTTACCATGGACAATCTCAATTTTTCAACCTAATAAAATTATAAATTAAAAAACTATATTAAATATATATAATAAGTAAATATATAGAAAATAATTATATTAATTAAATTTTAAAATAAATGGTATCATATAATTATGTACATACTATTAATTTATCAATTTATCAAGTTAAAAGAAAAAAAAATATTAATAAAATATGAATACATTATTAAAGTATTAATATGTTAATAAAACATTAAAAAGGTATTAAGGTTTTAATAGTACATTAATACATTGAAGTAATAAAGTAAAAATACATTAATGATACATTATTACATAAATACAAAATATTGACCATGACCCCCACGCCACTTTAGAGTGATAAACTATGCTTGACCATGAGGATGGTTAATTATGGTAAACCATC
>ML780034.1:666974-680196 GCA_009831015.1 Picea engelmannii | reverse complement strand
ACCACTAGCATGATTTAGACCTAGACCTTAATTTTTGTGATGGGCGACATTTTATTAGGGAAAATGTTTTTTAAAAATTCTTATCACATTGTTCATCCTAAGGTCGTCTAGGTTCATTCATTTATCAAAACAATGTGACATGCCTTTCAGAATGCACTAGGTTATCCAAGGGTGCCACTCGCCTCATCTGTTCCCTTGTGTGATGTGCCCTTCAGGATGCACTACGTGCTCCAAGGGTGCCACTCGCCTCTTGACTGACTTGGTAGACATAAAAAACCCCTGGAGTCAATACTCCGCCAGGTGAACTTGTGGGAGACTAAGGGCCTCTAAGGAATAAGGCCCCCGCCTTATTGCGTGCCCCTTAGAATCATCGTGAGCGACTGTCACAGTCTTCCCTCACGACATCGTGGGTCCTCTAGAACTAGGTAATCGTTAACCTATAGTTCGAGCCATGGCGGGAGTGCTAGTAGGCTATGGCAGGGATGCTGTCCACACCTCTCCCTCAACATCTCTGGTAGTCATGCATGACCCCTTTACTCCACATGTGAGTCTGGTTGGCAAGCTATCGTCAGCCTGCATCATCAGAAATCATGTTAGAACATATCCATATCATATCATCTAATCAGATGCACTAATAACACAGTAAAACAACTAAACCTCAATGGTACACTCCCTGACTTGATTCAGAGTCCAAGGGGTTCAGTCGATGCCTCTACATCCTCGAGGTCCAAAATCCTGCACACTCAGTAAAACTGAGTCAATAGCACCTGTCTATGTCAATGCAGTTAAACCATGTCATCAACCCATGATTCCTCATAATCAAAATCAAATGTTTTAATAGCATAATAATCTGGATCACTTGCGAGCAAGTGTCGTCTAAGAATAGGTTCGCTCAGTGCACCAGAGCGGGATGTTACATGCACCCCATCTTGGTCTAAACTTCGTCCCGAAGTTTCATAGTTAAAATGCCAAATAAGTGTATCATGGTATCATAAGTCTATCTATCAAACAAAAATGGAAAATGTTGGTGCATATCATATGCATCATCCTAGGTCGCCGAGTGCAGACTATAGTTGTTCCACTGGACCTTGACCTGATCTACTGTTCGAAACTGTAGCTGTCGAGTGTGATGATCCAAGATGTGGATTGGCTCAGCCCTGAATGCCCCCTCGTCCAACACCTGCAAGGAACTCATGTCAATACATGTGTAGGATCACTAATATAATGTCTCAAAATAGATACATGAAAAACATCGTGCCTGCGCCACAAAGAATCAGGCAAGGCTAGTTGATAGGCCATGGGCTCCTTTCTCTCCACAATCTTGAAAGGTCCCACGAACCTAGGAGACATTTTAGCTCCCTTCCCAAACTTTATCGAACTCTTATGCGGTTTAACCCATAAGAAGACTCAATCGCCGACCTCGTAACTACGATCGACATGGTGTGCATCAAGATAACTCTTATGTCGATCCTGCACTTCTTTAATCCTTTGTCTTATTGTTTTCATTTGCTTTTCCATTTCTTGGATCGCTTATGGTCCCAACACAAAGGCGTCCGACACGGTCTCCTGTAAAGAAACTCGAAAGGTGCCATCTTAATAGTGCTCTGATAACTATTGTTGTAAGTGAACTCCACTAGTGGCAAGAATTCTTCCCAATGCTTTTGTTGGTCCATCACGTACATGCGCAACATGTCCTCCAAGGTCTGGTTCATTTATTCGGTCTTCCCGTCAGTCTGTGAGTGATACGTAGTACTAAAGTTAAGTTGGGTTCCCAAGGCCTCTTGGAAACTCATCCAAAATTGTCCAGTAAACACCAATCCTTGATCGAATATAATCTTCTTAGGCATGCCATGCAACCTCACAATCTCACTGATGAAAACTCTAGCTATGTCAGGTTCTTGATACGTCGTATGCACAAGAATAAAGTAAGCACTCTTCATCAGAGTGTCTACTACTACGAAAATAGAGTCATGTCTCCTTGCCATCAGTGGCAATCCAACAATAAAATCAATCGAAATAACCTCCCATTTCGATTCTGGAATAGTGTGTGGTTGTAGTAATCCTGTTGGGTGTCTATGTTCAGCCTTTACCTGCTGACATTCTAGACATCTGGTCACATAGTTGACTATGTCTCCCTTCATTCCCTTCCCGAAGAATAAGGGTTTAAGTTCTGCCCTCATCTTCGTGACTCCCAAGTGAGCCATGTAAACTGCTCTATGAGCCTCGCTCAGGATCAACATCCTCAACTCGATGTTCGGCGGTACGTAGATCCGATTTTTAAACCTCAATAAACCATCGCTATCAAAAGAAAATCCTTCAAATCGCGGTACCATCATTGTGTTTTGTCCGATAAAACCCTCGACCTCTTTGTACCAGTCGTCGTCACGCTGTAAAGTTAGAATCTTTTTTTACGTAGATTCGTCTGAAGAGGCAGCATCGAAAAGATGTGTGGTCTTCGACTCAATGCATCCGCCAGTCGGTTCACTGTTCCTTTTATGTAAGTGATCTCGAAGTTGTACTCGCTAAACAATTATGACCAACGTCATTGTTGTGCGTTTAGGTTGCTTTGCGTAAAGATGTGTTGTAGTCCATAGTGGTCAATCTTTAGTTCAAATTTTCGTCCAACAAGGTAGTGTCTCCAAACCTTCAAGGCATATACGATGGATAACAACTCCAAATCGTGCATCGCGTAGTTCTCCTTATGCCTTCTCAGTTTCCTCGAAATGTAAGCGATCACTCGTCTATCTTGCATCAAGACTCCGCCTAAGCCTTCCTTGGATGCGTCAGTGCATACCAAGAAGTCTGTGTCCATGTCCGAGACCTTTAGTATCGATGTTGTTGTCAACAACTCCTTGAGCCTCCGAAATGCTTCCACGCATTTTTCGGTCCAAACTAACTTCTTGGTTTTCTTCTGTAATTCCGTGATCGGATTTGCTATCTTCGAAAATCCCTCGATGAACCGTCGATAGTATCCTGCTAAACCCATGAAGCTACGCACTTCCAGGACATTCATTGGCGTAGTCCATTCAATAATAGCCTCGACCTTGGCTGGATCCACAACGATGCCTTCGTCGGAGATGACATACCCTAAGTAGTGAATCTTTGATTGATAAAATGAGCATTTGGACAACTTCCCATACAATTTGTGCTCTCACAGATACTGTAGTACCAAGTGCAAGTTCTCGTCATGCTCCTTCATTGTCTGAGAGTAAATCAAAATATAGTCAATGAATACTTAGACGAACTTTTCCAAGTACTTGTAGAACACCCCATTCATCAAACTCATAAATACCCCTAGGGAGTTTGTCAGTCCAAACGGTAAAACAATAAACTTGTAATGTCCAAACCTCGTCTTAAAGGTGGTCTTAGGGACATCATCTTCCTTGATCCGTAACCGGTGATACCCTGATTGCAAATCGATTTTTGAGAACACCGTCACGCTCTTCATTTGATCGAATAGATCATCAATCCTTGGCAATGAATATTGATTCTTGATCGTTTCCTTGTTCAATTGACGATAGTCAATGCAAAGACTCCACGACCCATCCTTCCTTTGTATGAAAATAATAGGTGCACCCCATGGTGACACACTAGGACGTATCAGTCCCAGGTCCAGCAACTCCTTCAGTTGCATTCTCAACTCCTGTAATTCTGGGGTTGACATCCGATAAGGTGTTCTAGCTATCGGTTATGTTCCTGGTTTTAGGTCTATAGTAAAATCCAATTCCCTCTCTGGCGGCATCCTAGGTAACTCCTTCGAAAATACGTCCGCAAACTCTCTCACCACCGGAAGGTGTTCTAAACCTTCCGTTAATCCCTTCTCATTTAACACAAGGATCGCATAAAGCTTGCACCTCTTACGCATGCTCTTCCGTAGCTGTAAGGAAGAGATGAACCTCAGGGAAACTCCCTAGTGCCATCCTACAATCACATGTCTCTATCCCTCGTCATCGACCAAGCTCAACCATTTCGTCTTACAGTTGGGTATCGCCTCTTGCGATTCCAATCAGTCCATACCAGTTACGACATCATAAGATCCTAAGATCGTGACGTACAGGTTGGCCCTTGTCACAAACTTTCCCAGTTTAAGGATATAGCCCGTAACCTTTCCTCCAACCTTTTGTTTGGCTCCCGAGGCCATCTCTACGAAGCTAAACTCATCATGTTCGACTGCCTCTACCTTAATCCTTTTTAGCACTGCACCGGAAATGAAACTCTCGATAGAACTAGGATCTATCAAAATAATAAGTGTTTGGTCAGTGACGGTACCTGTCGTCTCGAGCACAGTCGACTGATGCTCTTCCTAGTGGTTATGCACCTCTGCATGAATCCGATGGGCCTTGCCCATATCTCCCACGGTAGTGGGTCCGACTGATCCGGATGCTCTAGTCCTCTCCACCGGGCAGTCGTGCTGGTAGTGTGGCTCCCCACATGTCCAAGATCCCTTCTTCAGTCCAGTACTCCTGGTACCTGAAGTCGAAGATGAATTCTAACAATAAGGCCAAACTCAAACTTCTTGACCTTAAGTTTTTGGGTAACTTGGTGCAGATCATATCAAAGAAGCTCCAAAACAAGCCTCGTACTTGGGCACCATGTGGCTACCTCGTCGCAAGGCATCGAACTCGTTGAGATGACGCTCAACAAATTCCTTAGAAACATACCTCTCCTAGAACCGTCCCTCGAACAATTCCCATGACACATCGTCGACGTTCGGGTTCAAAAGGGGCAGGAGCGTCTTCTGCCATAAAAGAGAACTCCCCTTCAGTCGAAAGACCACCATGTGGACCTTCATGCTGGAGGTCGTAAACGCGAAGTGTGAAGCACACGCCTTGCTCTACAACTATGGTTCGATGACACCACCATCCGTGACACTCATGGATGCTAGAACTCATCTCTCTCGAGATCTTGGAGGATGCTAACGGTACTAGCTATTGTGCGTTGTGGACCCTCAGGGGTGCCCTCTAAATGCGATCTCCATGAGGACAAGTTAGGGTTTTTACTTAACGTAAGGGTTAATACTCACGGGTTTACTGCAGTGGAAATCCTAGCGATCCATAGTCGCAGGGTTGAACCCGCTCTGATACCATATGTAACGAGCCTTCTCATTACGACAACAACCTTACATAACAAGTGCAAATTGTTTTTTTTTTTGTGTGTAGGAAGGTAGTAATGACATTATACTCAACATTGCAGCATGACGACAAACATGATGCATGCAAATCACACCACAACAACCATAGCGACCTAACATAAAAGCACATCAAGCACCTAGAAGCAATGTACGACATTCAACCGACAAAGAATAAGAATGACTACCCGCCCGTCCTACCCTGCAATGGTTAGGACCTCCAGGACACATAAGCAACGCTCAAGTCCAGCTTCCCATCGATTTTGACCATTTAAGGTCTCAAGGCTGGCGACTATTCTGAGGAACAAGGAGGTGTCTACATCCCGCCCGACACAAGCAGACCAAGCCTACTAAGCCAAGGACAATCATCCAAACAACCCAACGCACCTAAAATTAATTACACAAGAAACTAGAACCCTTACAGTGAGCAAAACCAATCACATTGAACGTTTACAAACTAAGTACAAACATTAATTAACAATAAACATCAACACTCTCAATGGGAAGCACAAGCTAAAAATGACTTCGTCAACTACCCAACCATTAATCAAGGCTAAATGGTCAATATCTATGATTTAAATTGACGTTAATTACAGATCAATTAACCAGTCTAAATTTAACATAGATTTACAATCTGACAGTAAGTTACATTTCAATTAGTCGCCAATTACAATTTTATATTAGCATTGAAATCATTTGTAAATTGCAATTAAGTCAACATGTTAATTTAATTTAACCTTAAGAACACTCTAAATTAAAGATGTAACAAATATACATACAATGGTACCAAGTCATAGTATGATTTCTCGTGAATGAATAACATAATTTAACAAGGTGGAATCATTAAATGCAATGCTTGTTAAGTCATTAAAATTAACTAAGCCTTTTCTCATGGTAGTTCCTAAGAGACTTATCAATAAACAAGGGAGTCTTTGGCATTATTTCCTTGAAATTCCTATTGAATAAGTAAGTAGTGAAAATACTAAAACAAGTGAGAAGGTTTAAACCATTACATCTAAGAAAAGTATTCTTAAGAGTAGGTAATGAGTGCTTTGATTTGATTACAAGGTGAGTGGGACAGCTCTAAGGTTTAACTTAATGACCAATCCTTTTTAACCCAAACTTCTCCTTAATATTTAAATCCCTTCCATTATCAAACCAAAAGTCACCTTTAGAAATCATTCCTTTCAATGGAACTACTATTTTAGTAAACATTCATTGTCATCACTAATTTAATAATTCAAAATCATTCCTTTATCAACTAATCATTTGTATAATTAGTACTCATTCCTTTTTCAGCTTGCTTATTAGTCCATCCTTGTTGGCAAGTAATTGAAGAAGCAAGTTAAGGTTAAGTGGAGTCACAATTTAGCAAGGAGATAACATAAATAAATGTTTAATCGGTGGTAAGATTTAACTCCCTCTTTTTCTTAACGTTTCTGCCGATTTTGATTAAACAAAAACGGATTTATCCAATTCACTCAGTTCGGCCAAAAACAAATTTTAATCTACTACCGAGTGGGATTAACCAATATTATCAACATTATCATCAGAAGGAAATGAACCAGTAAATCATTATTGTCGACAGAAATGAATAAACCAGTATCATTGATAATCATCTACAACAGAATGGGTTTAACCAATTTAGCAAAATCCAGTGCAACACTCAAGGGAAAATGCAGCCACAACTTGAAGGCAAATCGTGGTCATTCCGGCAAGTGAACTCAGGATTAAATGGCTAAAATCGTGGGTGAATTCTACAGCAACACAGTGAATGTTTTTTAAGCAATTTCGTGGGCGTATTAAAACAACAACTCAATCAGTCTATCAGAGCAATTTCGTGGGCGAAAACAACAAGCTTAGGAAAATGTTTTAAAGCCAAAAATTGTGGGTAAATGCAGCCAGCTCAGGCACCATTTTTAAGAAAAAATCATGGGCATTTATGGCAACCTCAGCCATGCGTTCGAATGGAAATTTTGTGGGCCTTCAATAGTAAAACACAAACAAGTTTTTAAAGGAAAAAGTGGTCGATTCACAACAAGAAATTGGATGAATTGAAAAGATAAAAACGTGGGCGAATTTCGGCATCACACAGTCCGTTTTAAATTTCAAAACCGTGATCATTCACAGCAAAACAATCATCAATTTGAAGGCGACTTCGTGAGGATTTAAACAACAGTCTATGTCAACCTTTAAAAGAAAAACGTGGGTAATTTAACAAGAATCTCTTCCCAGTTTAAAGGAAAAAATCATGGGCCTTTAAACAACAATCTATGTCAATATTTAAACAACAATCTATGTCAATCTTTAAGAGCAAAAACGTGGGTATTTAAACAACACTTTGGTAGAAGGATGTTGTTAAGCATATCTTAGTCTTCAATATGGGTAAAATCGCCTCAAGTAATAACAAATGCAGACAGAGGAATCAAATCATTTTTCCGTTGCCAGAATACCAATACAACGCAGACATGAATAAGAAATAAAAACATTTTTCCATTCCAGGAGACCAATACAGAAATGCAGACATGAAATAAATTCATTTTTTTTTCATTGCCAGAATACAAATATAATGCAGACATGAATAAGCAATAAAAACGTTTTTCCCTTCCAGGAAACCAATACAGAAATGCAGACATGAAATAATTTTTTTTTTTTTTCCATTGCCAGAATACAAACATAATGTAGACAGGAATAAGAAATAAAAACGTTTTTCCCTTCCAGGAGACCAATACAGAAATGCAGACATGAAATAAATCCGTTTTTTCATTGCCAGAATACCCAAAAATTTGCAGGCAAGGAATCAATTCGTGCATCCGATGCTATAACCCCAATACAACGCAGACAACAGTAAGAGAACGCCAGGATCCAATGAGAAAGGTCATGGAATGATTGCAGGGGTTCTATCAGTCAAGGCTTAGAGAAAACCAACCAGGACACAAGATAATCCACACGCAGAGGTCGTTGCCAAATGGCAGAATCAACAATAAACTAGGGACAATCATCAAGGGTAGCCGGCTAACAGGTTCATCCTTCGCTTATCATCCTCGCACAGGAAAGAAGGGCCTTGAGATCCATAGGTTTTTTAACGCTAAGATGGCGACCGTAGATCATGCTCCTGGCCAACTGCTCAGGCGAGGACTGGTGAGCTAGGGACGAAGGCTAAACAACCACGAAGGTCACAATCAACACAACAAGGTGGTCCAGACGTGCGGGGAAATGAAGTCATGGGAGTCAATCTATCATTGAGCTAGGCTAAGAAAATTTCAGAAAACCATCTAGACAATTAGTTCACTTACCCAAGTAAAAATGCAGATTCAAGCATATGTTCTAAAATAATTGACCATACAAACGAAGAAAGCGTACCGTTGCCTGATCGCCCACTTTGAATGATGTTCCGCGCGCTCCATTCAACTCCCGCTCGCCGACCGTCGAGACTTCACTGGTACCTCCCAGCCAATGCTAGGGGTACTCTTCTTCCCCCTTAGCCCCCCGAGCCACAAAGGGGCCACACACTCACTATCCAGAGATTTCGACTAGCTCCCAGCTCGCCTCGCAAGGTCGAGCTACCACTCCTCACCGAGTTGGGTATCCCAACTCCGACAAGTTAAGTCATTCAAGTAGATATTTCTGCAGCGTAACGTGACACAAACAGAAGAGGATCCAACCTCCATCTCCTCCCTTCATTATATAGAGTTTTGTGGTTCCTTACTTTCCTAAAATCTCGTTTAATTAAGTTTTTAAAATTTAATTCCTAAAAATTCCTCCCCGTACAAGTGTCACCCATCCCTTTCATTCCTCCATAAATTAATTTCTTTAATTAATTAATTATTTTTATTTCCCTCACCCACCTAGAGTTACTCCTAGAACCACTCCTAGGTGTCCCCAAATTATCTTACAGGTTTTAATGGCTTTCCCTATTATGAAATCGCTAGTTTAGTTTTAATTAGAAATCTCTTAAATGGTAGATATTTTACTAAGTTTGACTTTTCGCTTTTTCCCTTATGTTCCTCGTTTTCCCCTTTTTATGTTTAACTCTTTTTCTAGTTTCCTAATATTTTAGATTTTCCCTCTTCCCCTTTTTAATTAGAACTCAAAAAGGCACGTGTGGAAATTAACCCTTTTTCCCTTTTCTCATTTAATTAATATATCAAAAATAATAAAACAATTAAATCCCCCTTTTTTATTTTATTCCAACAGATTTTTGAATAAATTAAAATTTCTTACTCCCTCCGTGTTACACGATTTAATGAAGATCATACTCTTTATTTATTTTATTTTTAATTTAATTATATATATATATATATATATATATATATATATATATATATATATATCATTTTTATTTTTTTAAAGGATAAAATTTTACCACTAACATGATTTAGACCTAGACCTTAATTTTCGTGATGGGCAACATTTTATTAGGGAAAATGTTTTTTAAAAATTCTTATCACATTGTTCATCCTAAGGCTGTATAGGCTCATTCATTTATCAAAACAATGCGACGTTCCCTTCAGGACGCACTAGGTGCTCCAAGGGTGCCACTCGCCTTATCTGTTCCCTTGTGCGAAGTGCCCTTCAGAACGCACTACGTGCTCCAAGGGTGCCACTCGCCTCTTGACTGACTTGGTAGACATAAAAAACCCTTGGAGTCAATACTCCGCCAAGTGAACTTGTGGGAGACTAAGGGCCTCTAAGGAATAAGGGCCCCTCCTTATTGCGCGCCCCTTAGAATCATCGTGAGAGACTATCGCAGTCTGCCCTCACGGCATAGTGGGTCCTCTCGAACTAGGTAAACGTTAACCTATAGTTCGAGCCACGACGAGAGTGCTAGTAGGTTGTGGTAGGATTGTTGTCCACACCTCTCCCTCAACATCTCTAGTAGTTGTGCGTGACCCCTTTACTCCACATGTGAGTCTGGTCAGCAAGCTATCATCAGCCTGCATCATCACAAATCATGTCAGAACATATCCATATCATATCATCTAATCAGATGCACTAATAACACAGTAAAACAATCAAACCCCAATGGTACACTCCCTGACTCGATCCAGAGTCCAGGGGGTTTAGTCGATGTCTCTGCATCCTTGAGGTCCAAAATCCTACACACTTAGTAAAACCAAGTCAATAGCACCTATCTATGTCAATGCAGTTAAACCATGTCGTCATCCAATGATGCCTCATAATCAAAATCAAATGTTTTAATAGCATAATAATCTGGATCACTTGCAAGCAAGTGTCCTCTAAGAATATGTTCACTCAGTGCGCCAGAGCGAGATGTTACATCTTAATGGAGTTTTTTTATCCCAAACATAATCATTAACATAATTTTGTGTGTAACAAAGAAATACTATGCACTATATATACAATTGGCTTGAAAAATCCTATACAAGATCAGTGAATTGTTGATAGATTTACATTCAAGTATTAATTATGTTTTTTTTTTTTTTTTCTCCAAGTATATATTGCAATAACAAGGATGTCATGAACTATATACTAAGTGGTTGCGATGCCCGATAATGTTCTCAAATAATAATAAATTAGTAGATACCAATGCTATAACCATGTTAGATTTGTCAACATGTTAGATGCTTTTAGAGAGATGGACTATGTGAACATGAAGAAAGAGAGATGAACTCATTTCCTTGGGTTCAATGGATGTATATTGTATTCTCTTCAAAATTGTCATTGAACCACACATTTGTAGTGAATCTTGCTAATAAGTTTCCAATGCCATTGCAGTTTACACCCATAACCCATGATTACTTGTTTTTTTTGTTTGCAAAGCCAAGAGAGGAAGCAAAGATAACAAAGGAAATGACATTATGGTGAATATATCTAAATACATTAAGTATGGACATTAAATGTCTTACTAATTATCATATCAACAAGGATAAAAATGCACATAACACATGAATTCAAGGGGGATTCGAAACAATAAGGTGTCCAAGATTCGCTTGGAATCTTATATTAAGTAACACTTGAGATGTTGAATATGCCAATACAATGATGGGATTATATAGGCATGAGCTCTATGTTTTCTTTTATGCTGTGGAAAGGTACACCATATTAATAAATAAATGAGGGACAACAAATATATAAATGATTTTAGTCTTTATATGCCAAAGAAAAGTAATGGATGTTGAATCATGAATCTTTCTCATGATTCACATCCATCCTCATATAATATAAATGGTATAATGGTCACTGAACATCCAAGATTTGGACATGTGATTGATGGGTTCTTGAAAATGAAACCCTTTTTTTGAAATTTTATAATATTTGTTGCCCTTCATAAATGACAAGTGATTTAAAAAATTTACATTTTTTTAAGGGTGTTTTTTGAATTACCCTTTTAGGACAGGTTTGAACCAATTGGAAGGGCTAGGAAGGGTTCAATTTTGATCATTTCACGTAACCAAAGAGAGTTGAAGCTGATACAGAAACCACCATGTCAATTGTCACTTCAAAGTTTCCAACATAACCCTGACTATGTGAGTGAAGGTTCGTTTCATTCTTGCTTGCGAGTGGAGTGATCACATTTTCTTACGTAGGAAGCAACAATAACGCCCACATAAACTTGGAACTTTTTCTTTGTACATTAATTTGAGTAAAACTTGTGACTTTGAATGTTAAAACAAATGTTTAATGGTGATGCACTAAGTAACTAAGCCGACACCTCGCTCTATCCATTTTAAAATGTGTTGTGTCTATTTCTATCTCTATGTTACATTATGTGAGATTACCCAACACCTAACTCTATACATTTTAAAATGTTTTATATCTATTTATATCTCTATGTTACAATATGTAAGATTATGATTTTGGATCCCATTTTTAGACGAAAAAACAAGCAACCACTTATCTGCAAAAACTCTGAACCGCGCGCACACCCTGACCTAGTATCGTGAAGGGTTTGAGAGTGCCGCCATGGCAGACCAGGGAGGGGAGCCGCCGCCCCCTCCTTCCCCCGCCTCCTCCTTCAGACGCCTGGTAGAGGCATGCAACAAAAAATCGCCCGTCGTAGAAGCCCCGAGATTTGTCAAGAAGTTGAAGGATATTCCAGAGATCGACCTCCCTCCGGATCTCCCTATCAAAGTCGCCTTGTCTCTCTCTGAATGAGGACTCATTGGTCAGTTTATGGGACTCTGGCCCTCAACCAGATCCACCGACAACTAGATTCAGCGAAATTGGATACCTTTGATAGCAAACAGTGTGACATGCTACGCAGTTGGGAGAGGATACTTTATATTCGAATTTATCTCCCAGGAGGATAGAGATCTGATTTTTCAGAAATGGCCCATACTTCATGGGAACTCAAGGACTTTACCTAAACAGATGGACCCCGAACTTTGACCCTGCTTCAGAAGTCCCCAAGGATGTCCCGGTCTGGGTAAGGCTTCCCAACCTGCCAATCCACTGCTGGAACCCCTCTTCGCTTCAGACAATAGGCAATGGTCTTGGCCACTACATCGACCGAGCAGAACCTAGAGACCAGTATTCTTGTGCGAGGATCTGTGTAGAGGTTGACCTGGAGGTAGGCCTACCAGAGGCCATAAAGCTGAAGGTTGGCAACTGGCATCACTTCCAAAAGCTGGACTACGAACAGCTCCCGTTCAAGTGCAAAGGTTGCCACGAATATGGCCATTTCCAAAGAAATTGTCCAAAAAACCCCCCCTCCTCAGAAAAAGAAGGGGATGAAGGATGGCAGCAAGCCCGAAAAGGGAAACCAAGAGCAAGAGGCCAAAGGAATGACCAACCAGATCTGTAGAAAACCAAATCCACCGAAACTACAGAAAAGGAGAACAGCTTCAGAATTTTAACCAAAGGAATGGAGGACAGAGAGAAAGATCCAACAAAAGAAGTTCAAGAGGGAGAACAGAAAGATCAGAGTCTGGTAAACAAAGGGAACACGCCAACAGAAGAAGCAGGGATGAAAAATAACTCCCCCCAAAAGCAGGTCGGTAGTCAGAATATAGAGGAGGGGGAGATCTCGTTAAGTAGTGAATCAGAAGAAGCAAGTGAGGTTTGGGCCACCCCAAAGAAAAAGGGAAGAGGCCGGAAGTAAAAAATTGCAGAAAGGAACCAGGAAGCCCA
>ML780034.1:636147-663237 GCA_009831015.1 Picea engelmannii | reverse complement strand
AGGACTTGGCAATAATAGGTGATTCCAGAATAATCATACAGGCTATTATCAAGAGATCCACAACTCAAAGCATCCACCTCAACAACCTCCTTGATAAAATCCACCTCCTATTAAGGAATTTGAACACCTATCACTGTTATCACGTTTTAAGGGACTTAAATCGAAATGCTGATAAAGAAGCCAACAAAGGCGTTCTATTGGATGCTGGAGAGCTGTCAGTCAATGGCATCATTGAAAATGTGGAAATCCCATGACCCATAGCAGCTCAAGGGCACACAAAACACAGCTCTGTAACAGAGATGGAACACAGTTGCTGAAACACAACTGCTGAAACACAGAAGCTGGAACACAACTGCTGGAACACAGATGATGGAACACAACTGCTGGAACACAGATGCTGAAACACAGAAGCTGAAACACAGATGCTGGAACACAACTGCTGGAACACAGATGCTGGAATACAGATGTTGGAACACAGATCCTGGAAAACATATGCTGAAACACAATGCTGAAACAAAGCTGAAACAGATGCTGGAACACAGTGCTGAAACAAAGCTGGAACACAGATGCTGAAACATAGATGCTGGAACTCAATTGCTGGAACACAGTTACTGAAACACAGATGCTGACTCACAGTGCTGAAACAGAGCTGGATCTTATGCTGAAACACAGTGCTGTAACAGCTGAAACACAGTGCTGTAACAACTGAAACACAGTGCTGTAACAGCTGAAACACAATGCTAAAACATAGTGCTGGAACAATTGTTGAAATACAGTGTTGTTACATATGCTAAAACAAAGCGCTGGGGACACAGTGCTGGAAATTATGCTGAAACAACGCTAGATCTTATGTTGAAACAGTGTTGCATAACTTTTGTATTTTGATCTGTAGGCCCAAAGAAACTCGGGGCATTTTGTAACAGATTCTGTGGCTTTGCCACCCCTCTAATATAAACCATAACCGTTTTCGTCAAAAAAAAAAAAAAAGATTATGATTTTGGATGGTGGATTTCCATTTTAATCACACGATTCCTTAGATATTGTATACTTTTACGTCTTTTATAATTAATAAATAAAAGAGTGTTCAATGATGATAAATTTTAATTAAATGTTATAAACTTACCAACAAATAACATAGTTTGCTTCATAATGATGAACACTTAGATATACTGAGATGTGTTTACGATTTTTGTGTGAAAACATATTATTCATGATGGTTTATAGTGTGTAAATATATATTATTGGATAATTAGTTTGGACAGTTGATTGTCATTGATGTCAACCCTTGGAGAGTGATCTTGAAGATTGATGTCAACCCTTAGAGATTGATGTCAACCATTGGAGAAGTCTGGAAGCTCCAAAGATGTGGATGAGATCATTGGAAAGTTGGTTATCATCTGTGTTATCAAGGTTCATTGTGAGTTAGTTGAAGTCAACATATGTGATGTATACACGTGATGAAGTCTACATGAATCCCCAAAGGTGTGGTTATGGAAATCGAAGTTTGTTGAGGAATATGGACATGAAGGACAGTGAAAATGTAGGTATGATACTCATAGATGGAAAATACTCATTGTTCCATTTCCGGTGATATGTGGAACACCACGTGGTTCCTCACGGTTAGGGAGATATTGCCTTGTAAAGTTGGAAGCCCCGAAGAGTGGTCAAGAAGCCCCTAGTTGGCTACAAGTATTAGTCAAAGCGTAAAGTGGTTGCAACAAGAAAGTCCTTAAGGAGAGAGGTTACTATGAAAAAGTATATAAACACCTCAAGGAGTCTCTCATAAGGATATACACTTACATTGTATATCTATCTTGTGAATGTTATGGTTATCTTTTATCGGAAAATCTGAGGTTAAATATGACGTCAAGTCTGATGTTACGAAAGAAGGTTGAAGGTGGAAGTCTTGGAGTTGCATAAACTGTGAGTAACCCTAGTTTATGAGGAATCTGTGAGTTGCAGGTTAGAAGGGCACAAATATACACAATATGCAGTGGAGAAAAGCGTGAATATCCACGGGTAGTAGTAATGGAAGTCGTGGATCTGTGAAAAGATTGTGAAAGGGTGAGAAGGGATGTCGATACCTAGTTGTTGAGGATTGTGGAAGAAGTTACAGGTCAATTTAGAGTACAACAAGTCAACTACATGATCAGAGGTAATTTTTAAGGGTTATTGTACATGCATGGTGATCATAATATGATGTTATGGTGCATTGATTATAAGAGTTATTTCCTATCTTTGTGTATGGCTTGGTTACATGTTATGGTGCATACTTGAGGCTTGGTATATTGTGTTATGAGGTTGCATATTGGTGATATTGAGGAGCATGCTAAAGGAATGTATTTTGGGGCTTTGGTATATGACTTGAGAAACATCATTTGATGCATGGTACATGTTGGTTGAGGTCTACTTGGTCAGATACATTGTTGGTTCATATCTTGGTTTATTGGTATATGCTGTATGGCATGATATGGTATATGATTGGTACATGGTATGGTGTTGATGCACATGATTAATGTACATGGTTGGTGCATGATTGACACTTGGTATGGTACACGGTACATGATTGATACATGATATGGTACAAGTTGATGGTATAGGTTGATGATACAAGTTGTGGTATATGGTTGATGCTTGGTATGATAGAGGTGTTGGTGCATGGTTGATGCACATGTTGTGATACGGGTTGATGGTTTGGTACATACTTGGTAGAGGTATGTGTTTGTGATGTTGGACATCTAGTTGAGAGGTGTCTTTGGTATATGATCCATGTGAGAGGATATGGTTGAGTATCAATGATAGTGAAAGGTTGGACAGGTTGATGTGATAGTGATAGTGATAGTGACAATGAATTGTGGTAGGGATAGTTGGTCTACACCTATATTTCAGGGCGACAGGACGGTGCAAGGAAAGGGGGTTGTAGTCTCCTTTCGTTTGGTGTCGGAGAATCAGTGAGTTGGAGCCTCAGAATCAGGGGGTTGTAGCCTCTTTCTGGTTGGAGCCATAGAATTCATGGGGTTGTATATTCCTTCAATTTGGAGCATGTAAATAGGGGGTTGTAGACTCCTTCCAGTTGTAGTTGTAGAATTTGGAAGTTGGTGTTTCCTATGAATGAATTATTGATATATATAAGAAATCATTCTATGGTTTTCTCCCATTTGAATTTCCACGTAAATATTGGTGTACTATGTATTTGATGTGATGCTTTTGATGTGATACTAATGATTATATGCTCATGATGAATTGAATGCAAACATAGATGATGCATTGATGATAAACGACTGAACATTGTTAAAGTGAAAGAATATATATTGTGGTTAAAAGTAATATAAAATGCTCATACTTATTCACCCCTTCTCAATATTCTAACATACAAATTTTTTTAAATAAATAAAACATAATATTAATAAAATAATTTAATAAAAAATCTATTTTACTCAATTTGATTTTTAAAATTTAACATTAAAAAAACATATTTTAATATCTCTTGAAGATAAGCACAATATTTATAATGCATTAAACACCAAATTTCTATAAATTAACATATCTACACAATAGTTATAATACTTTAAATATCAAATTTCTATAAATTAAATCTGCCATACACATTTAAGAAAATAATTGTGATAAACCATGAATCTAAATGACATCCATAAAAACAAATGCTAGTTGATAAAGCCTTTAGAGTATGCCATACACATTTAAACTACAAAATTATATTAAAAAATAATTGTGATAATTGATAAAGCCTTAGAATATGCCATAAGCATTTAAACTAGAAAATTATATTAGAAAATAATTGTGATAAACCATGAAGCTAAATGACATCCACAAAAACAAATGTTAATTGATAAAAGGTCTTATACACATTTCAACTACAAAATTATATTAGAAAATAATTGTGATAATTAATAAAGCCTTAGAGTATGCCATAGCATTTAAACTACAAAATTGTATTAGAAAATAATTATGATAAACCATGAAACATGAAACTAGATGACATCCAAAAAAACAAATGATAGTTAATAAAATACCTTATACATATTTAAACTACAAAATTATATTAGAAAATAATTGTGATAATTGATAAAGCCTTAGAATATGCCATACTCATTTAAACTACAAAATTATATTAGAAAATAATTGTGACATACTCATTTAAACTACAAAATTATATTAGAAAATAATTGTGATAAACCATGAAGCTAAATGACATCAAAAAACAAATGCTAGTTGATAAAAGACCTTATAGGACAAAATCAAAGTATAAGTTTGTCTTGGAATACCCCACTATAACAAACAAAGACCTTATAGGACAAAATCAAAGTATAAGTTTGTCTTGGAATACCCCACTATAACAAACAAACAAAAAATATATTCCTAATGAATCCAATGCTTTTGAAAATATAATTGTTTATGATGCATTAAACATGTAATTTTTATAAATTTATTCGCAATATACCTTTAAAGTACAAATTGAGTTTTTGAAAATATGCTAAAATGACACTACTTAAGGACAAAATCAAACTATAAATTGTATTTGGATAACTTTGAATATAATTTGGCATTTATTCATGAGAATATGATCATGATGCATTCGTTTATCGCCATTGGTAGACTCTCCACAAACTCAATCAGCTTAGCACAGAGTCCATGCCGAGACCCTCTGCACTGGCAATTCTTATTTCGATTGCAGATTCTATTCCCTCTGGAGTGTCTATGTCCAATTCTGCACTACATGTCTTTTCCGTCGGTGGGTTTACCGATTCCAAGAAAAATACCAAAACCAAGATGGACGAGAACCAGAACCTATTTCGTCCTCATCTTTCATTCTGTCACTGCGTGGAATCGACACCCTATGAATGAGATGGCATCAGCTGATCGAGTACGACAATCAAACCCATAACAAATGCTTGGTCATAACCAGGGCGCACTATCAGACTGAACACATCTCCTCCAAGACTCACTCCTGATCTCACCTGCTTTGGCTTCACCTGCAAAATAAAAAATACTTTCACAACATTGCAGCAACAAATTAAAAAATAAAGGCAGAACATACAAGAAATATTAGCATAGTTATAAATTTGTAGTTGGTGAACGTTGAAAGGATCGCTTGCAAAACCTGAATTATTGGAAAAGAGAAACAGCCCAGAGGTGGACTGAAGGAGTTGGAAGGAATTGGCTGGAAGGAGGTAGTGTGTTGCTGGTGAAGGCCAAAGGTTTAGGTTGGCATAGAAAATGAAACCCTAATCACTCATACTTGGCAATTAGCTAGCCACCATAGTAAATTTTAAATATGATTAAATAAAAGTAAAAGAATAAACATGTAAACTGCTGTCTTTATAATAGTGAGGAAGTTAGTGGTTGAAATCACAACCATTAATTTATTGGGACTACTAAGAATATTCCATCAATATTTAATCTTGTCCATACAAAACTGATTAAGCACTAAAAACCTATTAAATATACTTATGATGTATGCCCTTTCAACGTAAAACCTATTAAATATGCCTATGGTATAAGCCTTTCGACGTAACCAGTAACGTGGGAATATGTTCGAACGTGAAACTGACCTCTGCAACGACGTCTCCAAAGCTGTCGTTAACGGTGAACGAACGCTTAGCATAACATCCTTCAATATGCAGGTACTCAGATTGCAGCTTCAGCTTCCTGTGTTTAGCCGAAGAACCCGCGTACACCTCTGCTAAAGTCTTGGTGGGAAGTAGAGAGACCGGCTTTCTCATCATAAACAATGGCTTCTGCACGTTCAGGGATTCTCCCAAGAATCCTTTCCATTCATTGTGCAGACCTAGTCTCTGTGTAAATTAAGATACAATAAATTTCAACGCTGCTTAATCCGTGGCAGAGATATAATTGTTCGTTACAGAAAGTGTGGCTGAAAAAACAGTGAGAGATATTATTATATGTATTTGTATACCTTTCGTCGCTGCATTGTGAGAAGAGGAATTCCTGCAGCATCCATTAGAACCACTTCATGCTCGGGATTGGAACGAATATAGCTCTCCACTCTGAACACCAGGTTCCCACTCGGATCAAACACAGTGAAACCGTTGCAGTTGAACATGGGAGATTTCTTCCACACTGTGAGCGCTGTGGCGGGGACTTTGCAGAGTTTATCGTCGGTGGGTACTCGGCCGAGGAGCTGTGTGTTGCTGGCAGCCATGTTTTGATGATAATATGATCAATCAAAGAGCCGAGGATATAGCCGGTGACGATGATCGAAAGAATAGAGCAATACTAGTGATATATATTAAGGTCTTAGTTAAGTAGAGAGGACGCCAAGGGTGATGAGTGGGTTCATTGCATTGGATTTTCTCATACCTCGTGCAGCCTGACGTTTCATACATTCGGGTGGCTAATGGTTTGAACTTTGCTTCTCCTCTTCTTGATTAGAAAACTGGTATCCCTTAAAGTAAGAGGCTCAGACGCCTGTGATTGCTTACCGATATCCCTTAAAGTAAGAGGCTCAAACGCCTGTGATTGCTTACCGTTAAAAACTCCTTTGTTCACTCTCCAAAAGTATTTGAAAGATTGCAATGTTAACAAACACCCACGTGCTGCCATGGTTTTGCGTTTCATGAGTGGAATTTGGAACTAAGAGGGAGCATTGTCCCACGAATGAAGCGTGATGTTTACTCGCGACTAAGTTTTTGATGCTTATTGATACGCCACTTTCTTATGAACTACGAATTTGGACAGACATGATGCAAATGATAATCTCCATATAAAAAGCTGTTTTATTTTATTGTATATATGATGGTTGAAAACATGTAAACGAATTTTTTCATGTCGGCACATGCATATGCAGCTATCTTGTGTAACTATGTGATGTATTTATAATCAGTTTGTGTAACTGAGTGATATATGTTATATGTAAGTATATCTATAGAGGTGTGACTGCAATGTGTGAATAATGTGAGTGCAAGAGTGTGCAAGGAGTAGAGAGGAGAGTGTGTGAGGAGAGGATGATTGTATCCCTATGAAGGCTATTGTAATTCTCCCTTAAATAATAAGAATGTCGATAATCATTGCCAGTGTTTTTTTCCTTCAATGAATTTCCACATAAATCACTATGTCAAATTGTAGAGTTACTATATTTGATTTAATGCATATTTGATCTTCCTTATTTATGCTATGTTTTACTTGTGTACCCAATAATGATGCAAAGGATAATCTCCATACTCTAAAGTGTTTTATTTTATTTTATACATTGTGCAAATGATAATTCTCCATATTCTAAGCGGTTTTATTTTATTTTATATTTTGACAGATTGAAGCATCGATGTTGATGTTGGTTTAGGTACAATGTTCTTCACCTCAAAACTTGCCCATGAAAATACAACGAACATGGAACTTGGAAGCATCGATGTTGGTTCAAGTACAATGTTGCTCACCTCAAAACTTGCGCTTGAAAATTCAACGACTTTGGAGTTGAGCAAATTAAAACAAACGCACAAAATTCAACGGGTTAGAACATTGTGCAATATATTTAATAAAAGTTTTATTTGACATATTTATATTTTTGTTTCTATTGAGATGAAGTTTAAAGTAAGTTAGTTTTGCACTTAGCACTGCAAGAGGTTAAATTGTCATTGGAATGTATGCCACTAAATGGAAATGTTATTTTAATAAAGTTAATGTCAAAATGTTATTTTATTAAAGTTAATCTCAAAATGTCATCTTTAAATGTAAATGTTATAAATGTTATTTTATTAGAATTAATCTCAAAATGTCATCTTTAAAGGTAAATGTTTTTTTATTAAAGTTAATCTTAAAATATGACCGTAAAAGAAAGAGGTATTCTTAGGATATTATTTAGATAGAAATTGCAAACAATTTTTTTAGACGAGGAGAACTTATTTTTGGACCACCATAAAACTCAAGATCTAAAGGATGTTTTTTTTATTAAAGTTAATCTTAAAATATGCCCGTAAAAGAAAGAGGTATTCTTAGGATATTATTTAGATAGAAATTGTAAATATTATTTAGATAGAACTTATTTTTGGACCACCATAAAGCTCAAGATCTAAAGGTTTTTATTTTAGATATTTAATTTTATTTGAGTAAATGGTTATCCTTACTAACTATTAATAAAAAAATTATGAGAAATTTTTTCTCTCTTTGAAAATTAAAAAAAATAGTTTCCATAATATTACATACAATTTAAAAATATTTTAAAACTACAAAATACATATTTTTTATTTATTTAAATCAATAGCTTAGCATAGAAATATGTGATATTCTAGCAAATTGGAAAATCATTTTTGTTTATAAAATAGAATATTGATAAATTAGATAGTTGTATTTGTTTATTAAATAAAAAAAAGAATGAGGATGAGATATTTGTTTTCCATTATAAAATTATAAATTATTTAAAAATAAGAAAAAAAAAGGGATCCATGCCATCTTCTTCTCCACCAATAACATTCTCAATTTTTAGAATTGTAAATTTCTAAGTTATACCATTATGAACTTCTACATTCTCTCGATGGTTCACATTCTTGCCACCTTTTAAGTGTAAGTTTATGCCTTTTGTTCCTTATTTAAGAGGAAAATGCAAGAGGTCACAAAAACAAAGACTTCCTAATTAGTGATACTAAAATGTCATATTCTCAAAATTAAGAGTATGAAACCACTGAAAATTACATCACTATAATATCATTTTATGTGGTAGTCTATGAATGATGTCAATCTCAACACATATTTCTCATATGTGAAAAGATCTAGTTTAATGTGATTTAATTAGATATTATGTTGTAATTGTTCCAAAAAACTTCAATATCTTAATAAAATTTTAAATGTAAAAAATGAAAGACAGATTTGGGATCAAAACCCAATTTATAACTTTTATTATAGAAATAGTGAAAGGATTGTAATTTAGAAACCCTGGCACCAAAAACCCTGATGTAGGTATCACGCTCATCCAGATACCAGTGGCCAACCTTCGATATAATCTTTTTGGCTGCGTCCAACAGCCTTGGGCATTCTTTTTTGAACAACAACAAATAAATGTGTGCGATAAACTGGTCGCAAATGAGAGAGTAGGATTTCTTGTACATGTTCTCCCACAAGATGTCGAAAAAAACATGGACTGGGAGATCTGAGGTATGCCAGCTTAAGTTTATTCCAGAGAAAGCATTTCTGACACAGACGAATTCCAAAAGATAAGATGCCATGTAAAAGGATGGGGTTTCTCCTTCTTTTGACGTCTGAGCTTGCCGGATGCAGGTGCTTAGTTGTTTGGAGATGATTGCACCCCAGTTAAAACTTATTCCAAAAATGGCTACATTATATGCTAGAGGCATCCAAGCTTTTGAAAACCTGGAGCAATATTTTTCCCCATGCAATTTGCAGAGGAGGACCATTAGATAGATGTAAGGCTCTCTAAGGTTGGTCGTCGGGTACCAGCTGGAGGTCCGATTGGTGAAATTTTTATCCTCTCTCCACCAAGAAGCCATCACCTTACGAGTGTCATGTTTCTCATAGAAGCTCAAAACAAAATCAGTATTCAACCGCTCTTTCAGATCTCTAAGCTTGTAATAATTCTGCACTTCTACTGGAAGGAAAACCCCGATGCATCCGCCATTGTCATCACTAATCAAACACCTTTGCGTGTCAGTGTTATCAATAAGCCATTTCAACAGTTCTATGTAGGGGAATACTGGAGTCCTGCTCGCCACCATGTGTAGATAAGATTTTCCGACATTCGGGAGGACTTCATCGTCAAGTCTTCTTGTATCAGGATCGATGTGCGGGGTGTATTCAGGGAATTCTTCCTGCTTGATTTTCTTGAAAAGTTCTTCCCAGCATGGGAATACTGTCTTGGTCCCAATGTGTGCCTCTGTGCCTCCAAAGGTCAAGGGCTGAACGAAATCCTTCTTGGTGGTTGTTTTGATGATGGGCACCAGCTTTGGAGAAAATTCTAATTGTATAACAACCATTGGGGAGGCACCCTCTCCCACCTTTGGTTCTTGTAGCTTTGGTGCTCTTGGGGATTTCCTGGTGGTGGGTTTCTTCAGAGGCATTGTTCCTGCAATCGAAAACGATCTTCAGGAAAGCGTAAAGAGCGACATTGGATAAAACATATGAAATAAATCATAAAATATCCATATACCAGTACATACCTATAACGCTTGCTAAACTATTGTTTTTATACTCACTGGACCTTGGAAGCTATCCTCAGACTGCTCGTCTCACTCCTCTGGATGATCCAGATTCCTTCGTGCACAGAATAACCTTCTTTTCAACAACTTAAAAGAATATAACGAGAGAGATCCTACAAGTCGTATCAACCAATTAACACGAGTAATGGGTGAAATTCAAAACAATCTACCACTGAATCTCTGCAAATAAATTCTACGTGGGTTGACGGTGGAGGCACGTTAGGAAAATGCACTATATCGACAAGTTCAAACAGTCCTTTTGATTCGCGCATGAATTAGCAACTAGCGTGAGAATCTGGAATTAATTAACCTTTAAATGTGTCGTATCTAGCGTATCTTAGAGCTAAAACGTCCCATCGCGTTGTCTTCTTAGTGGACAAATCGGGAATCAACGATATTCTTATGCATGTTTCTGTCAGTATCCTCCTGAGAAAACTTCTAACGCCGATTGACTTCATTATACGGTATCAACGTGGAACCACTGACTCAGGATACAGGGCTATAATGACCAGGAACTTAGCTTATGGGTAATGGTTGGACTCGCGACTTTGTTTAAGTTGAACACGCTAAACTAAGCTTGACACTACGACTATTGATGTTGGGCGAGTATCGAGGATTGACCTTCAGAAATAAAAATAACGCGTAGTTTCTTCATGGGTTATCATCTTTCGAATCTCCCGATACCGAAAACCTTTCAGCAGTTGGCGATCAACGATTGTTATTTCATTTTCTTTCAATGATTATTCCTTTAAACTTTCACCGATGCCGAGAGAATTGGTCATCGACGATATCCTTGGAGAAGTTCATTTGCGAAAGAAAACGTCCGTTCACCGACACCTATGAGGATCGACGGTCGACGTCTGCAATGTTCTTGAGTGATTTTCTTCCTCCTGTAATTCTTTTCAATGCTGAGTCTGCGAACGCGTTGGGAAAAGTTTTGGCTGTCGATTCTTTAGTTATTTAAGTTATATATTTCTCGCATTTTTAAGAAATCTTTTAAAGACTTAATGAGAATAAAAAATGATAAGAAAGGACACATTTTTCATATTAGACAATGCCAAAAGATCAAGTGGTACCCGAAAAGGTGAAATTTGACGTAGACTTTTTAGGGTGTGTTGAGTGCTCAACAAATGGTGATTCATTGGGCGAAAGAAGAATCTATGTTCTTCCTTCATGCTTGGCTACTACGAAAGATGGTGGAGAACCTTTCTTAGTTTTAAATCAGAGCCTCTTTTACCCTTGCAATTTGAAATTCTTCGGTTGATGCTTCCGGGTCTGCTGGTGGGGTTTTAACATTTATTCCTCCTTCTTTTCCTGTAACCCTGACTCATGCCTCCCTTTTACAAAATTCTATCAAAGCATTCACTGGCATGAAGCCCTTAGTTACCTTTACTCACTCGCTTTGGTGTTCCTCCACTGCCAGTGAGCGTCCATAGCCCTGGCGGAGTCACCCCGACATCACAGACCTTGCTCCGCTGCCAGGGAGTGTCCATAGACCCAACAAAGATATCTGCATACCCTTTCCTACTGTTCATCCTTTTGATAATATCAAATTTACTTCGACATGATGCCCCCGAGCGAGTGGGAGAGGATGATGTTTGTTTATTTTGCAAAATGAGATAGTCAAGGTGAATCTTTACTAGCTTTGTGTTTGGGGTTCATGTAGTCCTTTCCATCTTTCATTCTTTTCCTTAAGGTCTTCCCAAGCCACTAAGCAGACCCTTCCAACATTTCTCCAAAGTTGTTCATTTTCACCGGTCAGATAGAGGACCCCTCAAAGCAACCGCAAGTTCCTTGATGCTTCTTGTGTTGTATGTGAGCGACGAGTTCAGAACAGAGTTCGCTATGTCGCATGACTTAAGGTCAACCATTGTATTACTAAACACAACTTTCAAAAGCATAGAAATCCAGAAAGAAAAAAGAAAACAAAAATGTATTTTGCAATCATGAAAACACTAAAACAAGATAGTTTTATTATTATTATTACTATATTTTTTTATTGGAAACATTGTTTGAGGGCTTGGCCATTTACTGGGAGGGCGTTAGGTTCCCCCCTCAGATTTTGTAACTGATAAGTGCCCGCCCCAATCTTCGCAGCCACCTGGAAAGGTCCAAGCCATAGATTCTGAAAGTTAGAATGCTTCCCTTTTGGCTCATTTTCTCTATCCCATTTTAGGACTAAGTCTCCTACTTCAAAAATTTTCTCTTTAGCCTTATGCTTATCAAACCATCTTTTCACTATCCATTGGTGAGCTAGAAACTTTGACTTAGCCTTTTCTCTCTCTTCTTATAGAATGAGAAGAGTATCAATTCTTTGTTGTATGATCGATGAGGGTTCCCTGTTGGAATCTTGGGCTAGTTGAAGAGATGGAAGAGAGCCCATTTGGGAGAATGTCTTCTTGTCCATAAACCAGGAAGTATAGGGAATTTCCTATAGCTTCCTTGGGTGTGACCCTATCGGACCATAGGGTGTTATGGAGTAGATTATGCCAATTCCTTTGGTTATCTGCAACCATCTTTTTCAATATTCTCACTAGGTTTTTATTGGTTGATTCTGCCACCCCGTTTCCCTGTGGACAATAATTTGCAGAGTACCTAATTATGATTCCTTTGTCTAGAGAAAAATCTGTCAATAGTGTGGAAGAAAAATAAGTTACATTATAGAAAACTAGAATAGAAGGGACACCAAACCTTGTGATCAATTGTTGTTCTACGAATTGGATCACCACCTTCTCATTTACGTGAGTCAGAGGGATGACCTCTATGCACTTTGTGAAATAATAGGTGGCAGTAAGTATATACTTGTGTTGTTTCGACGAACTGGGTATAATTTCTTTTATGATATCCAACCCCCAATGCTCAAAAAGCCTAGAGACAGTCACTGGTTGGAGTGGGATTGCTGCTCTCTTCTCTCTCCCAATGCTTATCTGACAAGTTTTACAGTTCCTAGTGTAGGTGTCAGCATCTTTGAATAAGGTGGGCCAATAATAGATGGCTCTCAGTATCTTATGAGCGGTGGTGTTTCCTACGAAATGTCCATCGACAGGGCCATCATCCTTTAGAACTTTGTGTGCGTCTTCACGTTCGAGACTTATTAAGAATACCCCATCATAGTTAATCCAAAAGAGTACTGAATTTGTGAGGCGATATTGTGCAGATTTTAACCTGAGAGCTCTCCTTTCTCTCGGGTTGAGATTTTCTGGACAGGTTCTGTGGTGTAGGAGATAATTTAAATTCTCATACCAAGACTCTAGCCCTGCGTAAATGTATGAGGCTTCACCACACCATAATTCCATTTCATTCTCCCATCCAAAATCTTCATTTACTTGGTCCTGGGCTTCAATTGCGAGTTTGCGCAACCATTGCCCTTTAACTAGTTTGACAGGTTTTATATCTAGATCAAATTCTTGGACCACTTCCATCCAGTTCCCTCTTATTTCCCCCATATCTTGCTGAGTAAACAAGGATTGGACCATATGGTGAGGCACAATCACTTTGGTGTGGTTCTTGAGGATGTAAGACTTGAAGTAATTTACTTCCTTGTATACCGCATAGGCCTGTTTATCAACAACATGATAGTTAAGTTCAACTCCCTGGAGATTAGTGCTCATGAATGACACCAGAGCCGCATTGTTGTCATCATGCTTTTGAGTCAATACTGCAGCTAACAACTGGTTAGAGGCGAAAGTATAGAGGAAGAAATCCCTATTGAAATCGGGACTTCGTAACATGGGGGCCCGAGATATAACATTTTTAATATTGCTGAAAGCATCCTTTCGTTCATCATCCCACTTAAATTCGATATCTTTGCAAATCATCTTTTGTAAGGGTTTGATAGTTTCTGCAAAATCGGGAGTGAATTTCCTCACAAAATTGATTTGCATGAAAAAGGAATGCATAGCTTTCTTGTTATGAGGCAATGTGAGTTGAGCTATGGCCTTAATCCTTTCTGAGTCTATGTGAATGCCTTCTTGAGATATAATGTGTCCTAGCAGCTTACCTTCCTCGATGTTGAAAATAGTTTTCTTGGGATTTAAGGATATACCGTATCTCCTACACCTTTCAAAAATTTGAGTTAAGTGTTGGATGTGCTCTTCTTTGTTCTTGGAATACATAGTTACATCGTCTAGATACACTACCACACACTTGTTGATTAGTCCCCGAAATGATACATCCATGGCCCTTTGGAAGGTCTCTCCTGCGTTGATTAACCCAAAAGGGATGCGTTTACAGGCGAAGGTTCCCCACTTGGTTCAGAATGTAGTTTTTAAATGATCCTCCTCCGAAACCAGGACTTGGTTGTAACCTGAGAAACCGTCCAGTAGAGAGAAAATATGTGATCTAGACATGGTCTGTAGGAGTTGATCTATTGGAGGGATCGGGTAATTGTCATTTTATGAAGCTCTATTGAGGTTTCTAAAATCCATGCATAAGCAGATTTCTCTAGGATTTTTCCTCACCAGGACCATATTTTCCACCCAGGTGGAATGCCTAACTTGGAAGATGATTTTGGCATCTAAAAGTTTCTTCAATTCTTGATACATGAGAGGTTCCAGAGATGGATGATACTTTCAGAGCTTCTGTTGGAAGGGTTTCACTTCGGGTTTTAGAGGGATAGTGTGTTGAATGATCCGAGTGTTGTAGGTTTTCAGGTCTCGGTAGGACCATGCGAAGACATCTTGATATTGTTTGAATAGTTCGAGATAAGCCTTTATTTCCTCTTTAGATATAGTCCTTTCAAGTTTCACATTCTTTGGATTTTCCAGGGTTCCTAGATTTATAGTTTCATGTAGGGGATAGGAGCTACCGGTCTTTGCATTCTTAGGCCCCCTAAAACGTTCTTTCAGATCAAACCAATTTTCTAGATTATCTATCCCCTTCAGTATGGTGTTATATTTCGATCTGTCAATAGGCTGGCCTATTTGAGGATTAGTTTCTGTCGATTTCTCCTGGAATACCTCATCATCAATGGCTAAATCTTTGAAATTTCTTTGGTTAGTCAAGAAGTTTATGATCTTTTCATCTCCTTCAAAGAATTTCCAATTAGAGATATTTTTATGCATTGATGGTTTGTAGAGTAGTTCCACAGTGAATCAGGAGGCTTCATAGTCTTCCAAAGGTGACAACCTTGAAGCAGCTGTGGCCAGGGAATCAACAAGGATATTCTTTGCTCTGAGGATTGTGGTGATATTGAAATCTTCAAAATGATCCATTAACCTATGCACATCCTGTTGATAATTTTTCAGGTGCGGGGAATTGAAATGTATAGTATTCCTTACTTGTCTAACGATAATCTCTGAGTCCCCAAAAAATTTCAATTCTTTGGCGTTCAAGTCTATGGATTTCTTTAACCCTTGTACTAGAGCTTCATACTCAGTGGTGTTATTGGTGCATTTGAATTCTAGTCTACAAAACAAGAAATTACGTTTACCTTTTGGATCAATGAGGATGCACCCTGTCCCTGATCCCTCCTACGATTTATATCCATCAAAGTATATGGTCTAGATTTGTGAACGAAAAATCTCCCTTTTCCTCTTCCTTAGTACTTTATTTCTCTCCTATCTTTTGTTCTGTAATCTGTAGTGTAGGGTCTTGGCAGAAGAGGGTGTCTTCTATCGGTATCAGTGACTTCTCTAGAAAAAACATTTTAGAGTTTTGAGTGAGAGGGACATCAGATAAGAGAGGAGAAAATTTTTCGAAGTGGGAATCACGGGAATAATTTCCCAGCATGGGGAAATCTGTGGATGAGGGTTCGTTTAGGGTTTCTAGTTCAGTGACCATATATTTCAGATATCTCTCCCTATTGATTCTAATCATATTCTTGTATCCCTTAAGTGGTAGCCAAAGGTGTGCCCAGTCTGTGCTAAAGTACCCACTTAACTTCTCAGACCAATCTCAACTTAGTAATAACCCATAGGCCTCTGGGATGTCTACTATGATGATGTAAATCACTTGAAAAAACTTAGGATGTGTCGCTATTCTGATCATTACATCTCTGAGTTCCCCCATGACTTTGACCTAGGTCCTGTCTAGTTGTATCACATGTTTATCGCTCTGTAGAGGAACAACATTTATTTTTTGCAAATAGACAATGACATAACGTTGGAATATTCTCTTGAATCTACCAAACAATTGTGGAGGTTTCTGTTGAAAACTTCAAACGTTAAGAGAAACGGTGGGGAAAAAGGTTTTCCCTTCTTATCGTTTGAGTAGGTATTCACAGTTGGTTTATTTACTAGGTCTGTGGAAGTTAGATTTATTTGTTGTTCATTGCTTGTCATAGGGTTTTCTGTTGATTTCAACGCTTGTAGTAGGATATCTTTTTTATGGGGGATTCTTCATATGTCCATAACCGATATATTAGCCTTCAACTTCTTCAGATCTTCAACTATGTTGTACTCCAGTTTGGGAGATTATCACGTATGGATGCTAATAAGGTTCTTACGAGGAGAAAAAGGTGCTATCGAGTGATCGAGATTTGACCCTTCCCGTGACGTTTGAGTGGCAATAGGATCCTTTGAGACATGAGGCCCTTTACTTATAGTTTTCACTATCGAGATGTCTGTGGGTGGTTCTTGAACCTGAAATAGGTCGGTGGAAGGCATAATTAAGTCAAGATCCCATATCAACATGGTTGTATCTTCTAGTGGGTCAATCTCTTCCTGGTCAACAATATTCATAATTGAACTGCTTGGTTGTCCGATTAGGGAAACCTCATCTAAAAACTAGTTGGCCATCAAATTCATGGCATGCACCCATTGAGGGAAGTCTCTTTCAGAGTGGTTTTCCTGGTCATAAGTACATAAAGAATTAGATGTGACATTCCCTAGATCAATATTTAAGTTAGCTGGGGGAGGTTCAATGGATTTGAACGATGGGTTCCTTTTAAAGAATGGCTTATAGGGCCTTTGGCCTTGGTTTCCTTCCCCTACATTTCTCTTCATGTCTATGATCGTGTTTGATAATTTCTTAGCCATGCGTTGTAGATCTTCTATGTCTCCATTACCCTTGTCGGGAGTCTGTTCTGCTTGTTTCCCTTGTGGTCTAGTCATAATGAATCCTCTCCTAGGAGGAGGTTGAGATTATTTCTTAACTAAAGAGGCCTGGCCTTCTTAACACCCTTTCATCTCGAATTATATTGTTTTGGCTTCTTCAAAATTCTCAGCTAAGGTTTGTTTGGAAGCCCTCTTCAAAAACATAGGGATAGAAGGTGGGAGCGCATTAGCGTATACTTTGATTTGCAACTCTTGAGTTGGTTTGGCTTTGGGATGAAATTTGTTTAATATGGTCGTGAATCTTTGATTAAAATCTTTAACCCTTTCTTTGGAACTCATGGTGGCGGCGAACAAATCATCCATCAAATCTCTTGTAGTAGTCTCCTCTGCAAATTTGTCTAGGAAATCCTTTTGAAACTTCGTCCAGCTAGTTATGGATCCTACAGGTAAGTTAAAATACTATGTGGAGGCTGAATTATCAAAAGTGTAGGGGAACAACCTACAAACTACGTCTTCATGATGGACGTTCATAAGCCTGATCACTAGTATAAATTTCATGATATGATATTCAGGAAATACAAAGGTTTCGGGATCGAACTTAGGAAGCAACTTCTCTGGATGTCGGGGAAGGTTATGAACTGGCCCCAAGAGGTCCAAAAAATCTTTGGCCAACCGGGGTTGATTGTTCAGAGGTGGGTTCCCCGTTTCATCAGTATGGTCATTGTTGCCTTCCATATCTTCAGACTCTGAGTTAAACTCCTCCTCTTCAGAAAAATCGTCTGGTTCAGAGACGTCGTCGAATGGATTTTCAAGTATCAAATCAAGAGGATCTTGCATTTAAGTGATTGAAAAATCTATTAAGTCTTCTACTGAGTGCATGAAAACCTTGTCGGGAGTACTAACCACTGATATTCTTTGTTGTTTTCTTCGAGGGAGTATGGGAGTTAAGGAAAATGCACCGATCTATTGGGCGTAGGCTCTTGTGATTCTTATGAATTGATTTACCTCCTCGTGAGGAAGAGTGTAAGGTATTTCAGGGTGAAAAGGTTCTTCCTCGGGCTGGGGTGAGTTACTCACTTCAGGAGTACTTAGCATGTGTGGGTTGTCTTGGGAATGACTAGCCATGCATGTGGGTTGTTTTGAATCTATAGGTTGTTTGAAATAATCTTTAGAATATATATCCAACCATTAATTCTCAAGACCTCCTTCTAGCTCCAATTATGTTGATGGGTCCTAAGTCCCTTGATTAAACAATAGAAACCAAACCCGCCACTGAGGCCCAATTAGACTCTGCAGTGTTTAATAGTGGAATGGTTCTCCAGATCTTGTGATTCGACCAATTTATTGATGAGATTTATGTTTTCTTGTGAAGGATCTTCCTTTAGTTCATACTATCTCTTTTTTGTATTTTCTCTTGGGTGGGACCGATATGAGATGTAAGTTGGTATAAACCAACTTGGAGACAAAATATAATTAGGCTTAACTATAGGGGAAGAAGATAAACTTAATTATGCATTGTTGGAAATGCAGAGATGTGAGCAATTTGATATGATATTTGTAAATGGTAGAGGGGAGGCCTTCTCATGTCACATACCTTATGATGAAAAGTGCTACCTAGACCCATGGATGTGGCAAAGATGTCCGTTTATATCCTTTCCCTTTCAACTTTAATTCTTCGCCTTCACGCAGAAACAACTCTGGAAATTCCAGGAGTAGTGTTTTCCTGAGAAACCATCATTGACCGGATATTGGCAACCCACTAGCTGCTGCAATGGTTTCCTTTGTGACTCTGATTTTTAATCCGTGGACCATGGAGGAGTGGCCATCCAAATTTTGGGTGAACTCTACTGTAATGTTTGCATCGAATCCCTGTAACCTCTCAAAATACACGTTACAACCTGCATTCTCAAAAATTTTCCAGAATTCTGGATTTCGACGGACCTGTGTAGTATGTGTTGGCTCATACCTTACTGCTCCACCACCCATTATGTTCTGTCGAATGTGCCTGATCGAGGAGTATCGATGACCAGTTCAGAAGAAACAGCAGGAAAAACAGTTTTGTGGTAAATGTGTTGTGGAAAGAGTCGTGGAATTTTTATTTATTTTTAAATTAAATGATGTGGCAAGTAAATAATGATGACAATATGACAACGAATTTAATATCTTGGCGGATGATTGATAGTTTGGCCAGTGTTTCCAATACCGATGTGTACAATGACATCATAAATATTTGAGTAATGATTGTGAAATTGTGTGATTAAAGAGGGTAATGATGACTCTTTGGGAAAATACACGAAATCTCCCCCAAACTTAAAGTGAAGACCGTCCTCAGGCGTGAATGCCTATGCCATGTGTAATATTACCCAAATGGTTAAATTTGGTTGAAGACGTACCTAGAGACTCACCTGTTATGGAGAAGCATCATCACAGGAATAGTGTCATCTGTAGTTGCGGAATATGGAGTGACAACGTCGAATTGAGCGGTGGATTTGGAAGTGGCAGCAGCTGAAATATTGGTATCCATGTTGGCAGGAGTGTAAATGAGTAACTGCAACCACAGTAGCATTGGTAGGAGTAGCAATGACTAGAGTTGTGACAACCAGAGAATAGTGGAGACTTCTTTAGCGACAACCAAGAGTAACGATGACTAGAGTAGCATCACCTTGGAGTAATGACATTTGGTACATCCATGATTTTAAAGTAACGACACCCGGAGTATCTTTTGAAATTCCAGAGATGCCTTTGCCGATTTCAATTGTCCAGAAAGGTACCTGCAACACAAATTTATTAGAAATATATATATATATATATATATATATATATATACACACACATTTTATATTATTCAAGATGAGGGGACAGAGGGAGGATCCTCTGTAGTAATGATTTCCAAATCAGTTTGATCAAAAAGTCATTTGACAAAGGAGGCTTTAGAAGATGGTTTATGATATATTCTGAGGTGGTGCCCATTTTCTATTAGGGGAGTACATGCCTTGTCTATTGTTACTAGTCTAACAATCCCATTTTCAAATACCTTGTCAACTTTGTATGGCCCCATCCACCTTGAGCAAAGTTTTCCCTTGAAATCCTTGAATCGGGAATAATAGAGTAATGCCAAATCCCCTTTTTGAAATGTCTTCTTCTTGATAAACCTATCATGCCATCTAGCATGTTGGTGTTGGATTGTAGAATTTTTCTGGATAGCCACTAATCGAATTTCATCTAGCTCGTTTAACTTCTCTAGATGATGTTTTTGGGCTTCTAAAATATCCAAAATTACATCCAGGGTTGTTCTAAGTGTTTTAATTTCTAACTCTATGGGAAACAAATAATATTTTCCGTAGACAAGCTCATATGGAGAAAATCCCATTGTATTTCACCAAGTTGTCCTGTATTCCCATAGTGCTTCAGGCAGCTTTTCTGCCCAATATCGATGATGACTTGCTACAGTTTTTGTGAGGATATTTTATAGTACCTTATTTGTGCTCTCGACTTGACCATTTTCCTGGGGATGATATGGAGTTGTTATCTTGTGATTGATCCCATATTTCTTCATTAAACCTGCTATCATATGTTATGTGAACTATGCTCCTCCATCTAAGACTATTTCTCTAGGGGCTCCATATCGAGAAAAAAATTCTTTGAATAGGAATTTTGAAACAGCCTGCTCGGTTTCTTTTACAACTGCGTTCACCTCAACCCACTTTTTTACATAATCTATGCAGACCAGAATATGGACTTTCTGTTGTGAGGGGGGATTGAATGGTCCCACGAAATCAATGGCCCATTTTTCAAATGGATCAAGGGCTACCCGGGGGTTCAAGGGAATTTCATCTTCTTTACCAGGCTACCCCATTCATTAACAACTATCAGACCCCCATACATACTTCCTTGAATCTTGAAAAATAGTGGGCTAGTAATACCCCATTTGCAACACTTTGTGACCTGCTCATTTATCTGCAAAATGGCCTCCAAAGGGACCATCATGAGCATCCTTCAAGACATCATAAATACCATCTTCTCCTATGCAGCATTGGATTTGTTGGTCAAACCTAGTGTAAAAGAGGAATCCCTCAATCCATGTGTAACAGGCACTGTGATGGATGATCTTCCATCGTTCCCTGTAAGGAAAATGTTGAGGAACCTTTCCTATAGCAATATATTTAGCAATATCTGCATACCATGGAACATGAGTAGAAATTGAAAAAATATGTTCATCCAAAAAACTATCTTCTACAGGTTCCCCTTATGTATCATTTTCTAATCTAGACAATAAATCTACAACTACATTATCCTTCCCAGGGCGATCCACGATGGTGATATCAAATTATTGCAATAATAATAACCATCTCGTGATCCAGCCTGGGGTTACAGGTTTGTTCATGAGATACGTGATGGTTTCATGATCCATGTGCACAAAAGTGGGATAACCTATAATATAGTGTCAGAATTTATTAACAACATAGATGAATGCTAAGAATTCCTTTTCTGTTACCGTATAATTTAGTTCATCTGGAGTCAATTTCGTGCTGATGTAGTATATTTCATATGGTTTCTTGTCTTCCTATTTTCCCAAAACAACTCCCACTAAAATTTGAGAAGTGTAGGCTCAAATATGAAATAGAAGCTTCCAATCTAGTCCTTGAAGTATCAAAGCCTTATAGACCAATTATTTGATTTGTCCAAATGCTGTCTCACATTCATCTGTCCACATGAATTCTGTATCTTTGGTTATTAACTGAAAAAGAGGGTGTGCTATTTTAGAAAATTTTTCTATGAAACATCTGTAATAACTTGCATAACCAATGAAACTATGTACCTATGTTGGCGTCATAGGTGTAGGGAAATGTAGTATTACCTCTACCTTGGCAGGATCAACCCAGATCCCTGATGCTGAAATTAAGTGTCCCAACACAACCCCTTCTTCAATGAGCATGTGAAACTTTTCCATGCTAAGAGAAACATGCATTTGTTTGCATCCTTTAAGTACTTTCTCTAGATTTTCCAAGGCTTCCTCGAAGGAATCCCCCTAAGGAGTGAAGTCATCCATGTATATTTCAACACTGTCATTAACTAAATCAGAGAAGATCCCCAGTATTTCCATTTGGAAAGTAGCAGGTGCATTACAAAGGCCGAATGGAATAACTTTGTATGCAAAGGTCCCCTAGGGGCTCGTGAAAGTGGGGCTCATGAAAGTGGTCTTGTCCTGGTCTTCAGGAGCTATCTGTTGATTAAGCTTGGTTGTCATTGATGTCAAGCCTTGAAGAAAGCCCCATAGCACAAAGGTTTGGGTAATGGACCCAATATTTTTTGATGTAAATATAACTCATTATTTTTTATTCATGGTTGATAAGAAGTAAATATGGATGAACTCCAAAGTGGTCCCCTTATGGTGAAATCCCTCACGGGAAGACGCTTTGTGGAGTAAGAGAACCCATGATTAATTTTGGAATAATGAGATGAAGGAAAGTGAATTTGTCAGGGAAAACATCCTAGATGGATAGTGCTTTTCATGTCATTTCCGATGATATGTGGAACATCACATAATTCCTCACAGTTAGAGAGTTATGGCCATGAGAAGTTGGAGACCCCAGGTTTGGGTAATGGACCCAAGTTTGTTTGATGGGTAACAGTATGAGTTATGATATATTTTTAGATAATACTATTCTATATGAATAGTACATTTCATGCCATTTCTGGTGGTATGTATAACGTCACATAACTCCTCACGGTTTGAGAGTTATGGCCTTACGAAGTTGGAGGACCCTCATATGTCATCTAGAAGCCCCAAAAGGTCAAAGTAATCAAAGTGGTTCAAGAGATTTTAAAAGGTAAATAATAAAGTGAAGTGATGAGTGTATTATAATTCAATGTGAAAACAAAATAAATAATTTCAATAATAAATTTAATGGAGAAATTAGAAGTGGACCCAACCCTAAAATAAGGAAAGTGGGCCAAGTGACCTAGAAGATGTTTTTTAGGAAGCTACTTGGAGAGTATAAATAAGAGGAAAGGCTCTCTCATTTGAATCATACTTGAGAATATTGAATATATATAGGTGTCTGAGGTAACCAAATGATATCTAAGTCGAAATTCTGAGGAAAGTGAAAAAAAAAGGCCGAAATGCAAGGAAGGATAAATTCTTTTGATGGTGCTTTCTAAGGTATGTTATTTACAGGTCATCTCACCATTTTTGCTATAATTTGTTTTCTATAATGAGTCAGATATTGAAATTTCTATGAAAGTGAGAAAAAATATCCAAGTATATGTGGTTAAAAATTCATCTTGTGGGTCGCTGTATTTTGGGAGTTACATGCCGTGGAAAATAGGGTTTGTGGCCAGTCCTGAAACTAGTCAAAATAAGGTGTTTCGGGTAAAAACGTCATAACTTCTTCCTAACAGATTCAAATTCCATGAGAACAAATTTTTTGGTTAGGGTACAACATGCAGTATGCTTTGTAACATTGTTGGATCATTTCCTCAAACATTTTGTGCGGGGAATGCTCTACAAGGTCGCTCTCTAGAATAAGCCAAAATTCAACAAGGTATGCCATTTTTTCTATAACTCCTTTTCTGAGAGGTTCCAAGTAGTGAAACTTGGATAAATTGCATTAAACACACTGAAGAACATTGTGTATCAGTTTTAGATATTTATACATTAGATTTTCAAAGTTATGATTACTTCAAGTTAGGGTTGTTGACTAATCCAAAACTAGGCATGTGAGACTAAAGAAAAGTTTGATGAAAATGCTAGTCTCTTTTTTTTAAAGTTAAGGAAGGTTTGCAGGAATGTGATCATATATACCAGGTCTATTACAGAGCTATGAATCAGATTTGTATGATGAAATTGATGAGGGATTTTGGTTGTGGTACATGTTGAGTACATGGTTGAGACAAGTAGTTGATGAATTGGTGCACATACATGAGGTGTATGGTTGATGATGTTGGTACATATTGATGAGTCATAGTTGATGAGTAGTTGACACATGATTGGTACATACTTGGTACATGGTTGGATGCACTTGTTTTTGGTACAGATTGATTACAGGTTGGTGCATGGTTGATGCACTTGTTTTTGGTACAGGTTGATTACAGGTTGGTGCATGGTTGATGCACTTGTTTATGGTATAGGTTGATTACAAGTTGGTGCATGGTTGATGCACTTGTTTAAGGTACAGGTTGAGGTATAGGTTGATGCATGGTTGATGCACTTGTTTATGGTACAGGTTGATTACAGTTTGGTGCATGGTTGATGCACTTGTTTATGGTACAAGTTGATTACAGGCTGAGTTACATGTTGATGCATGGTTCAGATTTATTGGTACAGGTTTACAGCGGTATATCTCATAGTGATAGTGTGAAAGTGGTTCCATCATTCTACTTCTACTTCAGGGTGGCAGGACGAAGCAAGGATAGGTGGTTGTAGCCACCTTCTAGTTGTAGACGGAGAACATAGGGGGTTGTAGCCTCCTTCTGGTTGTAGCCAGAGAATTGGGGAGTTGGATCTTCCCTCAGGTTGTAACCTGAGAAACTAGGGGGTTGGAGCCTCCTTCTAGTTGCATATGGAAAACAAATGAAGTTGGTGCTTCCAATGAATGTAATTCTTCAAGACATACAAGAAAAAAAAATCGTGGTTTTCTCCCGATTTGGGTTTCCACGTAAAACACTGGTGTACTGTGTATGTGTATGATTGTTCATTTGTTCATTTCTTATTTTCTATGCAGTTATTGGATGATAATGATTCATTGATATAACACCTGGATTATATGGTTAAAATGGATTAAATTGCTCTATTACTAATTCACCCCCCCACTCAGTAATCCAACAATTGGTATCAGAGCAAGGTTGCTTCAGGAAACAATTTAACCACTGGAAGGAGATCATGGATTATTCTGAGAATGGAGTACCAATGTTTAATGGTCATAATGGTTTTAAGTATGAGATGTGGAGCAGCAGGACGAAAGTATTTTTACAGGCACAAGGACATTATATTTGGATATCAGTTGTTACAGGATATGATAGTTCAAAAAGGGCAAAGACGACAACCAAGAAGGAATTGAAGAAGAATAACAAAATAGCAATGGATTTCATCTGGGAAGGATTACCTAAACTGGTAAGAGAAAAGGTTGGTAAATGTTCATCAGCCAAAGAACTTTGGGATAAGTTACATGACATATATTCTTCACCCATCACAGATTCAAAAAATGCCAAAGAAGATGTAGATACAAAACAAGAAAGAAGTCAGAGATCAGAGAGATAATAAATCTACCAATGAAGATGATGATGAATATACATCAGAGAAGGAATTGTTTTGAGCCATCTGGCTTAGAAACTCCCAAGTAATATGAATATTAGATAGGGGGAGTCTATGTGATAGCTGTGACAGACCAAAGAACCATCCTTCGAGCAGCTTGCAGAGTTTGAGAAGACATATTCAGAGTAATTAGTTAGCATAAGTACAATTTGATAATATAATGATAAATGGGTTATCATTATGGACAGTTGCGCAAGTAGAGTCTTGGACAGTATGGACAGAGATGCATTTTTCAGAAGACTTAGTAGGTTTTAATAGATATATGATAGTGGATGAGAGCATGGATTCATAGATTGGTTCAGAGAGTGGTTCAAAGACAAAGGAACATTATCATAATGGATGATAATTTCACAGGAAATGGCTCAAACAATACTAATGGATTACAAATTGACAGGTATTTTTTGGACACAGGTAGTGCATACATCAATTCACATTCAAAATAGAGTAATGATCAGAAACAACATTGATAAAACTCCCTAAGAGCTATGGAAAGGAAGACCAACAAATGTGAAGCACTTCATAGTTTTTGGAAGCAAATGCTACATCAAAAGAGAAGATGGCAGAATGGGAAAGCTTGACTCTCGTGTGGACAAAGGAATACTTGTTGGTTACTCAAGTACAAGGAAAGCATACAAGTGTTACAATCTAATATTAAACAAAGTTGTGGAAAACATCAACGTAACAATTGATGAAACAGGTAGACCAGAATCAAAGGAAGAAAAAAACAAATCAATGAAACAACTTTTTGAAGAAGAAGAGGAAAAAGAAGAAGAAGAGGAAGATGAAGATGAAGAGAATCCGATAGAATTAGAAGAGAAAGTTCAACAAGTATCTCCAAAGACACCTAGAAAACGAGTACAGAAGAATCATCCTTCAAATCATATTATTGGAAACAAAGATGCAGGAGTTGAGACTAGAAGAAAAATCCATTCACCAGAACAAACACACCTAGCACTCTTATCTACAATTGAACCAAACTGTTTTGAAGAATCCAACAAGGATGAATTTTGGAATAAGGCCATCGATGAAGAATTGGATCAAATAGAAAAAAAGGACATTTGGGAATTGGTTCCAAGACCAAAGAATAAGAATGTGATTGGCACAAAATGGGTTTTCATGAATAAATTGAATGAAGATGGACAAGTTACAAGGAACAAAGCTAGATTGGTATGTAAAGAATATGCACAGATTGAAGGAATCGACTTTGAAGAGACATTTTCCCCAGTTGTTAGAATGGAAGCAATCCGTTTGATTTTAGCTTATGCATGCTCCAAAAATGTTAAAGTATATCAGATGGATGTAAAATCATCTTTTCTGAATGGAGAACTTGAAGAAGAAGTCTACATTGAACAACCAGAAGGATTTGAGTTGTCAGAGAACATAGACTATGTGTGTAAATTAAAGAAGGCCTTGAATGGTCTAAAATAGGCTCCTAGAGCATGGTACTCTAGATTGGATAAGTATCTGCAGCAGGCAGGGTTCAGAAAAGGAAGTGCAGACAACAACCTCTACATCAAGGTAAGTCAAGGTAATATTTTATTAATTGAGGTTTATGTTGATGATATTATTTTTGGTAGTGATGATGACAGGTTAAGCC
>ML780034.1:614361-636122 GCA_009831015.1 Picea engelmannii | reverse complement strand
TGAATTTGAAATGTCATTACTTGGAGAACTATCCTTCTTTCTGGGACTTCAGATACGTCAAAGCAACCAAGGAATTTTTATTTCTCAAACCAAGTATATCAGAGAAATGCTAAAGAGGTTCGGAATGGAAGATTGCAAACCAGTTATCACGCCCATGCAAACCAATTGTAAGTTGAGCAAAGATGATGATTCAAAGTCTACAGATCAGAGGCAATATAGGTCAATGATTGGAAGACTGCTATATGTGACAACATCTAGACCAGATGTAATGCATGCAGTTGGATAGGTGGCACGATTTCAAGCAGCACCAAAGGAATCACATGTATTAGAAGTAAAGAGGATCTTCAGATATCTCAAAGGAACAGAAGAGTTTGGATTATGGTATCCAAAAGGAAAATATCTATCATGTATTGCCTACACAGATGCAGATTGGGCAGGTTGTATTGATGACCGACGAAGCACTAGTGGAGCAATGTTCTACTTAGGTGAGTGTTTGGTATCATGGTTAAGCAAGAAACAATCATCAGTATCTCTATCTACAGCCGAGGCAGAGTATATTTCAGCAACACCATGTTGTACACAGGTTCTTTGGATGAAACAAACTTTGACATATATACATGTTGAGTATGATGAGCCCATTCCAATATATTGTGATAATACAAGTGCCATCAGTATTTCAAAAAACCCAGTGATGCACACCAAGACTAAGCACATTCCAATCAAGTATCACTTTCTATGGGAACATGTTGCAGAAAAGAATATCAGAGTTGAGTATGTGGGCACAAAAGAACAAGTGGTAGAAATCTTTACAAAACCACTTCCATGGGAAGCCTTTGAATATCTTCGCCAAAGACTTGGATTTATTTCTACTCCAAAAATGAATTCTTTTTGAATGCTTATCTTATATGTATTAGATGTACATGAGAAAGCACCATAAGAGGATAGTCTATCAGGGGGAGCATCCCTGGATGGAAAGATACCTTTGCCATTGATGACAAAGGGGGAGAGATTTATCAGATGCAGAGGACATAGGCATGGTTCCAGGGGGAGTAGATTTATCAGATGCAAAGGATAGAGGCATGGTTCCAGGGGGAGCAGATTTATCAGATGCAGAGGACAAAGGCATGGTTCCAGGGGGAGCATGAGTGATATGATTTCAATATTGCATCAGAGTGTTTTCATCAATGCCAAAGGGGGAGATTGTTGATTAAGGTTGGTTGTCCTTGATGTCAACCCTTGAAGAAAACCCCATAGCACAAAGGTTTGGGTAATGGACCCAATATTGTTTGATGTAAATATGATTCATTATTTTTTTTCATGGTTGATAAGAAGTAAATATGGATGAAATCCAAAGTGGTCCCCTTACGGTGAAATCCCTCATGGGAAGACGCTTTGTGGAGTAAGAGAACCCATGATTAATGGTGGAATAATGAGATGAAGGAAAGTGAATTTGTTAGGGAACATATCCTATATGGATAGTACTTGTCATGTCATTTCTGGTGGTATGTGGAACGTCAAATAATTCCTCACGGTTAGAGAGTTATGGCCATGCGAAGTTGGAGACCCCAGGTTTGGGTAATGGACCCAAGTTTGTTTGATGGGTAATGATATGATTTATGATATATTTTCAGATAATAATATTATATATGGATAGTACATGTCATTCCATTTCTGGTGGTATGTATAATCTCACATAACTCCTCACAGTTTGAGAGTTATGGCCTTACGAAGTTGGAGGACCCTCATATGTCATCTAGAAGCCCCAGAAGGTCAAAGTAATCCAAGTGGTTTAAGAGATTTTAAAAGGTAAATAATAAAGTGAAGTGATGAGTGTATTATAATTCAAAGTGAATACAAAATAAATAATTTCAATAATAAATTTAATGGAGAAATTAGAAGCGGACCCAACCCTGAAATAAAGAAAGTGGGCCAAGTGACCTAGAAGATGTTTTTAAGGAAGCTACTTGGAGAGTATAAATAAGAGGCAAGGCTCTCTCATTTGAATCACACTTGAGCATATTGAATATATATAGGTGTTTGAGGTAACCAAATGATATATAAGCTAGGATTATGAGGAAAGTGAAGAAAAGAAGGCAAAAATGCAAGGAAGGATAAATTCTTTTGATGGTGCTTTCTAAGGTATGTTATTTACCAGTCATCTCACCATTTTTGCTATAAATTTTTTTCTATAATGATTCAGATCCTAAAATTTCTAAGAAAATGAGAAAACATATCCAAGTATATGTGGTTACAAATTCAGCTTGTGGGTCATTGTATTTTGGGAGTTACACTCCGTGGAATCTAGGGTTTGTGGCCAGTCCTGAAACTAGTCAAAATCAGGTGTTTCGGGTAAAAACGTCATAACTTCTTCATAACAGATCCAAATTCAGTGAGACCAAATTTTTTGGTTAGGGTATAGTGTGCAGTATGTTTTTTAATAGTTTCAGATAATTTCCTCAAATTTTTTGTGCAGGGAAACTCTACAATGTCGCTCTCTAGAATAAGCCAGAATTCAGCAAGGTATGCCATTTTTGCTATAACTCCTTTTCTGAGAGGTTCCAAGTAGTGACACTTGGATGAATTGCATTAAACACACTGAATAACATTGTTTATCAATTTAAAATCTTTATACATTAGAGGTTCAAAGTTATGATTACTTCAAGTTAGGGTTGTTGACTAATCCAAAACTAGGCATGTGAAACTAAAGAAAAGTTTGATGAAAATGCTAGCCTCTTGTTTTTAAAGTTAAGGAAGGTTTGTAGGAATGTGATCATATACACCAGGTCTATTACAGAGCTACAAATCATATTTGGATGATGAAATTGATGAGGGCTTTTGGTTTTGGTACATGTTGAGTACATGGTTGAGACAAGTAGTTGATGAGTTGGCGCACATACATGAGGTGTATGGTTGATGATTTTGGTACATATTGATGAGTCATAGTTGATAAGTAGTTGACACATTATTGGTACATACTTGGTACATGGTTGGATGCACTTGTTTTTGGTATAGGTTGATTACAGGTTGGTGCATGGTTGATGCACTTCTTTTTGGTACAGGTTGATTATAGGTTGGTGCATGGTTGATGCACTTGTTTTTGGTATAGGTTGATTATAGGTTGGTGCATGGTTGATGCACTTTTTTATGGTATAGGTTTATTACAGGTTGGTGCATGGTTGATGCACTTTTTTAAGGTACAGGTTGATTACAGGTTGAGGTATAGGTTGATGCATGGTTGATGCACTTGTTTATGGTACAGGTTGATTACAGGTTGGTGCATGGTTGATGCACTTGTTTATGGTACAGGTTGATTATAGGTTGAGGTATAGGTTGATGCATGGTTCATATTTATTGGTATAGGTTTACAATGATATATCTCACAGTGATAGTGTGACAATGGTTCCATCATTCTACTTCTACTTGAGGGTGGGAGGACAGGGCAAGGATAGGTGGTTGTAGCCACCTTCTAGTTGTAGATGGAGAACATAGGGGGTTGTAGCCTCCTTCTGGTTGTATCTAGATAATTGGGGAGTTGGGGCTTCCCTCAGGTTGTAGCCTGAGAAACTAGGGGGTTGGAGCCTCCTTCCAGTTGCAGCTGGAAAAGAAAGGAAGTTGGTGCTTCCAATGAATGTAATTCTTCAAGACATATAAGACAAAGTATTCCATGGTTTTCTCCCGATTTGGGTTTCCACGTAAAACACTAGTGTACTGTGTATGTGTATGATTGTTCATTCATTCATTGCTTATTTACTCTGCAGTTATTGGATGATAATGTTTCATTGATATAACACCTGGATTATATGGTTAAAAGGGATTAAATTGCTCTATTACTGATTCACCCCCCCTTTCAACACTCTCATTAACTAAATCAGAGAAGATCCCTAGTATTTCCATTTGGAAAGTAGCAGGTGTGTTACAAAGGCCGAATGGAATAAATCTGTATGCAAAGGTCCCCCAGGGGCTCGTGAAAGTGGGGCTCATGAAAGTGGTCTTGTCCTGGTCTTCAAGAGCTATCTGGATCTGATTATACCTGCTGAACCCATCCAGGAAGGAGAAAAAATTTCCTAGCTAATATGTCAAGGACTTGGTCAATAAAGGGAAGAGAAAAATGGTCTTTTTGAGTTGCTTTATTCAATTCCCAATAATCGACACAAATCCTCCACTTTCCATTCTTCTTAGGAACAATGACCAGTGGGGATACCCATTGACTATCCGATATTGGGTAGATGAATCCCACATCTAATAATTTTCGGAGCTCATATTTGACAATCTATTTCAAAGTGGGATTCATTCTCCTCTATGATTGTCTAATCCGTCGACATCCCTCTTGAATGTATATGTGATGGGTACATAAATCAGTGGGAATTCCTTTCATATCTGTATATTCCCAGGCGAAGGCCTCTTTCTGTTCCCGGAGAATTTTAAGTAATTTCTCATACTGTGTGGGTGAGAGATCAAGATTGACATTCAATGTATTTCCTGGTTCAATTTCAATAGGGACACTACTATGTGGTGTGATTAGGATAGTCTTGATCTCAGTATCATATTCAGGAGTGTCTTGTTCATTACAACTCATAACTGATTCGAGAAATGACCGGGTAAGATTGGGAACAGAGTCAGAGTCATTGATGAAAGTGTTGATGGTATCATCCTCCATCTCATTGTTAAAACAAAGGGCCTCACTAATGGTAAGGATTGGTATCATCTCTTCATTAATCTCCAAACCTTTTATAGGTGAGGATTTCCATAATAGGGTGAGTCTAGGTCCTTTTGATGAACTTGGTTCTACAGGAGGGTACATAATAAGGTTCTTAGTATCCCCTCCATTAGATATCACCATATTGTCTGACTGAAAACCAATATAGGCATCTGTTGTTGCAAGTCAAGGCCTCCCAAGGATCAAAGGATTCCCTCCAAATGGGGATTGCATTTGCAAAACTAGGAGATCAACAGGGTACTACCATGAATCTACTGAAATGGTTATGTCTTCCAATTTTCCTATTGGTTTAACAGTAGATTGGTCTGCTAATTCCAAAATGGTAGGTGTGGGCTTGAAATCGTGTAGACCAAGGATGCTCGTAGTTGCAAAAGTTATAACATTAATTGGAGATTCTATATCTACTAATACATTTGGAATGTTAACCCCATTTATCTGTACAGTTAGAATAGGGTTCCCTGGGTCTCCATACTTAACAGGTATAGAATTTCCTAAAATAATGTTTGACAATTTCCCCATGACATGGATAGTAAGTGGATCCTTAGGCTTCCTTCCAAGTTTCTTAGAACAATGTTCCCTAATAATTTTCACATAAATCATCACATCTCTCATTGTTTGGAGTAAGGGAATTCTAATGAATAAATTCTGCAGTTCCTGCAAGAAGTCAAATTCAGGATGAGGATGTTGTTTTGATAGAGATAGTCTTTCTAGGTAGGGAGGATTATTGTGATGTTCCTTAGTGATAGGGTTCTGAGGAGGAAATTGCTAGTTCACGGGGTTTTTAAGTTTCCTATATTCCTTCTTAGGTTATTACTCTGGAAATTCATTATCAATTTGCTCAATAATTATTGGTGAATTATTGGCATTCACCACCCTACCCGATCTAATATTTAGTTCATTACATCCCAAGGTAGAAATGCCATAAGCAAGGAGGTTGAGTGTCTCAACCTACTGAGCTCCTTTATTATTTGGATTGGGGTTGGATTGGACAGGCATTTGTGGCCGAAGAGGAGGGTTATTAGCAGAAACAATAGGGGGCAGTTGTAATTGTTGCTTCTATTGGAACTGTTGTGGTGGCATAGTCTGATGAAGTTGATTCTAATTTATTTGATTAGGGCCACGCCAATTTTGGGACCATGGGGAAGTTGAATTATTCTTTGGGGGCCATGGTTTCCAAGAATTGGGATATTGGTATTGATAATTTTGTGGCCATGGTTGTGAAAAAGGCATGGTTTGAGATCCAAAGTTTGAAGTATTGAAATACTGAGAGAAGTCTTGAGACATACCTTGATTTATGTTCTGTGGTCATGGCTTCCATGGCTTCTTTGGTCCCATAAAGTAGAGTAGATCCTTTTCTTTGTCTACTCCTTGAAAGATCATCTTTAATCTTGGTAAAGAAGGACATTCACTAGTCTCATGATTCTGCTCACATATAGCGCAAATAGTTTTTAGTGGACATTCATGCCGTGAATGTTTCTTTCTGCACCTAGGACAAAAGACTGCCATGGATTTTTTTGACTCAATATGATTCTGTTTTTCTTGTAGAAGGTTTGTTTTTGAGGTTAGGGTGTTCAAAATGTCAGTCCTCAAATCCTCCAGCAGGTTCCCAAGTTCTTTCTTTGTGAACCCACTGCCAGACGGTTTGGTAATTCGAGTCCATTGCCTCTATTTGGATGCTCCTCGTGAACATTGGATGCATAATTCACATATTGCATCAAAGTCTGACTTTGATATGTCCCCTTTTCCTACCATATTCAATAGTTCCAAGGAATATTCCCTTAATTCTGGGAGAAATATTATTTTCAAGATATCCTTGTCTAGATCACTATGCCCTGATCTCTGCAGACTATAATTAAAGCGTTCCAAAAAATCCTCCATGATTTCATCCTCCTTTTGCACTATTTTAAAGATCTCCTCCTTTACATCTCAAGATTTGCAATAATCTTGGTACTTTTCAAGGAAGGTGGTTTTCATTTATTCCCAGGTAGTGATAGTTTTTCCACCTAAGCCCATGAACCATCTCAGGGCCGTTCATTTTAAAGTAGAAGGAAATATTTTTAGCTTATGAGCATCAGAGATATAATCATACCCATGATAGACAATGTCAAATTCAAATAGAAATGTGTTTGGGTCTTCATTAGATCATCCATGAAAATTAGGTAGTGCAGAGAAGAGGATATATTTCATGGGAGCCTCCCTTATGATATACCCAATTGGAAATTCAAGTGATGAGTTAGCCATACTTTTGTACTTACTTTGAGTTTTTGCAGAATTCCCACTAGGCATTTGAGTCTGTTTATCTGTACTCCCTTGTCCCTCACTGTGCAATTTTTCCTCAAGGTTGTCTTGGTGGGAGGATTCCCCAAAGTATTCTTTTGTTTGAATAGGGTTTCCCTGACTCAGGGGTGAATTATATTCCCAAAAGATTCTCCCCAGTTTTGCAACACTTCCTTGATCCTGGGGTGAAACAAATTCTTCTTCTAGCCCTAGGGTCTTTTCTTCCCATGTTTTCTTACTTGCCACCTCTTCTTCTCTGAATCTAGATTCTGCTGTTGAGGAGGGTTTAGGTTGATTTAATGATTTCCCCCTAGATCTAAGACGATATCCTCCCCTACCAGGGATTTGAGATGGTGTACTTGATCCGGTTCGAGGTGGGTGGTCTGTTTCGAATTTTGCAATTATTTCATGGATGAAAGTTTCTCTGCCCTCATCTTTTCCCCTTCCTCTTGGAGGTCTTCCTCCCCTGTGGTTTCTTCCTTTGACCAAATCACTCATACGAATGGTGGAAAGGAAAGCATTCAATTATCATAGGATTCTATTTAATTACTCAGGACCTGAGGCATGGTATAAATTTCCCTCCTCAAGATGAGAGAGTGGCCCCTAAAACAGAAAGAAGAAAGCAGAAAGAAAAAATAAACCCTAAGAACATAAAAATGAAAGAAAATTAAATGCCCAGGACTTGGACTAGGAAAAGTATGAAGTTCCTGCCCAGGACGAGGGATTGATCCTTTGATCAATATGGATCAAAGTTTTTCCTTTGGCAACCTCCCTGACAATGACGCCAAAATGTTGGTGTCTGGTATATCGTCTAGATTTACCATCTAATACATTTAATTTGTCAACCCAGGGGTTTGAATGTTTTACAGGCTACCATGCACTGTATGTGCAAAATATGATTCTTTCAATATCAATCATGCAAGTAAACAATCATTGCAGTAAAATAAATAATATAAACTAGATTGCTGGTGCTGAAACATAAATAACTGTAACATTCAAATGAAGCAGGAAAACTGTAAATGAAGAAAAAAACAAAGATCTAACAGATTCTACTCAAAACCACAAAAAAACTATATCATAGGCTGACAACACTTGACCAGAAGAGCAGGCCCAACTCCCCGATCAAGGCTGCAGTGAACTAATTGCCACGAAAAACTCAGAAACTCAGAAGAAACTCAATTTTCATTAAATAAAATGGGATTACATAGGTTGCAGTCTTGATATAGGATAACTCTTAGCTAGCTGACTGACTAGCTAATCTTTCTCTATCTTTGTTCGACCTTTTATACAATTTGTGGAGCACAGAGCATCCAAAGATTAGGGTAACAACTCTTCCTAAAAATACACAAAGGATGAACCGATTAACAGAACCTAATGTTGAAACATGGAATAGGTCCTCTTTTGCACCTTCAACCCACAGACTATGCTGCATCCTTGATCGCATCATCTTGCTAGACTACGTTCTCTATTCCTATGAGATTTCAGAGATTAGTGATTCACTTTGGTAACCCCCAACCAATCTCTAACGTTTTTGAACTAATACACATAATGACATAATAGAGGTTCATTCTTACCCTTGTGGTTACACACAATAGCTCAAGGAATATAGAAATGGAGGTAAATAAGGATAGAAAAAGGTGGTAGAAAACAAGCAATTTCATGGGCCAACAGTGCTCTGGACAATGGCCTTCCTATTACAATTGTAGGAGATCACATAAATGTCGGCTACCTCGTCCACAGGTTCGAGAATCTACTGATTACCCCATGTGAGTGTATTTCCCAAATTTTCGGTGGTGTATATTTGTTCGAGGTCAGGTTCTTGAAATTTCTCATTGTTCTCCGAAGGCCCGCCCTCCACCTATCGCTTGTTGGGTATTTGAGTATTGAGAAGAATAGAGACTTCGTGAAAATACATGATACTTACTTGTCCATCAATATTTGGAATGCCGATTTCCTTTTGTGGGGATCCTTCCTTTGACTCATCCGGTTCCGACTTGTCTTTTGGATTGTCTGCTCGGGTCTCTGATGCATTAGGCCTCTTCGTGTTAGGAACACTTTCGGTTGCTATTTCCTTCCCTGGGACCTCTTGGTTTCGAACCCTGGGATTAGGCGAAGCAGCCTTCTCAGGTCCCTTTTCTTCTTGGATCTACACAGGGGTCCCGAGAGATGTCTCTTAGATCTCATCATCGCTATATATATTTATGAATTCGCTCAAAGGATTAGGTGCACCTTCTTCCACTGATACTCGACCCGCCTCTGGTTGAATCCTCACACCTTTCGGCTATCTATATGGTGGCCTTGTGGAATCAGGGTCATTTGACCCATTGTCATTACCAATGTTTATGAAATTAGGGCCGCTCACCCCCGTTGGGATTTCTTTTGGGCTTTCGGTCGAAAGATTTTGCACTATGATGAGGTCCGGTTTATCCTGCATCTGCTTCATTAACAGTTGGTCCTGTTGATACATGAGTCTCCCCATCCCCTATACAACTTGAAATTTAGAGAAATCCATAGCTTGTACTGGGGCTACCCGGGAAATCCCTGTCATTTCAGTGGTTCCCTAGGGAGATCCCATCGCTCCGATTGATATCATTTCTTCTCTTGTCTTGATGGTCTCCTGAACTGTTTGTTCCAGGATTGTTTCTTTCTCATCCCAAATCATAGCTTTGAATCTTGTTTCTTTGGGGTCAGCCATCCTCACCATCACCTCTTCCCAGTCTTGAGCATTTTCGGTGAAGATTTCATCTTCAAACCTGTCATCTGTGTATGGCCATCACGACGATACCTGTGATGTGTGCTTCAGGACTAAACCTTTTGGTTCATTCTTGTGAAAGAAACCAGTCTGGAAACGGAACTCCAGTTGGTTCAACCCTTCCTATTTGTCTTGAGCAGTGTCCTTCACCATGTAGAAACCAACATGAAAACCGTAGGGTATGAAGACCTGCTTCTTATCCTTTACCAAAGTAGCATTGTAACCTTGCAGGATGCTCTGATAAAAAATTTCTCCTACTATTAGTCGTTCAGGGACATATACAGGTAGCATATGAGGTGCTCTAGTGGTGCAAAAAAACTTGATGTAGGTATCGCCCTCATCCAGATACCAGTGGCCAACCTTCGATATAATCTTTTTGGCTGCGTCCGACAACCCTGGGCAGTCTTTCTTGAAGAAAAACAAATAAATGTGTTTGATAAACTAGTCGCATATAAGAGAGTGGGATTTCTTGTACCTGTTCTCCCACAAGATGCCAAAATAAACATGGACCGAGAGATCTGAGGTATGCCAGCTTAAGTTCATTCTAGAGAAAGAATTTCTAGTGCAGACGACGTCCAAAAGATAAGATTCCATGTAAAAGGATGGGGTTTCTCCTTCTTTTGGTGTATGAGCTTGCTGGATGTAGGTGCTTATCTATTTGGAGATGATTGCACCCCAGTGAAAACTTATTCCAGAAATGGTTATGGTATACTCTAGAAGCATCCAAGCTTCTGAAAACGTGGAGGAGTCTTTTTCTCCATGCAATTTGTAGAGGAGGGCCATTAGATAGATGTAAGGATCTCTAAGGTTGTTCGTTATGTACCAGCCAGAGGTTCGATTGGTGAAATTTTTATCCTCTCTCCACCATGAAGCCATCACCTTACTGGTGTTGTGTTTCTCATAGAATCTCAAAACAAAATCAATATTCAACCGCTCTTCCGGCTCTTTGAGCTTGTAATAATTTTTCACTTCTACTAGAAGGAAAACCCCGATGCATTCACCATTGTCGTCATTAATGAAACACCTTTGTGTGTTAGTTTGATCAATAAGCCATTTCAATAATTCTATGCAGGGGAATACTAGAATCCTGCTCGCCACCATGTGTAGATAATCCTTTCAGACATTCAAGAGGACTTCATCGTCGAGTCTTCTTTTATCAGGATCGTTGTGCAGGGTGTATTCAGGGAATTCTTCCTGCTTGATTTTATTGAAAAGTTCTTCACAATGCGATAATACCATCTTGGTCACAATGTTTTCCTCTGTGTCTCCAAAGGACGGGGGTTGAAAAAAAGCCTTCTTGGTGGCTGTTTTGATGACAGGTACTGGATTTGGAGAAAATTCCAATTGTCTAACAACCGCTGGGGAGGCACCCTCTCCCACCTCTAGTTCTTGTAGCTTTGGTTCTCTTGGGTATTTCCTGGTGGTGGGTTTCTTCGCAGGCATTGTTCCTGCAACCAAAAATGATCTTCAGGTAGGTATACAAAGTGACATTGGATAAAACATATGAATTAAAGGATAAAACATCCATATACCGGTACATACCTATAATGATTGATAAACTGTTGTGTTTATACTCACTGGACCTTGGAAGATATCCTCAGACTGCTCGTCTCTCTCCTCTGGATGATCCATATTCCGTCGTGCATAGAATAAATTTGCTTTCAATGACTGAAAATAATATAACGGGAGATATCCTACCAGTCGTATGAAATTCAAAACAATCTACCGCCAAATTGTTGGACAACTGAGAGGGGGGGTGAATCAGTTGTCATTGTTCTTAAACAATTATGTCCTTTTTTAAAATCATTATAGAAATCTCAATGATGATCACAATAAATAAGAAGTAGAGTATTCAACATAAATCACACACATGTATAATATAGAGACATATATTCCTGAGGAAACCCATAAAGGGTGAAAACCTCTTCTTCTTTATATGATAATTGTTTTCTGTACATTATCATTCTTATGAGAAGCAACTCATAATGAGGCTACCACCTCTGTTTTTCAAGCTGCTACTTGCTGAGAGCACCAACTCTCTGGTTTCTCTAGCACCCAATAGAAGGAAGTACCAAGTCCTTGATTGTTCCAACACCAATTGGATGGAATCACCAACTTCCAGTCATACATACACCGACCTGTATATCAGAGAACCAATGTTCTCGATTGCACCACCCTGCCACCTTGGTTTCTATGGCTACAACCAGATGGAAGCTATAACTCCCTGCGTTCAAGCACCTACTTGAAATTCTGAGGAGAATAGTCCTCCCTAGAACCTCCCAACCACCCTGAAATATAAAACATTGATTTATGTGAATTTATTACAGTGATTCAATAGTTGTCATTGTCTTACCAGGCTTATCTTTGTTCTGCTATGCTACTCTTCTTTGCTTGCATTAGTGTCTTCCTGCTTGCATCCTCTTCAGATTTATGGTCTTCTCCTCTATCTCAGCATGCACACCTTGACTTTCTCTTCTTCTCACAGATATGCATCTATGTTCTTTTCTTCTTCTATGCTTTAGCTCCTACACATCATGCCTCTACATGCATGCATCACTCACAACAACTGCCACAATCTCCTATATGTTCTATGTTTTTATATTCTCTGTACACCTACAACTTCCTCCATGCATAGTACCACCTTCTCTCACTCCATATTTTGCATGCCTATCTCACATCTACTCTTCTCCTGATCATCATTGAAAATCTTCATCTTCTTTGGCGGTTATCCCCATGCATTTGTCATCACTGGGCGTTATGTTGAGATTCCTTAGCCTCTCCAGTAGTCGAGACTCTTTATATTCTCTGTCAAAGTCAAGCTCATTCCCTTTGTTGCAGTTATAGGCTCCAATGCTCTTCCATCTATCAATAGCCTCTATGAACAGTCTTCATTCCACTGGCAGATGCGTCGAGACTCTTCATCTTCTTTGGAAATCACATTGAAGCCTCTTTGAATTTTCTATGCAGAAACAACCAGTGGTTTCTGGTAGTTCCCCAGAGGTCCTCCGGGTGCTCATACTCTTGGCGCCTTTTCCCTTTTTGTGTAAAAAATGCACAGTGGGCACTATCTCTTCTGGCTATGCCCCTTCCTTTCAGGTGACCTTTGGTGGTGACCAAATGCCTATTCATAAGGCACTTTCGCTACTCATGTTTCAGGGATCTGGGGATGAGGCATCTTGACTCTCCAAGTCGCAATCTCTGAAATAGAGCTTAGATGCATGCTAGCTCCTCCCTTAAACCTTCGACAATGTGACCTTGGCTATGACCACATGCCTAATCAAAAAGGCATTTCGCAATTTCACATTTCAGGTTTTCTCCCGTGAGTCTCCTTGACTCCTTCCTTTGGAATTACTAGTACCCAAAATGGATCATAGTTATGCTAGCTCCTTCCACTCATGTGACCATGGGCTAAGTCCGAAAACACATTTTGCAAATCACATTTCTAGGATTCTGTGAAGAGTCGTCTCGACTCTCCATGTCACAAACTCCGAAATGGAGCTTGGCTTCTCTAGCTCTTCTCTCCAGCTCTCGACGATGTGACCACGAGATATGACCACTAGCTAGTCCTTTGAGTGCTTCGCTCTTCATATCAACGTTCCACATTTTGTGGTGATCGAATGACTATCCACTGCCCTAGGACTTTAGCCTTCAGGACTTTGGGAGAGTGATGAAGTTAAAACTCCCAAAGAAAAACTCCTGGAATGACTTCATTCTTGCGTCACTCAATGATGTGTCCTGAGTTGAGTGGCTGCCACGTGTCACTCAAAATTTTTATTTCCAGTGGCCTGAAATGTCGAATCAACTTGACACTTGTCCTTGTTGACGTAGGCTGCCATCTATCCTTGCTGACATGGTCTGTCATGATCTACCTATTGGATCTGATGGCCCAGATCAGTCCTCAATCCAATGGTTGAGATTATGTCTCGATTTCACATATCACGAGTTCAAGAGGTTAGGGAACCTCCTCCCTTTGACTTTCCAGTCAGCGAAATGATGATCTTTCACGACGTTTCCTTCTTGGATCAACGGTCCAGATTTATCCTCGATCCGACGGATCAGATATTTTTGCAATTTTGCGTATCATGAGTTGGAAGGTTAGGGCACTTCCTTCCTTTGACTTTTGAGTCAGAAAAATACTGATATCACGCCACGTGTCCTCCGGATCCAACGATCCATGATTGTACTTGATAGACGGCCAGGGTTCCTTCATAGTTTTGGATTGTTGGATGACTCCTGGGCTTGCAACTTCATTGGATATAATGGCCCATGATGCTCCAAGATCAATGGTTGGGATATTATCGTGACTTCCTGTTTCACGAAGTTGGAGAACTGCTCACCTCCATTCTTTAGATTTTTTATTCTGTGATATTGCTCATCTATTGCCACGTGTCTTCCTTGATGATCGACGATCCTCCTGCTTTTGGGATTTTGTAAGCTCGCTTTTCCTTTCACTTTAAAGAATGTGCACGTTCTCATGGATCCAATGATGGTTGGACCCCACACTTGGATCTAATGCCCGATATCTATCCTCCATCTATGCGCTCCTCTTGTCTAGACTTACGATGTCTTCCGAGCCTATTTGCCATCGTTGTTCTTGCCATCAATGACAAGTTCACTCCCAACTGTAAACCTACCAATACAAATCTCTGCAAATAAATTCTACGTGGGTTGATGATGGAGGCGCAGGAGGGAAATGCATTGTATCGTCAAGTTTAAATGGTCCTTTTGATTCGCGCACGAATTAGCAACTAGCCCAAGAATTTGGAATTAATTAATCTTTAAATGTGTCGTATCTAGCATATCTTAGAGCTAAAACATCCCATCGCGTCGTCTTCTTAGTGGGTAGATCCAGAATCAATGATATTCTTATGAATGTTTCCTTTGGTATCCTCCTGAGAAAACTTCCAACGCTGATTGACTTCATTGTACGGTATCGACATGGCACCACTGACTTAGGATACAGGGCACTAATGACCAGGAACTTAGATTATGGGTAATGGTTGGACTCGGGAATTTTTTTAAGTCGAATGCACTAAATTGAGATTGACACTACGACTTCCGATGTCAGGTGAGTATCAAGGATCGACCTTCAGAAATAAAACTAATGCGTAGTTTTTTCATGGGTTATCGTCCTTCGAATCTCCTGAGACCGAAAACATTTCACCAGTTAGCGATCGACGATTATTATTTCATTTTCGTTCAATGCTTATTCCTTTAAACTTTTGCCGATGCCGAGAGAATTGGTCATCAGCGATATCTTTGGAGAATTTCATTCATGAAATAAAAAATCCATTCACTGACGTCGATGAGGATCAACGGTTGACGACTGTGGTGTTCCTGAGTGATTTTCTTCCTCCTGTAATTCTTTCTGATGCCGAGTCCGCGAATGCGTTGGGAAAAGTTTTGGCTGTTGATTCTTTAGTTATTTAAGTTATATATTTCTCGAATTTTTAATAAATATTTTAAATAATTAATGAGAATAAAAAATGATAAGCAAAGGAAATGTTTTTGATATTAGACAATGTCAAAAGATCAAGTGGTACCCAAAAAGGTGAAATTTGACGTAGAATTTTTAGGGTGTGTTGAGTGCTCAACACAATTCTTAGTCAAAGAATCAAGATGATGATGTGGATGGTGCCCCATGTCATGATGCAAGTGGTGCCACAGTTTGAGAATTGAAGTTTCCATGTGGTATAGTGATTTGGTACATGTAGGTGAACTTCTACGTGGAGTATGAGTGCCATGTGTCAGGTGGCGATAGTACCACGTTTCATGTGGAGAGGGTGTTTTACGTGAAAAGGGATCAGCATGGTCGAGAATCCATGACCCAATCCTATGCATCCATCATCGAAACCATGGAACCATATGATCTATTGGAGGAGGGATTTGTCAGACTTGGTTGTCAGAGTGTGTGGGGTTAACTATCATAGAAACACTCTTATGGGATGACTTCGATATCGATGGGAGGTGAAAGAAATAGTTCTAATAAATGTTTTTTGAGATGTGACGTGGAAAATTCCACATCCATGCCATGAATTAGGGCACATGTACCAATAAATCCATGTTAGTGCCACATAGGAGGACACTTGGTAGTGAGGTGGCCAAGGACTTTGAGAAGCCATAACTTTAGATCTAGAGCTCTATTTTGAGAAAAAATATAGTTGTTTGAAAGCTCTTGACGAGGAGAATATGATGGTGCCATCAAAATGAAGTTTTTATATGGTGAAGGAAATCCAATTTCTATACCCCATTCCATTAAAATCTACTTAGGGGGTTGGGTGTGTTACAACAATGACAAAATATGAAAATAATTTGTTTTGGATAGCTGAAGTATGTGGGTTTATAAAGGATGAAAAATTGAAGATACAAAGTTTTTTGGGTGGAATACCCTCCTTTTATAAGAAAAATATCCAGTCTGATGAGCCTAATACTTTGGTCGAGACCATAGGGAAGGATAAGTAGTTGTATGAGCAAGGAAATGGCAGAGAGTCTTAGTATAAATATTGGAAGGATAATAAGAAAGAGAAATATGATTAGAGAAAATCAATCCAATGTTGGGGGTGAAAATAAAATCACCTATACAAGGACTTCCCTTAGAGAGGAGATAAAGTGAATATCGTGCACAAAATCCAAGAGGCTACATTAATAGAATACATGGGAAGAATATATGTAGCCTTAGAAGATCGACAATCAGAGTACAAATCCAATATGATCGAAGTGGAAGGTAAGATCATTATCCAAATTATTTCTATTTAATTGATTTAGGATCAAGCCATTGTTACATCAATCTAGAAATAGTGGATAGATTACATTTGGAGAAAATTAATCTTGAGAATTCAAGTTTGGTTCAACTAGCCACTGGAACCAAAAGAAGGATCGATGAGATGGTCAGAGGTTGTGTTAGTCTCTAATTTTTTCTTTTGATTTTGTGAAAAACCTTAATCCCAAACCCTTCCTACCTGCACTTCATTATCTGCTTCCATTTGATTTTAATCATTGTTTTTAGCTTGTTATGGTTTGCATTTCATCTTTTTGAATAATTTCTTTAAGTTTGGAGTTTTAAGACATGGTTTTAAATGATGTGTCACTTCATATACCTGTTTGAGCTTTACAAATTCAAATTATGCTAAGTCATTAATAGCGCTACTAGAATAGCATTATTCCCGTAGCACAAAGATAATCATGCCTTAATATGTGCTCATCACCCAGATTTCGTTAAGAGTTCGCATGTGTCCCACAATAGCTTTGGAATCATTTTATGATTCAAATTGTTGCATGATCAGATTGCTTTGTACCCACAAAGGACCCTTTTCAAATCGTCCAATTCTCAACTATCATTATTTGAACCCATCATTCTATGTCTGATTTTTCTTAATTTTAGGTGCATGTATTTGCTCAGAAGAACAGTTATATACTAACAGATTGTAGGTAGAAAATTCAGAATCTGAGCCATGCCAGTTATAGCATTATGTTTTGATGGTGCCTAAGAGGAGCGAACATGTAGTCATATTAGAACCCGAGGGTGCTGAACTCCTCGAAGATTATCCTCATATGGCTCAAAGGTTCAGAGATGCCGGGTGGTTTGAATTCCTTACTACTTTCCAAGGTTACGACGAGCAGGTCTCTATGGAGTTTGCACTGAGCTTTGATGGTCATGAAGTGGAGATCGAGAAGATATTGATGATGGTGACAGAATAGACAGTTGCCATATCTTGCAGATTGGTGGTTGGAGGAGAAATATGGTGGAAGAAAGAGCATGTGGTTACAGAGTTTGTCAATCAATTCCTGCTTCCAAATAAGCAAAATACGAATTGGAGAAGGGGAGTTCCTCATAGATGGATTATACCTGAATGGCACACTACTCTGATCATTATCCACAAGTATATCACCTACGAAGGTAGATTCTCACTAGTCTATATCTACCACATTAGGATATTAATGCATCTAAATGGCGATTATCCCTTAAATCTGCTTTACTTTCTACTCAAAAGCTTGACAAAGATGTCAAAGAGAGTGCATTCACTCTCCACCAATGCAAAGAGAAACCTGTTTCATCAAGTCTTAATTAAGACTTTAGTTGTGTCTGCTTTGAGAGAATTACAGAAACCCTAGAGCTGGCTCATGCAATCCTTAAATGCTAACATGCTGTCCAACAAATAGAAGAGAGGCAAAGGAAAAAAGACTGTTACACAGAAACAAAATATTTCAATTGGTGAAACCCCTGTTAAAGAAGAAATGACTGATATCAGGGTGACAAGGAATAGTAGAGGTAAAAGACCTAAGTTGGATCTAGAAATCGAAATGTTTTATGAGGAAGATGTTAAAGGGGAAGAAGATTCAGATGAATATTTTGATATTCAAACTACAGTCAAGAATGAATCACCATCAACTAGTAAAAAGGGTGTTGTAGTCAAAAGGACAAAGGATAAAGGTGTGTATGCATCTCAAAAACCTAGAAGGAATTCTACTAGGGTTACCAACAAGTACAGTTTGAAGTCTAAAGCCATGTTTAATCCATTGATCAAAGAAGAAAACATCATAGTTATAGAAGATCACTCTGAAGATGCTGAAGCAGGTACCAGGAAAAAGGAAAAAAGAACTCCATTGCATAAGAAACCATCAAAGAAAGGTAAATAGATTGTTTCATCATCTACAAGACCTATAACAAGAGCTACAACTAGATTGGCAAAAGCTAAAGAAATTGCTAAAGGTATCAGTGAGATTCTGAGAATAAAAAGGGTTACCTTGTAGACTTAGATCACATATCAGATATGCCTGAAGCCATGGATTCAACAAGTTCTGATGAAGAACATAGCTCAGGATTGGTTTCTAAATACCAAGTTAAATCGAGAGAACCCAAGGTAGCCTTAAATCTAAATGTGCCTGCACCTTCTGAAGAGTTCCTTGAATTCAGGGTTAAAATCATAACTGATAAAGAAAGGATCAAGGAACTCCAGATGACATTGAGACAGTTGAAGAGGGAAAAGGCACATATAGAACAATGGAATGCTCGTCAACAAGAAAGGATTCAAGGTTTCAAAAAGAAGAAAAAAGAGCAAAGGGCGTTGCTCAAAGAACTCAGAGAAATAAACTTTAGACTCTATTGGCACGATGTCGTGCTTACCACAAAGTTCAAACAAAAAACTGCTAAATCTACTCCTGTTATTATATCCTAAAGGTTTCATGAAGATTGCTACAATCATAATTTTGATGTTTTCCAGGAGATATGGCAGTGTCTACTCATTTTTGGCCTATGAAATGCAAAGACCTCGAACTGTATGACTAGATCAAACTAATCATTGTTTTGTAGAATCAAATGTAATGCCGACAAGGTCATACAATATCAAGTTGTTGAGCAATGATCTATTTTTGGATTGTAAAAGCTCTTTTTGAGCTAACTTCCCTAGTAGATAGATACTATTCGGATCTAGTCATTAAGAGTACACTAGACGATAGGATCTGGAGGTTTTATGGATGGTTTAAATAGGAAGAGGAAAGACTCTGTTTTGGTCAAAATATTGGAGATCCAAAGGAATTATTCTAAAACTCCTTGTAAGGCATTATTATTCTATTTGACACTTAATAACAAAGGCATATGGATGGTTAGACACTCTTTTCTACTTTGTTTTCTTTCTTCATGCTTGAATTCATTCTTCAGATTGCAATGCATTTGTTTCTTGATTGTTAATTAATACAGTGAAAAATTTACTGTGGAAATTATTTTCAAGTTTTGGTTTCAAGCTGATGGTCTTGCTTCTTTATGATATTCTGAGACAAGGATTTATGTGAAGTTGACAAATTGGAATCTTCCTCCTCTCTTTTATTATTGGTCTAATTCATCTATGTGACTACCTTTTAACCAATCAATGGGATATGTTATGTTTTGATTGTGATTTTCATGTTATGCTATACTCTTGAGCCAGTTTTCAACCATCTTATTCAAAAACCAAACCATAAAAACCTTCAAAACATTTTTGAAATAAATTGATGATGCCCTAGCTTGCACCCTCTCATAGTCAGTGCAACTTTAGGGACTAACAGGTTGTCTAATAAGTCTTAATGGAGTACTGATGTTGATATGAATATCACCCCATTATGATCTTATGATATCCTAATTGGAATGGATTGGTTGGACAAACATCATGTTGTCCTAGATTGTCATAAAAATACATTTACAGTCTTGATGAAGAAGGAAAACATAGAATTGTGAAAGGAATTCTAAGACCCATTTCTATAAGGGAGATTTCAGACTTACAACTCAAGAGTTTTTTCAAGAAAGGATGTCAATTTTATGAAGCTCATGTGGAAGAGACATAAGATACAAAAGGGCCAAGACTTGAATATTTTCCAGTATTACAAGTGTTTTAATATGTATTCTAAGAAATACTAGGATTTCCGCCAAAGATGGAGATAGATTTCTCTATTGATTTAGTACCATGAGCTGCACCAATATCAAAAGCTCCTTACATAATGAGTGCACCAGAATTAAAAGAATTACAAATGAAACTGGTATAATTGTTGAAGAAAGGGTACATATGCCCAAGTGTTTCATCTTGGGGAGCACCAATACTCTTTGTAAAAAATAAGGATGGAACATTGAGGTTGCATATCGACTTTAGACAGTTGAATAAAGCCATGGTGAAGAAAAAATACCCTCTACCTAGAAGTGATGACCTCTTTGATCAGCTAAGAGGATAAAATATATTTTTAAAGATATACTTGAGATCATGATACCACTAGGTAAGAATCAAGGAAGAATAGTTTCGTAAGACAAATTTTAGAACAAGGTATGGACATTATGAATTTATAGTGGTTCCATTTAGACTGACCAATGAACCAGTTATATTTATGTGCTTAATGAATGTTGTATTCAGAAATTTTCTAGATAAGTTTTTCATTTTGTTCTTGGATGACATACGTATTTATTCTAATTCCAAGGAAGAACATCACTTGAGGTTGGTTTTGCAAGTGCTAATATGTTACACACCTAAATTTCATGCCACTAAATATCACACTTAAGTGTCGTATGCACCTTACTAATTGTCACATGCACTTTATCAAGTGTTGTATGCACCTTACTAAGTGTCACGTGCACTTTATCAAGTGTCGTATACACCTTACTAAGTGTCTCATGCACTTTATTAAGTGTTGTATACACCTTACTAAGTGTATCATGCACTTTATCAAGTGTCGTATGCACCTTACTATGTTTCACATGAACTTTATTAAGTTTCACAACTTTGACACCATGGAAGAACATTTGTCATAATCCCTAATCATTGTCGAATAGAAAACCTCATCATGAGAAGGTTGAAACAATGTCATCTACCTTGATATTTTGACTATGTTTGAAGGTCAACACTCCCCTTCCCATGTATAGGGAGCATTGAAAAATTGTCAATGCTCCCCTGCCCATCTATAGGGAGCATTGTCAATGCTTTGTGCTCATTGTTAGGGGAGCATTGAAGTGGTTATAGTAAGTTGAAACTAATCCACATTATTCTAAGGGTCATTTTTGAGAGGATTGTTGGTTGTGGAGCCTGATTATCTTCCTGATGCAGAGGCCCTTGCTTTCATCCGTGTTTATACTCCATGAAGTATTTACACCCCAGAAGTATGTACACTCTTCCACGCGGGGGAGTGCAGAGGGGGGGTACCCCCTCTGCGGGGTCCGGGGGGGCTATCCCCCCGGATGGGGGGTCTGGGGGCAAGCGGGCCCCCAGCGGGGGTTCGGGGGCAGCGTCCCCCGAAGCAAAAATTGCCTTATAAAAGTATATTGTAATTTCATTGTAAATCTGGACCATTCATTATAAGGTCGCAGATCTAACGATAGAGATTATGTTAGGGTTTTTTGCCCTAGAAGGCAACCCTTTTTTATGAGGGAAATGTATTGCGGCTATGTATGAGGGTGAATATTGTATTCTGAGAGAGGAGACTGTGAGAGAAAGAAGAGGAAGTTACAGCGGGTTTTGTTGTAGGTTGTATCCCTTCATTTGCTGGATATAATAAAGGAAG
>ML780034.1:567310-609423 GCA_009831015.1 Picea engelmannii | reverse complement strand
AAGGACCTGGCAATTTCTCTGGTGGACGTAGCCCACACTGGGTGAACCACGTAAATCTGTGCCTCTCTTGTATTGTGTGTCTTCTGTGTTTTTGTTTCTGCATTTGTTTTATTTTATTGCTCCGCGGTCCTGTTTTTCTAACAAGGATGAGATCAAGGATCCAAGCCATATCTCTTTGCTCCATCATAGGAATGAAATCCCAACTTATGGAGCTAAATCCTCAACAATTTCCCAAAAATACTTCATGATGGTTAAGCCTCCAACTCCTATATAATTAGGGCATTACAAGGTGAAAAGGGAGGAGAATCCATGAGAGAATGATAATTTTGATCTTGAAGCATTCAAGAGAGGGATTGAAAGGAGAGATTGGAGGATCTGCTACAACATCAACATTGGATTGTAAGAGCTTCACTATGGATTTCCATTAATACATAACTTTGCATATTCCCTTCATGTTTTGTGTCATTGTCTCATGCATGTCTATTGTTGTGAGATTCATCATAGATAGATCTATTTTCACTTGACAATCTAGTGTATAGGAATGTCGTTTCTCTTTGTTCTTTGTAGGTTTCTTTCTTGCACCTAAGAGCTTGGTCAACAAGGTCAGAGGATGAAGTAGTGAGAATAACCAATGTAAGAATAAAAGTCCCCCATATCTTTTTTCTCATTTAATTATCTAAATAGGTATAAAGGGAAGTTAATATCCATTTGTTTTCTTTTGTCTTTGGATCAAAGAAGGGGTCTTGGTCGAAAAGGGGGTTTCAGCTGTCTGAAAGGGGAACATTACCATAACATAAGGGAACATTAGGTTTATTCCAAGCTTAGCAAGTGTTATTTTTACCAAGAATAGATCCATTATTTAGAGCAAATTATTTCAGAATAAGGTATAGCAGTAGACCCAGATATTATTGAAGCCATTAGAGGATGGCCAACACCCAAGAATGTTTTAGAAATGATATATTTTATGGGATTATCTGGATACTACAAGAGGTTTAAAGAAATTTTCTCTAATATTTCTCATCCTATCACTTCTTTGAAAAAGAAGGGAATTAATTTTGAATGGACATTTGAGTGAGAAGAGAACTTTTATTTGTTAAAGGAATTACTTACTAGTGCACCTATTTTAAATATTGTTGATCCAAATGAAAATTGTTTGGTATAGGCAGATGCATGCAAGGAAGGAATTAGTGGATTCCGCACTCAAAATGGATATTTCATTAGTTATGAGTCCTAAAAGATCAAAGAACATGAGATGAATTATTCCACACATAATTTGGAGCTTGTTTCCATAGTTCATGCATTGAATATGTGGAGGTATTATCTCATGGGAAAGATATTTGAATTAAGGATAGACCATAGTGGTCTGAAATATCTTTTTGAACAACAAAATTTGAATGCTAGGAAGACAAGATGGTTGTAATTTTTAAGTGAGTATGACTTTGACATCAAACATATCAAGGGAAAATAAAATAAAGTTATTGATGCACTCAGTAGAAGATTACATCTCATTCATGCTACAACCATTAGTATGCATCCATTGGATTTGGATAACACACTTTCAGACATCATTGTTATATATCAACATTACCTACAAGTAAAAGAAAGTTTACAACATGACAATGTACAACATAAAATTAAAGAGTATGAGATTAAGGAAGATGGATTGCTTATGCATAAGAATATAATTTATGTTCCTAGTTACTGAGAACTTAGGAATTTGGTGTTAAAAGAAATTCATAATGTTCCATATGTTGGACATCCCGGTCACCAGAAAACAATTGCAGAAATAGGAAGCCAATTATTTTGGCCTGGAATAAAGAAGGATGTTGTTCATTACATTTTCATATGTATGGAATGTCAAAGAGTGAAGGTTGAGCATAGACACCCGACGAGTTTTCTACAACCATTTCCAATTCCATAGAAGAAATGGGAAGTGGTAACCATTGATTTTATAACTAAGTTTCCTAGGATAGCAAGGCAACATGATTCCATAATGCTATTTGTGGATAAATTGACAAAGGCTGCTCATTTTGTTCTTGTAAAAATGACTCATACAATAAACTAATATTGCAGAAATTTACATGAGGGAAATTGCTAGGTGCATGGGATACCTAAGGAAATTGTTTCAAATAGAGACATTAAGTTACTTCAAATTTATGGAGAGGAATATTTAAATTATTTGGTACAAATATGAATTTTAGCAAAACATACCATCCATAGTCATATGGGTAGACAAAGAGAGTCAACCAAGTAATTGATGACATGTTGAGAATGTATGTGATGGATAAGCCATATAAGTGGGAAGATTCCTTACATTTGGTTTAGTTTGAATATATCAATGGGTATCAAGCGCCATTTAAGATGAAACCATATGAATATTTTTATGGTAGAAAATGCATTACTCCATTGAGTTGGGACACCCCAATAGACAAAGTAGTTCTTGGTATATAATTGCTCAAGGATATCGAAGACCAAATGGTTAAAATTAAGTAGAATTTGAAGGAAGAAAAAGATAGAAAGAAAATTTATGTAGATAAGAGTAAGATAACTAGAGATATTAAAGTGGGAGAGCATGTGATTTTGAAAGTGAATCCCAATAAGATCTCATTGAAGTTGTTGGATTACTAAGAGGGGGGGGTGAATCAATAATGAGCAATTTTATTACTTTTAACCACAGTATATTCTTCAAATATATTCAACAATTTATCATTAGCATTCAATATATCATAAGTATTATAGTAATAAACAACATCACATCACAATAGATACACAATACACAATACACCAAAATTTACATGGAAACCCAAATGGGAGAAAACCACATAATGATTTTCTTATATATAAAAATAATAAATTCATTGGAAGCACCAATTTCCTGATTCTCTAGATACAAATGGATGGAGGCTCCAACCCCCTATTCTTAGGATGCAACCTGAAGGAATCTATATATCTCTGAATTTTCTGGCTCCAACCATAAGGAGGATAAAACCCCCTAATTTCTCCAGATCCAACCAGAAGGTGGATACAACCACTCATCCTTACCCCATCCTGTCACCATGAAATATAAGTGTAGACCAACTGTCACTACCAAAATCACTGCTTCTGTCACTGTCACTTCCACTGCCACTATCAATGTCACTATCACTGTCACTATCGCATCAACCCTTAACTTATCAACCTGTCATTACATCCAACTCGTTTTTTTGTACCATACCATGCATCAAATGTGTACCAACATGTGAACTATAACATGCATCGATCATAAATGATAAAATCAACCACAAATAGAACTTGTACAATATACCATAGCGTAAATCATGTATAGACCTATACCATATCATTAATGAAGTATCTTAGGAACCAATCAATTTCCCACATGCATATGCCACCATACAACATAGGGATATGGAAGAAGAAATCTATATGAAGCAGCCAGAAGGCTTTGATGTGAAGGGAAATAAGGAGTTGGTATGCAAGATGAAAAAGTCCTTGTGTGGTTTAAAACAATCACCAAGGATGTGGTATCAAAAATTTGATACTTATATGCTGGGACTTCTCTTCACAAGAAGCAAAGAGGATCATTGTTTGTATTTTAAATTAATCGGTGATCATTTGATTTATTTGGTCTTGTATGTGGATGACATGTTGCTAATAGGAAACAACAAGGAGATTATTCAGGATGTGAAAACTCATTTGTCCTCTAAATTTTACATGAAGGATCTTGGTGATGCAAATTTCATTTTGGGCATGGAAATTAAAAGAGATCAGAAAAATAGGAAACTCTGGTTAAATCAGAGAAAATATGTTGACACAATATTGCAGGGTTTTAATATGCAGGAATGTAAATTGGTCAGGGTCCCTATTCCTATAGGTGTAAAGTTATCTACAGATCAGTGTCCCAAGACATAGGAAGAGGAGGATGACATGTTTCATGTTCCATATGCAAGTGAGGTTGACAGTTTGATGTATGAAATGGTCTGTACTAGACCAAACATTACACATGTAGTGGGAGTTTTGAGCATGTATATATCAAAACTAGGGAAGGAGCATTTGACATCAGTAAAGAGGGTTTTTAGGTATTTGTGTGTCACTTCTAGCTATGGATTATGCTACAAAGGAAGACTAGGATTGAAGATAGTGTTGAACATACATGGACTTGTGGATTCATATTGGGATGGAGATCTGGATTATATGAGATCTACAAGTGGGTATGTGTTTTACCTATTTGGAGGAGAAATCAATTAGATGAGAAAAAGACAGTCTGTAGTGGAACTTTCAACTACAGAAGTTGTATACATGGTAGACACTCATGCAAGAAATGAAGTAGTATGGTTACAAATATTGTGTTCAGGTATTGGGTTGGTACAACAATTTGTAAGGATAGATTGTGACACTAAGAGTGCAATTTTTCTGGCGAAGAAACTGGCTTATTATTCAAAGACAAAGCATATTGATGTTCAATATCTCTTTGTGAGAGACACGGTTGAAGAAAAGAAGGTATTGTTGATGAATGTGGACACTTTGAAGAATGATGTAGATTCATTAACAAAATATGTGAGAATTGAGAATTTCTCTTGGTGTAGAGGATTTATGGGCATTGTTGCCTTGGATTGTTCACTATGTAACCATGAAACCCTCTATATGCAAAGAAAACAACAAGTGGGAGAATGTTAGATATGTTTTATATTATTTGCACAACTAGAACTAGTGTCCACATTGTGTTATATTCCCCCAAATAAAATGATTTCACCATATGACGCAAATGATGTTAAAAATAATTTCTTTAGATATCATTCTCCCAACTGGAGGCCAGGCCACAAGTGCAAGAACAAAAAATTATATCTATGTGAGGTATAGAGTGAAAGTAACAAGGAGATACAAAATTCATCTCCATTTGACACAAATTCGTTCAATTCAAATGAATAATTGAGAAATCTTAGAAGATATGACCATCATAATTCCACTCCAACACTCTCGTCTATTGTGGTGAATGACATCTTGTAACCCCAAACTCTGAAGGTTTTTGGATACATTAAAATGAAAAGAGTGACAATGCTAATATATAGTGGTAGTTCTCATAATTTCATTGATACTAAAATATAAAAAAAATTAAACATGTTTTGATATCCCTCTTATGACCTTCAATTCACAATTCTAGGGAATTGATCTACCTTGTGCATAGGGAAATGTCATAAGGTTAAATTGTGATTTAATGATTACTAGTTACAATCCCCCACGTATGCCATGGAAATCAAAGGAGTGGATGTGGTATTAGGATCCCAATGTTTATCCATGGTTAGTACATTAGGTTTAAACATACAAAAAAAATTCCTTAAGTTCTTCGAAAATGGGAGGAAATACAAGTTTTATGGAATCAAAATCCAACCCCCTCAAATAGTCTTGTTTAATAGAATGAAGAAGATAATTAAGAAAGGATCTTAATATTACCTTTTCCATTTTCATTTAATGGAGGTTTCCTCTAATAAAATTTATGTTCCTAAGAGTCTTAACGATACTCTTCTAAAACATAGTACCATTTTTCAAGACCTACCTTGGGGTCTCTCTCTATCACAATCCATAGATCACATTATAGAATTAATCATTGATTCAACTCCAATTAGAAGGAAATCCTACACAAAATCCCACAATCACAAATATAAAATTTAATGATTTTTTCATAATGTATTATATTGTGGTGTCGTAGCTAGAATAAAGAGTCGATATTCAGCTCTAATCCTATTTTTAAGAAAAAAATATGGGTCCTACATACATTGTGTTGATCATTGAAAATTGAACAAAATCACCATAAAATAAAAATTCATCATTCCATTTGTGGATGAACTATTAGATGGGCTCCATGGCACTAATTATTTCTCCAATATTGAACTTAAATTAGGGTATTACCAGATAAGAATCCAAGAAGAGGAAATTCCAAAAACTGCATTCTGCACCTTGTTGTAGGTGAATCCCCCTGCGACCAAGTGGATTCCCTCCTGGTCTCTAGACTCCTAAGGCCAAGACAAAAAAGTGCTTAACATGGACATTGACTTCCTTTTAGATCTAATCAAGCTAATGAATGAAAGAGAAGGAGAAGGATATGTACCTTATTAGCGACGTTTGTCCTTGCAAAGTCTTGGCTGAGCTTTGATCCTGAGCTCCCTGATAGGTGCTGTAAAACAAAAAAAGGTACAAAATACTTCCTACTCTACTAAGATTATCTCAAACATAAATCCATCTACTGCAGAAAAACTCATATGAGACAAGTATAAGTTTGAAATAAACAGGCCAAGCATTGATTATATTAATGAGAACAAGTAAAAGTACTTACAATCCTTTGAATGAAGATTCAATAGCTTCTTCCAGTTCTCCTTATCCAACCCCTTTGCTCAAATAATATCCACTAATTTCTTTGATGACATCTCACTCATGAGATCATAAGTTTGATGTAATTCTCAATCTCCATTGTACCTTTCACCATGAAAATGCCTCCTTATATAACCTTGGAGAGGTCCAACCACTTGAGAGATCTTTGGGATAAGTTGAGGATTCCTCTCCTTCAGTTGAGGATCTTCCCTAAGATCATGCCTTGACCATCTATTTGAATCCAACTACCTTAAGGAATTGAGGGATGGTGCTCCCCCAAAAGGGTGCATAGGGCACTCAAACACTCCCCCAAAGAGGCTCAGGGAGCACCAACACTCCCTGAGAGTGGGTAGGGGAGCTCTCCTCTCCAAAATTCATTTTTTAGTTGTTCTTTCAATGGGAAAAGGTTTGTACTTCCTCTCAACTGATTTCTCTTCTTCCAAACTAGCCTCTAAGGTGTCTTAAGTGTCTTTGTGATGTCGTTAGATGCATGACATGGGCAAGATGGCAGTATGATTTTTGTGACACTTGCAACACTTTTAGTCAAGATGTGACACTTGAGGACAAGATGCGACACTTATAACACTTGTAATGATGACACTTGCGACACTATTGAGGTGAGTAATTTTGATGTGTAACAGATTGCCCCCCCAAATTATGAAGTTAGAAGATGATGATGATTGAAGTACTTTGTAGACTTTTTCGAGCAAGGCTGTGGATGCAAAGAAACCAGAAAAAGTTGGACACAACCATCAAATAAATATTATGAAATGTTTCAAACCCAAGGCAGGTATACCTATGCTTGAGTGATAAAGACTTTTTAGGTATGGCCACCATAAAATACACTGCGGATCCATAATTATATTGACAAAAGGTATAGCCACTGAAGATACATTGTGGATATATACTCCCTATGACTTGAACTGATCGTAGCCCCAAAGAATACATAGTGGATCTACGAGATGACAAGACATAGCCACAACCAATACAAAGTGGATCTTTGTAACAATATATGTGTCATAGTTCAAAAGAACTCCTTCGCAACCTGGGAAAAGTATACATAAGAGTGAAAACTCAACCCAGGGTCTTCTTACTGATCTCGATGTAGTATGAATCTAACCATGTGAATAGATGTTCTGATGTCGAACATGGCAGAAAACACTTGATTATCGATCAATGATGTAAACTGTTAACAAGTGCGAGAGATATCACCATTGATGTCAATGATTCCCAAGGTACTCTAGTACATTCCAACGAATGTGAATATATGAGTTGAGGTCGAGCATCCGTGGAATAATCCAATCAAAGGTCAATGATGTAAACCCATTGTCAGACATGAGGGGCCTGCCATTGAGGCATGCAGGTCCCAAGGTACTAACTAGTTTCTAAGTCTAGTTCTTGGATAATGTGTTGAAGTTGATAGGAATAGACACGTCGAAGGAGGGCCTTGATGTATCCCCCATCAACGACATGAAACTGACATAGATATGTAATTGGTAGATCAAATGAACATGGAATGACACGGGTATTGAGACATGATATTTGTGATGGCTAACTCTCGAGGTAGATACTTCCCTTGAACATTTAGGCACGACAACATAAAAATGACATGGAAAAAAACTTGATGATGCAGTGGATGCTGTGAATTTCATTGGGTGACCCAAAGGAGTAAAAGAAAATCAGAGGATTGGCTCAGTGCAGAGGTTCAACGGATTAAAATGCATGCAAAGACAAAGTTTTGTGTTCAAGGGTGATCGTAAGAGCTATTGGTAGTGTTCTCAAAAAAATGCTCGGCTTTCTTCCTTCAATTTTCCCCCCATCCATATAGACGAGTACCTCTTCTTAATTTAACGAGCTCGAGGAGGGTAACATATGCTTGATATGAATCACCTTTGGTAAGTCCCTCTTCCTTTGTTTAACGAACTGGAAGAAGTGAGGGTTCGATCCCGTATGAGCCCTTCAATGTATGATTGTTTAATGAGTCCAAGGAAGGTAAAATCAGTTGTTTTTCATATTTAGAGAGTCTGAAAAATGACTTAAAGATGACTCCAATGTGGTCCTTTTTTGTAATATTAGTCTTGCGAGGCCGAAAAAGAGATAAATTATCACTCGAAATACTCCCTTTCAAAAAATTCAATGAGTGGGAAAGGAAGCAAGATCACTCAACAATCTTTTCATGTTTAGAGAGTCTGAAAAGAGCTCAAAGAAGACTCCAAGGAGTTCCTTTTTCGTATATCCATGCAGGTCTGAAAAAGAGATAAAAGTTTACCTGGTTGCATTCTTATGTATTTACAAGCATGAGAATAAACAAATACTAATATTGGTATGCCCCCAACTTGAAAGCTAGTGGATTAACTCCAAAATGATCATCAAAGGTTGGAGACATGCCCTCCAAGCTTCAATTCATTCACTGACTTTGAGGTCGTCACCAATTTCTCTACTAGATGGAGAAAAAGGATAAGGGTGGATGAAATGAAGGTTCAAGAGAGGTGACTGTTTCATTTTTTTAACGAGCTTGACACAGGAAAAGAACTATGCTCAGGGCTCCGGGTTCAATCCCTAGAGATTCTGGGTTCAATCCCTAGATTTCTATTTCATTTTTTAACGAGATTGATACAGAGAGGAAAACTATGCTCAAGGCCTTTGTTTCATTTTTTAACGAGCTTGCCACAGAGAAGAGAAACTATGCTCATGACCTCTGTTTCATTTTTTAATGAGATTTCTATAGAGAGAAAGAATTGTGGTCGTGACCTCTGTTTCATTTTTTAATGATCTTTCTACAAAGAGAAAAACTATGCTCGTATCCTCTGTTTCATTTTTTAACGAGCTTTCTATAGAGAAGAGAAACTATGCTCATAAACTCTCCTTGATCATGGCTTCCAAGAGAATAAGACTCTGGAAGGACACCATGTTAAGGGACAAAACTCGGTCATGGCTTCCAAGAGATCTTCACTAGATGGAAGAAAATGACTCTAGAAGGGACACATGTTGACGGTCTCATCAGGGGTAAGGAGATAAAGCTCCAATAGCCCTACCAAAGAGATCACTATGTCAACTACCAGATCCAAATCATCGGAAGTTGAAGTCATGGGAGACAATGCCACATAATTGACATGCGGTGGGGGTGATACTGTCGTCATATAAGAACCATTCAGGGAGGTAATATAGTCAGGACTGATGAAAGAAAGTTGATTAATAGTCACAATTCTTCCATCGCGAGGGAAAGATATCACACGAAAAAGAGTGGACACAATAGATTTCATGGAATAGACATAATCCTGCCCAAGGAGTAAAGTGAAATCCAAGGGGTCTCGAACTACCATGACATCAATAAAGACAATTTTCCCTCCCAAAGTTACAGGAAACCGAGGAAGGGTCCCTAAAGGTTGAATAATTCTTCTGTTAAAAGATAACAGATTCTATGTAACCGATGCAAGATGAGGACAACCCAATGCGTGCCAAGCAACAAAGGACAAAATACTAATGGATGCACCTTCATCTATCATCATTTGAGGAATGTCCCAACCACAAACCTGTACCGTAATCTGGAAAGGAATGTGAGAGGGAAGACGAGGTCCAGTTAGCACACCCCAATAAAAAAGGATGGACTCATTTATTGGATGGGGTTTCTCGGGAGAAGGAGGAATGCCCCCCAGCACGGTAGATTCTGTATCAACAAGAAAAATGTGGGCAGTATCAGGTTTACTCTCTAGAGGGAGAGTAGGATCGACTGATGATGGGATCAGATCGACCACACGGGCACTCTTCAGAGAAAGAGTGGGATTGACCGATGATGTAACCGAAGAAATCACTTTGGCACTCTTCGAATGAAGGGTGGGACTGACTAAGGAAGGGACTGGATCAACCACTTTGGCACTCGTCAAAGGAGGAGTGGGATTGACCGATGACAGGACCAAATCGACCACTTAGGTTTCATTCTCCAAGGGGAGAATGGGGTCGACGGGTGGAAGCAGATTGACCTCTTTGGTGTCACTCTCTAATGGGAGAGTGGGATCGACCGAGGATGAAAACATATCGACTACTTGGGTTACACTCTTTTGATGAAGATTAGGGTTGATCGATGATGTAATTGGATTAGCTACTTGAGTTTGTGGTTCAATCGAGGAGGAAACTAGATTGACCACCTGATCAACCGAACTGACCGAGGATGGAACCGGATTGACCAGTCCATCAACTAATGATGGGTTGGGGGAAATATTACGATAACCTTTTGGAAGTTGAAGTTTTTTCAAAAGAGAAGAAGACTCGTCCATGAAAGGACAAAGGTGAGAATAATGATCTCCTTTGCATAACATACAAGGAAATTTGACAGTTGTCTTCTTCTTACCAACCTAAATGTCACTAGTTGATGGGGCATCATCAACATGTCTAGCAGAGGCCGATGACATGGAGGACCACATTTCTAAAACCTTGGTAATACCAGGGAAATACCTCATAAAGTGGTCACCCTTACAAAGACTGCAAGGGAATTTGGGTTTCATATTCTTTATTTTAATCTTGTTGACCTCATCAACACTCCCAATACTATTAATAGTAGCTGGTTGTTTGGATCCAAAATTTGATGTTGTTGGAGCCTTGGTCCTTTTCAGGCTCTTCTTCTTCTTCTCTTTCTATTTCTTCTTATTCTGATCAACCTAGCTACTTGCTTTAGATCTTTCACTAAGCAAAGAAGGAGAAAGGGAAGGAGACTTAATGGGTGAAGAAGGCGAAAAGTCAACATGGGGTTGATGTGTGGGTGGTGTACTGAAATATAAAGTATTATGTGAAGTTGAAGGATTGGGAGGATTCAAGATCACCGGAGTGGGAAACAACCAAACCGGTAATCCGATGGTGAGTCCTGGAAGACTCAGTGTGGCAATGTACAGAGGACCAAAGTTTCGAAATGAAGGAAAGGTAAAAGGTTCCCCAGGAGAAAGGGTTCCTCCATTGGTACTCTCAGGAATTGATGACATTAACACTAACTCAACCTAAGGTCCACTAAGTAACACAAACAACATATGCTATGAATCTGAGAAGCAAACAATCAAACAAAACCTTCCCACAATGAAACCACTAGTTGGTGATGAAATCCAACGTTGCGAGATCAAAATAGGAAGAGGCGAGGATAGAGCAGGTGGATCAGTTACGTTGGTGACCTGCTTAACAAACTTATGCTTTGGTGTAAGCTTCCACCCAGTAATTGTGGATTTACCCTCCAAGGAGCCCGAGTGAGTTTGACCAACGTCTGTTCCAGGTACAGTGAGACTTCCCTTCATAGTCACCTTGTGTGAGACCCTAAATATTATGACTACTAAGGTCAACAATTCACATTCAGCCCCTGGGTAGGTACAGTCGACAGTCTGATCCGAACGTATGGGAAGGATAACATGTACAAAATCAGCTTGAGAGGCTCCCACACATAATCGTGGGTATACCCTCAAGTGACCCCCAATATACGATCCGACCACTACAAAGAGTTGAACCACGGAGGGATAATCTCTGTAACTCACTCGAATGTGACCTCGTGTGTAACCCCTGTGTGAGAGGGGGATCCCAGAAATCCTATACGACAATTGTATTTTCTCTCCCTATCACAAGATGCTAAGTTTGTTTGATAGCTTTCGAAAGTTATCTTTTCAACCTATTCCAAAGCCCTACACCTTAAACTAATGTAGGTTTTCTAACAAAGATGTAAAAAGTCTGATAAATTTTAGTTAAGCGTTGATTTTAGTGGCTCTTGTTTATTCAGAGGTGTATGCGAGTGAACACTGATGATATTATGTCTCAGTTCCCAAAACATGCATAAGAAATGATAAGCAATATTTTCTTTCAATGAATGTCTAATTAAGGGAAGGACAAGGATTTTCCTTTCACTGTCAAACACTAAGATGAAATGACCTCATGCAATAGTCCTCAGTAAGGAATCCAATGCAATGCTAAAATGTTCATATGCGACTGATAACTAGTAGATGTAAAGCTTCCTATGCTAATCAGACTTCAAGAGTTGTGAGATTTAAGCAATCTGGAAGCAAACTTCACATAAACCAAAAGACACCATTGTTGTGATCAAACAAGAAAAAGAAAACCAAAAACTCAAAAGGAAGGAAAAAGAGCTTGGACAAGATGACTCAAAGATCAAAAAGAAAAGTACAAAATACCTTTAAAACTCCTTACAAAGTTTTCACTCGCTCAGATAAAGGAGAAGAAAATGACAAATTGACTCCAAATCGTCAAGGACAAAGAGTTGTTGCAAAGTAAGGAAAATTGTCAAAAAATCCAAACAAAAGAGGATGAATTCTTAGAAAATAGGGTGTTGAAGGCCAATACCAAGATGGATTGAGAGTATGAGACCCTGAGCAAATGCCAAAACCAAGAAATAGCTTCAGAAGATGAAAATTATGGAGAATTTCTCACAAAAATGGGGTAGCGCTCTGGTGTAAGGGGCACCAGAGCATTACAGTTCTTTGTGTAAGGATAAATGGGAGTTCTAGCACTCTAACAACAACAGTGGGGGAGTGCTCTGCTCCAAAAACTCAGAAAAAAGCCCAAAAACTTAGAAAAAAGCCCAAAAACTCAAAAAATAAAGGAAATTCAGTCAATCAGGGTGATCCTAATGACATAAAGAGGCAATCAAACAAATCTAAGAATAAAAGAGACAATGTGGAGAATATCAAATCAGTGGGAAAAGGGCCAAAACAAGATCTGGGAATGGAAACAAAAAATCAGATCTCCTCCCCAGTGGAGTCATCAATTTCTGTTGTAGGTGAACCCCCCTACAGACAAGTGGATTCCCTCCTGGTCTCTAGACTCCTAAGACCAAGACAGAAAAGTGCTTAACATGGACACTGACTTCCTTTTAGATCTAATCAGGCTAATGAATGAAAGAGAAGGATAAAGATATGTACCTTATTAGTGACGTTTGTCCTTGCAAAGTCCTGGCTGAGCTTCGATCCTGAGCTCCCTTATAGGTCCTGTAAAACAAACAAAGGTACAAAATACTTCCTACTCTACTGAGATTATCTCAAACATAAGTCCATCTACTGCAGACAAACTCATATGGGACAAGCATAAGTTTGAAAGAAACATGCCAAGCATTGATTATATTAATGAGAACAAGTAAAAGTACTTACAATCCTTTGATTGAAGGTGCAACAACTTCTTCCAGTTCTCCTTGTCCAATCCCTTTCCTCAAATAATATCCACTGATTTCTTTGATGACATCTCACTCATGTGATCATAAGTTTGATGTAATTCTCAATCTCCATTGTACCTTTCACCATGAGAAGGTCTCCTTATATAACCTTGGAGAGGTCCAACCACTTGAGAGATATTTGGGATAGGTTGAGGATTCCTCTCCTTTAGTTGAGGACCTTCCCTAAGATCTTTCCTTGACCATCTATTTGAATCCAACTACGTTAAGGAATTGAGGGATTCTTCCCTTATTTGTCTCAACAAGCCCAAAATTTTCTCAGAAAAGGGTAGCGCTCCCCCAAAAGTGTGCACAGGGCATTCAAACACTCCCCCAAAGAGGCTCAGGGAGCGCCAACACTCCCTGACAGTGGGTAGGGGAGCACTCCTCTTCAAAATTCATTTTGTAGTGGTTCTTTCAATGGAAAAAGGTTTGTACTTCTATCAACTGATTTCTCTTCTTCCAAACTATCCTTTGAGGTGTCTTAAGTGTCTTTGTGATGTCATTAGAGGAACGACATGGGCAAGATGGCAGTATGATGTTTGTGACAATTACAACACTTGTAGTTAAGATGTGACACTTGCAGACAAGATGTGACACTTATAACACTTGTAATGATGACACTTGCAACACTATTGAAGTGAGTAATTTTGATGTGTAACACATCCTTGAATACCTATATGAATTTTGTGTTATGACGTTTGGATTGTCTAATGCCCCATCTACCTTCCAGGAAACAATGAATGATTTATTTCATCCATACTTGAGGAAATTTCCACTTGTCTTCTTTGATGATATACTTGTTTATAGCCAAAACTGGAGCCTATACCTTAAGAATGTAGAGACTGTATTGAATATTTCAAAAGAAAATAAATTTTATGCAAATAAATCAAAATGAAACTTTGGACAAAAAGAGATAGAACGTATGGGTCATGTTGTATTAGCTGAAGGAATCAAGGTAAACCCAAAGAAAATTATGGAAATTATAGAGTGTCCTAGTCTTAAAATGATCACATCAATACAAGGATTTATATGCCTTATAGGGTATTATAGAAGATCTGTTAAAAACTATGTAGATATCATGGTCCCACTAACAACGTTGTTGAAAAAAGACGCATCTAGATAGAACAATGAAGTTGAATATTGTTTCAATAATATGAATACTTTATTGACATCCACTCCTATCTTGGTAGCCCCAAACTTCATAAATCCATTTTTTATCGAGTGCAACACTTCTAGAACAATAATAGGTGGCGTTCTCATGCAAGACAATCAACACATTGCCTTTGAAATTGAAAGCTTAAAACCCAAGGAAAAGACCAAAACTACTTAAAAAAAGGAAATGCCAGAAATAATTCATTCCTTGGTAAAATGGAAACAATACCTATTGTGTGCTAAGTTTTAGTTCAAGACAGACCAAAACAAATTAAAATATTTTTTAAACCATAAGAGCCTATTAGCAGAATAACAAAAAATGGGTAAGTAAATTCCAAGTTGAAGAGAAAGGATAATTTGGTTATTGATTTCTTATCAAGGAAGGATGAGGGTGGTGAAAAACTATGTGTTATTTAAGTAATCACTCTTGATTGGATCTGAGATGTTCAAGATGATTATGTGAAAAATGAAAAAATAAGAAAGATAATTGAGGAGGTTGAAAGAAACAATGGAACAAGACCAAATTTTACATAGGAAAATGATATATTTTGATACAAAGGAAGGATATATTTACACATCTCTTCCAATTTAAAATTCCAAATATTAAAAGAAAACCACAAATCTATCTCTGCATGCAATGTGGTATTTTTCAAAACTTACTATAGTATACAATGATTCTTATTTTAGAATGGAATGAAGAATGATGTCCAAAAATATGTAGTATAATGTGACACTTCTCCATGCGAAAAATTTGAATTGGTCGCTTCTCCGAGTATCTCTCAACCTATTCATGTTCCTAATAAAAACTGTATAGAGATATCTATGGATTTTATCATAGGTATTCCTACCTTGGATGGGAAATGTAACACACCCCACCCTGTTAAGATTTCTAACTTTGGTGTGGTGTTCAAAATTCCTCTTCTTAACCATCCTTCTAAACCTAACTTTGATATCATAGCTCTCTTCTCTTTGAGATATTTCTAATGAATATAGCCACACCCAAAATTTAGTTCGATTTAGAAATATATGTCCTCCTAAATATTTCCTAAGTATGATCCTGCCAAATCAACCTCAGATCCACGTGGAATACATGTGGGTATTCAATACACATGTCTATTGATGCATATTTTCTTTCACAAGGACCGAAATCGTTGACCTTGAACCAACTTCTAGGCCTTAAGACTCATCCTTCGGGATTCTATAGTTCACATTCCTATTAGACTCACTCTGTCTAGATATATTCGTCAGAGTGATGAACCAAACTTACAAAAACCCTTTATAAACCCAACCATCAGGATAGATAGCTCACAAAACCATCCAATACTCCCAAATCTTGATGTCTGATACACTGTTGGACTATCATTATTGGAATGATTATCAAGACAAACATATTGATATTTCCGAAGGCCACGAACCACAATAATATTGGTCTCACACCATCAGAATTTACCTATTGGGAAGAGTCATCACACATGCATTCTCCCACAATCCTATTGGGCTAGCTCCTTCTTTCTCTCTTCTTTGGAAAGGTATTCTAGACTAGATCTTCCGAAAAATCCCTCCCGACCCTTGATCTATAAAAAAATGCTATGATCTAACATTGATTCCAGATGGATGGTCCAGATTCATCCGTGACACTTGGTTAATATCCATCGACACTTACCAGTTGGGCCCCACTTGTACCTAGTTGCTACATATTGATCCTTGAATCATCATTCCTTACTGATGTGTACCAAATGATGAGCCTTTATCTATCATCCAACTGACGTGGCACTTATGTCTCCATTTTTTGAAGTGGTATTCTTTTCCATATCTATCCCTTCTGAGGGAACATGCATGTATGATAGATTGGATGGTGATGATAACACTCGATCAATGGCCTAGATCAAGGGAAGTTTTCAAGTTGCACACTCTTTAATAGGATTACCTATTTCTTACAAATTTGAAGACTACAATATGTCTTATCTAATGGCCCAAATCCTTTTGGTCTTAAAGTTGCATGACCTTTAGCATGTTCAGACTATCTCTTTCAAAATCCTAATGTCATTTCTGGACTTTCTGAATAGATCCTTCTGAAGATGATTTCCCGAGAGATATGACAATTGAGGTCTAAATAATCTAATTTCCCACAATTTTATTTGGATAAAATATGCACAATGGTTAGTGTTATCCCTCGAGATGTTCTAGGATATCAATAGAATGATGTAAAGGCACCTCGAGGGATAAGACTCAGGGTGAGCCTTAAATCCATGCTTGCAACAATTAAATAATGAAAAAATTTCAGTAAGTTTCTCTCTCTCTCTTATAAAAGTATCGGTCCTCAAACAATCTCAGTCTAGATACCCAAAATATCCAACTCCATAAGAAAATTTTCAACGAGTGTTTTAGAAAATTTGATTTTAAGGGTGGGGAAATGGTGGTTTAGAAGAAATACATGATAAGAATAAAAGGAATTGCAGCGAATGAATCTTATATCTTATGGAAAAATAATAACATGTTGAGAAATTAAGAATTCAATAGTTCTAGCACATATAACAAATCATTAAAACATGCATCAAATAGTTACATCTTCAAATATCTAAATCCATGGAGGTACCCTCTGCACATCATTAAAAATATGAAAAAATGATAAGAAGTGGTCATTTGTTAAGAGGAAATCCCTTCAGTATCATAAGCATACAACACACAGTAACACTGAACATTTCATAATACTTGTTGCTTCAGATTTTATTAATGGGGATTTGATACAAGAAGACAAAAATGAGAGGGGTGTCTTTTACAAGAGCACATGCACAAAAAGAGAAGAGAGAGACTGAAACATAATGCAGGGGATGAATCTAATGAAGCATGCAACCTTAATTATTTGTTTGTTCATGAACATGGTGATAAAATAAATCTAGTTGTAAGAAAGTCTTAAATTCTACAAAGTGTCAAACCTAAAAATGAGCTCCTTATATTGCTTTATAGACTCTTGATTTGTGATAAAATCATTCATTTAATCCAATACTGTTTCTTTAAAATGGATATTTCTTGTTAGGATCATGATAGCTCTCTAGGTTTTCTAACTGGTTTCTAACTTAGTTTTACTAGGTGAAAATCATTATTATCACCAAAGATGACCCATTTAACTGTCAAGGGAAATGTTCCATTTTCCCGATTTGCACTTCTTCCTAGAGATCTCCAGGTTATTCGATTGATTCCCATTATTGTGTTGAGGGTTCTCGACCTAGGTTAGCAAGGAGGAGGGATGGTTGTTTCCTCTTAGATACTATTGCCCAATGTGAATGAGGCACAATTGACCAATCCTAAGAATCCTCTTCATCAATATTCTCTAGTGCGTTGATATGATTGACAATAACACCTTAGGGTAGATTCCCAAATGTCCTTGTTTTCTCAGATATTTGCTAATGATACCAGAGAAGGAAATTCTCTCCTTCATGAAATGCAAGACACACTATCTTGACATCCATATCCAATATTATTGATTACCTTCTCCTTAAGGGAGAGAATGAGCAAGTGGGTCATCGTTTGTGACACATGGCATCTGAGTAACTCACCTTTAGAAAGAAAACTACTCGCAAATTGGTTTCTTCTGATCCTTTAGTTTTCTCTTATAGTAATTTTACACGTGCTTATGGAGACAATGGATGGGACAAAAATATTTGTCACACATGGCCTGATCTGTTGAGATCTAGGGCTTGTGTGGGCATGCATGTATGGAAAATGATTATTATCCTCTATTATTTGCAAGAAAAAACATGATGATTGGTGAAAGGATATTGACGTTATTCCAAAATTATTTTTATGTATCATATCTTCTCTAACTGATTTGGCAGGTCGTCGGTGTATCCATCATCTGCTTGAAGTATTCTTCCTTCTTCCCTTGTATGAACACACGTCCCGTTCACAATAGATTAATTATTTTAAAATTATGGGTGGGGGTGAAAATTGTTGAGTGAAGTCATGTTGTTGTCATCGTAGTTCCATAGACACATGGTAGCTTCCCGTTGGTCCATGCCACCAATAATGTAGCTTTGGGGTCAGTCTACATGCAAATGATTTTGATAAGGTGGTCAAAATCCTCGATTGTACTTTTCTATGAAGGTGGAATTCTCATACTCGCTCTGGAAATTTTCTTATTGGTGTTTTAGGTTGTCCCTGATTCTCTTGAGTGTCCTAGGTGGACTGTTGAATCGACTCTAGGTGTCATTGTATGGGAATATAGATGTGTGTTGAGTGGTAGACAAGTGTCTTAGAAAAACTAGAATACCATTGTCATGACCCAATGGGCGTGGTATTACCTTACATATTATTTTGATGAAACACCACTCACTTCTCAACACATGGCTCTCAAAATCACCATTGCATCCCATATCCATGTTAACCCTCATGCATTTTCATGATGTGACATTGGATTTACATCATAGACTCAGGCACACTTATAACCATTGGATGATTGGGTCCCACACTTTCCATAGTGGTAAATTATTAAGCCTTGGTCGCAAGATATAACCCATATTTGAAAGGGGATCAAGTCTATTTGAAGCATAATTATCCCTTTTTTAAGCTCTCGATAAGCACCCAGATGCTGGAGACTTAGACTTGGGCTCTTATTGCTTGATTTTTCTTTTAATTTATTTAGGGATTGAACGTTTGCTAGCGCTTTTTGGTCCAATATCTCTATAAGTTTGACCCCATATTCTATTTTTTCAAATTCTTCCTCATAACCTTGATCAACATGTGTATCAGTGATTGAATCAAATATGGTACTAACAATTAGTCAGTCGAATTAACCTTATCTAAAACACAAAATACACTAATGGTTTTTTGAATAGACTATTCAAATGATTCCTCCCTGAAGGATATAATGACTAATAATGATCATGATCGATGATCCTCGATCCTTTCAGGCTTACAAGTGCTAAAATTTTAATGGCACATTTCTTGATCCCAAATTTGACAACAGGAGGACACTTGTTCCTTCTTTCACCTCCCAGTAAAGGTTCCACTACAAGGTTTTTTCATGGTTATGGAATGAAGGGACTAAATAGACAAAAGTCTATATTTTCATGAATTCCTCCGACCCTCAACATGGTTCTTCTAACTGAACCTGATCATTGTCAATTCTGAAGTTAAATAGTTTTAGGGAAGAGCACACATGCCTAAGTGAATAAAATTCTTCACTCAATTCTCGTTAAAATTGGAGGTTTGACAATAGTATTATAGATACATTGTGTATGCATTAAACAAAGATAACTATCTTAAAAAATTACCCAACATACATGAACTTCAAAATATTCATTCATGTCATTCACGGTTCTCTGCCCATGAAAATTTCAACTTTATGAAATGCAAGAAGATGCATATTTCATAGATAGAAAACCTTAAATCATACAAAACTTAAATTAGAGACTTATTTGTTCACATATGTTGGCTATACCAACTGACTAAGGGTGAGAACTTTTCCACCCAACCATAGGCTCTGTTGCACCAAATTGTCTACAACAACACCCCCATTCCAGACCATGATACTACTAGGGAACTTAGGTTCCTAAGGTGAAATTGGGTTGAATGTGAAGGCCATTCTCCTCCACTGGATTCAATGGCAGGGATTTCCCATTTTACCCACCAATCTAGGGCCTCCTAATGTTTTTATTAGTATGCTTCTTAGTTGGGTAACCTCTACACAGGGATTCCCTTCTCTACTACATAGTCCCTCGACACCCTCCCCTCTCATTTCTGATTTTCCTATCCAACATGCAATGGGATTGAGAGCCTCTTTCCAAGTTGGGTTAGGGTCCTTCTCTACTTGAAATTCAACAATGAGTTCTCTACTTGTGAAAACCTTTGTTCTCTTTTATTCTCTGCTTCCCCATAATTTTCCTTCTCCATAAGATTCATGACTTGTCCTTCTGTGTGTCAGAGGAGCTCATGGGTTAATCCTATAAAAATGAGGTGGGTAATCTATTGTACCCTGGCGTATAGTCATGATTCATCTTATCTAGTCTCCCATACTTCCATTCATTGTGGGTGGGTGGTTTCCAAACTACCAACTCTCTACAATATCCGATTTTTAAAAGGGAAGAGAGGGAAATATATTCAAATATGAGATTTGGAAAATATGGCACTAAGAATTTTTAAGCAATGGTAAAACTTTCCCCCTCACGTGTTCCACTAATAGTATCATGGTCTCTTTTGGTGTTCATGTTGGTTGTGGAGCCTGATTATCTTATTGATTCATAGATCTTATTTAAGCCACGTTTGGAACCCATTACATGAAGGAGGGACATGGGGGGGCTTTCCCCCCCACATATCTCACCAGGGGGGAGAGAAATTTTGTAGCCCCCTTTGGTGGGGGTTCAGTGGCAGTTTCCCCAAAGAGTAATTTTTGGGAAAATTTCCTTGTAAAATATTGTAATTTCGTAGTCAATATGGACAATTCATTATAAGGTCACAGATTTGATGGTAGCATTTATGTTAGGGTTTTTTTTCCCTAGAAGGAAACACTCTTTTATGAGGGAATTGTATTGCGGCTATGTATGTGAGTGAATACTATATTCTGAGAGAGGATATTGTGAGAGAAATAAGAGGAAGTTACAACGGTTATATTGTAGGTTGTATCCCTTTATTTGTTGGATAATAATAAAGGAAGGATTTGGAAATTTCTCTGGTGGACGTAGCCCATACTAGGTGAACCATGTATATTTGTGTCTCTATTTTATTGTGTATATTCTATTTTTTATTTATACATTTGTTTTATTTTGTTTCTCAGTGATCTCGTTTTTCTATTAACTGGTATCATAGAGAAAGCTAACTCAGAAGAAAATAGGTTTCCTAGATTGAGTGGGAGCAATGGCAGAAGATGGAAATTTTAAGTTTGAGAAATTTAACGGCCAAAACTACTAGTTATGGAAGATGAAAACGAAAGACTATATATATCAAAAGGATCTTTCCCTACCATTGGGAGGAAAATAAAAGAAGTCAGTGAGTATGAAGGACGAAGAATGGGATATTCTTGACAGAAAGGCACTAGGAATGATACGATTGTTCCTGGTAGTTTCAGTGGCTTTCAATATTTCAAAAGAAACAAAAATGGTGGATTTGATGAAGGAATTTGATAAACTGTATTAAAAACCCTCGACCTCCAATAAGGTATTTCTAAAAAAGTGATTATTTAATATGAAGAAGTCATAAGGTGGGTCTATTTCCGACCATTTAAATGAATTTAATATAGTTACTAATCAGCTAAGTTATGTAAAAGTGGAATTTGATGATGAGGTTAGGGCTCTTCTAATCTTGTGCTCATTGCCATAAAGTTGGAACAACTTGGTCATGGTTGTAAGTAACCATGTCTCTTATTCAAACACTTTGAAATTTGATGATGTTGTTGGTGTTATCCTCAGCAAGGAAATGTGACGGAAAATCATAGGTGAGACATCAGGTAATGTGTTGACCATTGAGAATAAGGGAAGAAAAAAGGATAGAGGAAATAGATCAGGGAACCGTAGTAATTCTAGGAAGGGTCGATCCAAATCCATAATAGTAAATATAGAGTGTTGGAATTGTGGGAAGAAATGACATTTCAATAAATATTGCAGAGCTCCAAAGAAACAAAGAGATGGAAAACATGAGAAAAATCAGGAAGCAAATGTAACATATTATCTGTTACAAGATGTTTTGATTATTTCTTTAGATAATATTATTTAATATTGGGTAGTATATTCAATGGATTCATTTCATGCCACACTGTTGGGCCCCAACAACCCCCTTCTTTATTTTTAATCAAAATCTAGGGTCCCTCAAAATTTTACTTGGATCTTTCATTTTTTCCCTTTGACTTGATTGGATTGGTATTAGTTTGATTTGTTTCGAGGTTGGTTTGAGTTTATATTATTTTCTTTTGTTTGGTTTGAGTTTCATGAAATTCAAATGCCATTCCATTTTTCTTTCTACAGAGTTTTGATGTTGATGGACGCGCTTCATAATTTGGGAGTTTTTTATTACCTCTTCCTTATTGAATTTATCTGCTATGAGAATAGCTTGGTTGAAGACTTGGATTAATAACAATGATTTTACAGGAAGAACGTTTATTGTGACACATTGTTTCTATGACATTTGTTCACATTTGATCGATTTTGAATGAGGAACAGACGAACATATAAATTTTAATTTAAACGAAAACATTAATTTTTATCAACTGTTTACTTTCGTTTAAATTATAATTATGTTTCCGTCTTTTGCTCATTAGCAATCATTTTCACAAAATCATTTTGTAGGTTTAATTAATTAAATTATTTTGTGAGTTTGCATCTCATTTCAAAATAAAAATGAAAAAAAAAAGAATTATCTATCATTTGTTTGATTTTGTGAATACCCAAAATTGATATTTTTCTCCTCTCTATCAATTTAAAGATTCTAGAATTTTAAGATCATATTTGAAAGGAAAATATAAACAATGTTTGTTTAGAACTTATAGTTAGTTTAAATTCATTTCTATTTTATTGTTCTAGATTTTGTTTTATTCACAATTTTTAGGTTATTAATTTGGTTTCTTTTTGTTTCACAGGTTTCTATTATTAGTTATTTGGTATAGATATGATCATGGATTGATTTTATTATCTAAATACATTCAAGATAATTGATCCAAAAATAATATTGGATTGCTACAAATAATTTATGAGAAACAACAAATAATATTTGGAAATGCATTCAAGAACAGACAGATGATTTTGTGGGACTTATTTCAGCCAAACTGTAAGGAATTTGAAGAAACAATTGAAAATCCATCTGCAGAATGGACCCATTTAGCTTACACACGGGAATTTTCCCAAACAAATGCACGATTTGAGAGATAGTTGTGTCTCTTTACGAGGAAAATTTCAGGTGGCGGAAATTATTAGTGATGCCCAGACTGTTCATTCATGGTATAAATATATGAGAAATTTCAGAGCCAAAGAGATCCATGAAATTGAGAGGAGGATTTTTATCCTTTCTTTTTTGTATATTATATATTTTGTAAACTTTCTTTTCTTTTCAAATGGAGTAACAAATGGTTGAAATCTTTGGGAGAGTGGACAAGTATTTTCAAAGAAGAATATGGAATTCCAGGTTGCTTAATGGTTTTTGTCTTGTGAGTAGAATGGTTTTGTTTTCATTGTAATATATTCATATTCTTTGAGTAATTGATTACGCATTGATTTAAATTAGCTTTAGTCTGTTTTATCAATGCATGGTTAATTGATATCATTTATGTATTAATTTTTTCAATCTTTAAGAGTCTATTATCGCAAAAATTCCTTTTGGACCTTATGATGAACTTATTATATTGAAGCTATATGGGATACAATTTACTCTTTTGATTTTTTCCTTTTTTAGATTGTGCAATATTAATATTCTTTCTCATATAATTTCTGAACATGAAATTTTATTTGTATTGAACTAACTTTAGACTGTTCTACATATAAGTTTTCATTTTATGTTTTCATTTATATGGTTCATTATATTTTGGTTCCTTTAATACTTGTGGTTGATCATCTATTCAAGTATTTTGAGTTTACATTTGATACTAGATAATTGGTAACACCATTTATTAAGGATTGAAATTTCTTTCATTTTCAGCTATTTGGAGATTCTAAAGTCACATGATATATAATCGTTTGTCTTTCTATCATCATAAACTCGTTCTGGAATATAAAAGACTTCTTTGAGTTTCTTCAAGAAGTATTATGATTGACTTTGTCATAGTTTTACACTTGACACGGGTTAAGATGAGCTTATACAAATACAAAGAGACGAATCTAGCTTAGTATTGTTGATCAACGTCAGGTTAGTTAGTTTATATTTTATTTAATTTGTTTATTTGTGAATGAATAATGATTGCATCATTTAAACGTTAAATGCTTTGACCATTATCGTTTTATCATTTACAATATTATATAATCATTTTTTATTAGTTTTACATTTATAGTACAAAGAGAGTTTCCTTTATTTTCTTATTTTGATCCATTAGTTGAAAAAAATTATTTTCATGAGCCTTTGCTTAAACCTTGTAAATTATATATAGTTATTGTACATAAATCCTGTTAGTTAAGAATTTGTAATTAAAGTGTTGATTGTTAGAGTTGTATCTTAAGTTAGTCCACATCTTTTAGTTGTTTTAGGATCTTAGTTGGCTAACGGAGCCATAAAACCCATCAGAGTAGATTATACCAAATGGCTTGGGTTAAATAGACAACCCTGGACCAAATATTCCCTTCCCATTGACTGCATGTCATAAATGCTTGTCAACACACACCCCATAGAAAATATTTCCAATATTATGTTCAAGGTGATTTTGGACAAGTTTATTTGGGTGATGTTGAACCATGTCAATGGAATGGGTAAGGTACAAATAAAGAAAAATAAAGGAAACCAATGGTTACTAAAAGAGGTGAGACATATACCATATCTGAGAAGAAATATAATTTCAATAGGATAGTGGGAAAGTAACGGTTGTGTATCTACATTTACAGATAAGGCATGGAAGCTCACTAAAGGATCATTGGTAATGGGAAAAGGAGAGAAGGTAGGTACATTGTTTTTATGTACTCGTAATAGAGACTCTTCAATCTATTTAGCTTATACAAGTGTGAATACAACACCATGATATCATAGGCTTGGACACATGAGTGAGAAGGGGATGTTTATACTTCACAAAAGGAATTCATTTCCATATGTTAAACAAGTTGATTTGGATTTCTGTGAACATTATTTTTATGGAGAACAAAAAGAGGATTGGATTTCTTAGGGTTTGAAAGGAAAAGAGTGAAAAGTTAGAGATAGTTTATATATATTTATGGGGACCAACTCAAGTATCATCTCTTGGTGGCTCTCATTATTATGTTACTTTTATTGGTGATGCAACTAGAAAAACTTTGGTTTATTTCATTTGAAAAAAATATGATGTTTTTGAAACTTTTAAGAAACAAAAAGCTTTGGTTGAGAATGAGATAGGAAAAATATTTAAGTGTCTGAGATAAGAAAGGTGAATAATGAAACAAGGATTTTGATGATTATTATTCATACGATGGGATTCATAGAGAGAAGAAAGTTCTAGGAAAACTACAAGAAGATGGTGTGTTAGAAAGGATGAATAGGACAATCATGGAGGGTGAAAGGAGTATGAGATTGAATGTTGGGTTTCCCTTACAGTTCCGGGAAGATGTTATAAAAATTGTTTTTTACTTAATAAACATAGGGACTTTGATGGGTATTCTATATGCACTAAATCCCTCAATTAATATGTCAACCCGGGGTAAGTAAACTTAGATTTATGACACTATATGAGCCAAGGAAGAAAATCTAATGGAATTATTGTCTAACTAAGGGGATGGTCCATCTAAGGATCAATCTACTGAAGAAATGACTCTTTAATTTTTATCAATTAGAAAATCCTATTAATGAACTTGAACTATTTACCCTAAGCAACTTCAACAATGGATCGATGGATTATTTCTAAAGAAGCAAATCATAACCTACTGTAAAAAATTTAATCCAGTCAACCTAATGAGAAACAAAAAGTAAATTACTTTTTATGTTTTATCTTTAAGAAAATAAGCAAACACACAACTAACTTACAAAGACTATTTCAACAAGTAAACTCTATTCTTAAAACAAAACTCATAATAATTTCTATTTTGCAAAGGATAAATCTTAACCTACTTAATAAAAAAGCATCATGACTGTATTCAGATTCTAATTAATCAAAACTATTCTTAATTTGCAATAACAAGAAAAGAGAATTCAAAGATGATGATTATGTCTTCGGTGTCGAATAACATCACGATGGCATCTGACTATTAATGAAAACTCAAGAGGGATTAATTCAATGTTGACTTCTATAGAGAAATGGAAAGTATGAATCAAGCAATCTAACAAAATCTTTGCTATCATAGAAGCAACATTAAGTATCCTAAAAATCCACGTGATCTCTAAATTTCATGCATCAATCATCAATGTTTAGAAAAACACTCTTATACTAATTCAAGCACACTCTTATGCTAACTCAAGAAAATTTACAAACTTATAAACTTATGATCAAAAAAATTAATTCAAATCCAATCCTCTAATTAAAATTGCAATTCAAATCTATAACTGAGATCTTATAAATTAAACTGGACTAATCCTATCATTAAAACTCAGATTTCAAACTAGAATTCTTTTAGAAACACAACCCAAAATCTATTTATATCCTAGCATACTAAAACAAGATTAATAAAGCAAATAAATATATGAAAACATAACTGAACTGAGAATTAAATCTAGCTTGATCACAACTAATAAAACTTGAAATTATTAATCCATCAAAGCTTGCAAATAATCCTAAATTAAAACTTTGTCTATACTAAGCCTCTGTTTAAATACTACTCTATTTTAATTTGCAGAAACCAATTTAAAACTTCAATACATCATCTAAGTTAGTAACTTGTAGGCAAAGTTTTAAGAAACAATAAACATATCATAACAAATAACCAAATCCTATCAACAATTTGCAAAGGATGAATTAGACAATTAAATTACAATCAACATGCACAATAATTAAAACTAAAAGATACATACAACAAAGAAACAAAGTAAATTCTAGCTGATAAAATGAAATACATGATATATCTATCTATACGGTCACCCAGACCACTGGTGGGACCCCCAGCAGGTCGTGGCGACTCTTCAATAGTAAAACACAGGCTCAAATCAACATGATTTTGTCATTAGTTAAAAAACGCAATCTTGGAATACAAGTTTGCAAAATATGTCTGAATTACAAAATGAAAACTTCTTCCTAAAATGTTTTCTCTCTTCTGTGGTCTTTCCACTTCTAGTGATATTTATAGGAGTATTATAGTTTGAGAGGTTGACCACTGGAAGGGTTGACCTCCTCTAAAAATGGAAAATCCATTAAATGCGCTCTAACATCTTTGGCTTCTATAAAATTCATGAGCCACTCAATGATCAACATAACACCCCAATCTAAGATGTCATGATCTCTATAGTTGGAGGCCATGAGGGGGCACAAAACCCAGGTTGTTGATTCGCCCATCACAGGCCGCCAATGTACCAACCACCAACTCATTTGCGCTCCGAGTGTTGGATCGCATGTCGAATGGAGTGTCAGATCACGTACCATATGGGGTGTTGGATGAAGTGCTAGACAAGGTACCAGATGGAGGTTGAGACTGCGAATTATTCCTGTTACACAAATATCACACATTAGATCCTTATAAACATCAATTCGAACTGAATTTAGCTCAAAAACATTGTAAAACATTGATTACACATGCCTGATATAAATCCATGATGAATTGATATAAAATCCTTTGAAACCTCCTTCAAAATGGTTAATAGAATATATGATATCGGTGCAAAATGGATTCAACCATCACAATAAAATGGTCAAAATATGAACCTAACATTATCCCCATGCCTAAGGATTTGTGGGTCCCACTGCAAACACAAATGAATTACCCAACATAACTAGACTCACAAAGGAGGGGGTGGATTAGTTTAGAAGCTTCTCCCTCTTGTCCTAAAGAATTTTTCTTGTGCCTCTTACGATGTTTCAATTGTGTCTGGAGGCTACGATTTTCATTTGTCATTTGATCAACCAATCATTGGAGGGAATTCACTTTTGCTTGTAATACTGCATTTTCATGGTGGAGATGTCTATCCATAGTATTTCACTCTTCCAACTGTTGAAGAAACTAAATATTTTCTTGTTGTAATTTTTCAATAACTAGAGTATGATTAGATGTCTCACAGAAGGGCTTGGATCCCTTGATGGATGTAGAGGGTCTATCATCTTTGGAAGATGAGGTAGGAATCTATGAGGTAGGAGTAACAGAGTGCTTGAGAGAGGGAATAGGTTTAGATTTTATTTCTCTATCAGGATCCAACTCTTCTGCAGAAGCTTCCCTGATTATTTTATGGGGGATTTCATGATCGAAGGATACTTGGATAGGATATGAAGTGCTTGGGGATTTTACATTAGGATTTCCACTTGCACTTCGGGTAATTTTTGAAAATATCCCCTTTTGAACTAATTGGATCCTCTTATATTCATAGGGACTAAAGGGAAATATTGTTTAATTTCCTCTTGTAACTTCTTGGATTGAGGATCAATAGGTGTTGAGGGCATTGGAGAATTGTCAATAGGATTTTTAGTTTTCTTGCTTGATGAGGCTGCAGGGGAATCAATAAGTTTCTTAGTATTTTATTCAGACAGAGAGATATTTTTAGTGAGAGGGTTTGGAGTCTTTGGAGAATGAGGCTTGGATGGAGTAACAATCCCTAAATCAAGTTATTTCTTTCTGGACTTGACTGTGAGATGGGGGTTTGAGAATTGATAAAGGAATTCATCCCATGTCTTCCCATGTTTTGTCAATTTGGTTATGACAAGCAATTTGATGAGGCCTTGGTGGAATAGACTGTTATGAGGATTGGCCACATTCTTTCATACTTGGGAAAACATTTTTTCAAGACTTTTCAAGAAGTAGAAAGGAAAATTTAGGGGCTTATTAAATTGGAAATGAGATAATAGACGAAAATGGAAAGCTTTGAAAAAAGAGTATCTACCTTCACAAGTGATAATTCTGGTAATGAAGATCATGGGATTAATCAGCTCATCCTTAATTGTTTCTTTGGAGTACCCCTTAGCTCCATAAAAATTATGAAACTCAGGCTTAAAAAATCTATTGTAGCTTAGTCATGGCAATTGGTGATGATTGAACCATCGATCTCCAACCCGTGGTAGTTTCGTGGCTGTGTAAATTGACTCCTCAGAGACCATGAAGGCCAGAGACCCTACACGCGCCATCCTCCCATCGAACTGAAGGGATAATTGTCATGAAACACCATCATCGTGACCCTACAGATAGGCCAAGAACGGTCCCCAGCCTGCATGAAGGAAAATCCCCCTACACTTTGTGAATTTGGGAATGGCTAGGAGCTCAACATATGAGGAAGGCTCGTAGAGTTTAGGCATGGTTACAGTGCAGAGGATGAGAAGAAGGGAGGAATTGGGCAGAGTAGTGGAACTAGGTAGAGGATGGGTGTGACATAGCAAGAATGCATGAGTGAAATGGAAATTGGAGCTAACCCTCTGATTTTTAATGCACTCAAGGTGGAAATGGTTGAATTCATGGGCGAATTCATCACACATGATTGCCATGTGTGACTATGACTGCACTGAATTTGAATTTCGAAGGTGTCCTTTGGAGGGAATTGTAATCATTGTGAGAAATAGATCAATGTACAAGTATTCGACTTGGACATTTGATCATAAAAATGCATTAAAAATCATATAATTTAATTTCCAAATAAATTTGAACAATATGCCATGCAATTCATCTCGTCTTACCAATGAACAGACAGATTAATTCAAACGATCCATGTTTTACCTGCAATCTTGGTCAGTTATAGTGTGTGCACACCTCATTGGATCCTTCATATGGCGCGCCATCCAATCGTCCATATGGAATCCCATATGGTCTTCCAAATGACACTCCATATGGCACTCCATATGGAAATCCATATGGTACTCCTCTACAAAATGGAATTTGTTTGTATTGTAATGGATGTTTTCCCATAGCACTCTGCTTGGGCACTTCTGACAGTCATGGTGAATAAGAGCATAAACATGATAAGAGTGATCCATTGTTACTCGCCTTGTCATCGTTCTTTCACATTATAAACAATCTATTCCTCTGTCTCAAGGCATGTAACACAAATCTGTAGTGATTTTTTTAATAGTCTGTAATTGTCAAAAAGAACCAGTTGAGCGGTCTGTCAAAGAAATGTACAACAGGCTTATAACACATTGTGAATTCTGCATTTCAATAAAAAAAAATTGTTGATATAATAGCCCATATCATGAAAACAATGTACAAAATTTTTAAAAGGATTCTACTTCTTCTTCTCATGGATTATAGATAGGAAGTTTTCTCATTTGTCATCTCATGAAACCCCTCCCCCACTCCTAAGTATTGTGACACCTCATAATAAAAAATATAGGGAACCAGTCAATTCTCCCAATAGCCTAATATTTACAACTTGTTAAGTGTAGAGATAAATTTCACATATCGTTCTGATGAGACGGTTAGAATATGACCCCACCTATAGGATAAAACATCCTACATATAGTTAAGAAGAGGTAGGCAAGAGAGTCTTAAGATAGTCTTAAAGTTAGTTCCCAATGGAAGATTGATGGATTTCATTAAACTTAGCTTAACCATACATACTTCTTGTGAGATTTTTCTACAAGTAATGTCGTACATCAAAACAAGTTTAATATTTAGGAATTTTATTATTTTTTTGTCATATTATCATCCTCGCTAGGTATAATTCCCCATTTCCATCAAACATGTTCACTACTCCAACGGGTTTACCTAGTCATACCATAGGCTGGTACCTATTGCCAACAGACTTTTTCAGTATCCTGGCGGGTTATCCTCTTACACCCTCAAATACTGGTCCACCATCTTTTAAGATTTTAATATAAAGATTGATTTGTGCAAGAAGATGGGGAGACAACTTTGAATTTTATTTTTTTTAGATTGGGATGGTATTTATGTTAGAGGATGACTCTCCTTTATGTATTCCTTAGATATTGTCCTAACATAAAGGGTACTTAAGGAAATGTATCCTATCTAAAGATATGGTATAATCAAGCATTTTTAGTGTGTAGTGGATGGTACCATTGGGAAAAAACATAAATGTATCTTTAGGCTCAACTCACTTTCTTCTTTTTTAAGTTATTGTGATGTTTCCATGGCTAACTGCTAATCAAACCTCCTTGTTACTCTTTAATAAATATACTTTACTCACTTACTCAGGGTTCTTGGGGAAACTGTACGAGTAACCCTTCAGTTTGATAGTCAAGGTATCACTTCATTATATCCTCTAGTGGTGGAGGTTAAGATAAACTTCCATTAAATATGCCTTGAGAAAAAAAAGATGGAAATCTTTGCAAAAATGTGGCTAATTACAACAAGTCATTATTGAATTGATGCTTAGAAGACAACAAGGTTCAAATATAGCAATATTTTTTTCCGAAGTAAAATAATTCCCTTTATGTCTCCTTGAAATTGTCTACTCTTGGTGGAATAAATACCTGCAAAAATCTCTATAATTGTCTATCAACATCAAATTATATACATATGTATAGTTGAAAATTTAGAAAAGTCTCAAGAACAGGGGGAAAATTCCCCATCTACTAAGGACAATGCCTTGTTAGTTGAAATTACCTATAGAAAATCTTCTTTGGAAATGGGTCTGTGATAATGTTTGAATCGATGTCCATTTACTATGAAGGAGACTTGTCCATCGTCAATTGTTTTGATCTTAACAACCCCATTATCATACATGGTGACTACCTCATAAGGACCCAACCATTGAGTGGTGTTGGAATAGGGGTAGAACCAGGGTTCAATGCTTCAATAACGCACCAACAAAACCCTAACTACCATCCCTTTTGGAAACACCTGTGGAGCAGATGAAGTCTCACCCGAGGTAGAGGCGGGGGTGGTTGCAGAACTCAAATGTCTGCAACCTAGCTGGGACACAGATCTGTGATTATACCACTTAAAAAAGTACTTAGCAGTTAACATTCATCATTAATTAACCCTTATTCACATCACAGATCCAAAACCTAATTATAGAACAACACAATCTTCTACCAGATATAACACATCTAAGCACTTAGCACATGGAAAAAGATCAGATCTAGCATTTAGTCACATCATTTAATCACTAAGCTATCATACTAGATTCATCTAAACATTCATTATTGCACTTAAGCTTAAATTATATACATAAGACAATAACCGGAATGCACAAAGAAACCATAACACATGATATACATGGTTCACCCCAGTGTGGGGCTACGTCCACCAACTCTTCTCTTGTTTATTATCTTCTCTCAATATTCTACAAGCATAGAGCATCAAAACTCTACTCCGCAGACGACAGTAGATCTGCATGCACCTCGCCAAATCCTCCTTCCCCAAACTAGTTTTAAGCACAAATCCTTCTTACTGTCTATACACAAGCTTATTACAATCACTTGCACTTAGCTCTGCAAGTTCTTAACACATAGTATGCACAAAGCATCCACAACTATTCACACTTAGTACATTGGCCTCTTCCTACATCACCTAGATATCTATTTATACATTACAAAATGGGATCAAACATGGGTAAACCCATGGGCCAACATCCCATACCTATTACATAAACCCTAATCCCAAAACTTCCCTAAAAAGGGGTCGAGATCCTACGATCTCCGCTTTGACTTTCGCTTTGCCTTCGAACAACCTGTCGAAGTCCCAAAAGAGGTCAAACATGACCAAGGATCTCCAAAACTTGGTCAAAGGCCAACAGGTCCCCAACACTCACATGTGACTCTGAGTCACTCTGGTCTGGGTAACTCTACCTCAAAATCCTCGAGCTTGGCTCAAGCTGCTTCAACTTGTTTCTGCGCCAAGGCCTCCTGCTCAAAAAACTCTTGAATAATTGCCTCCTTCACAGGTCCTTCTAAGCATTGTTCTACAGATGTGACTACTCATTCTAGCTCTGCTCCTTGGCCTTCAATCTCCTCAAAAAGTAGGCAAGCTGCCTCTTGGACTAGATGGAGCTTCTGATTCACTTCCATGACTTTTGTTTGTATGGCATGGACATGTTGCTGAGTGGTGCACTATTCTTGTGATCTTTTCATTCACTCGAACGTTGACAAGGGCTTTAACTGCACTTGTATTGTTGTTGCTTGATTATTTTATTCTTGGAGTTGTGACTCCAATGTTTTCAGTTGAGGGTCCTTGGTAAGGTGCTCATAAGTCTGTACACTGTGACTGCTTAGTTGTTTACATTCCACGGCTAATTCTTTGATCCTTTCAACTGTGGTCTTGGCAATTTCTTCTCTCTAGTCTCACAATTCCTGCGGAGTGCTTGGCACTGTTTGTAGCTCTAGTTATGCTATTCTCTGTTGAAGCTACTGAATGGCTTCCACAAGCTTTGCCACTTGACTCTCCACTGGGTCTTCCTCTATTTTCTCTAAGCCCGTCACATAGCGAAGTGCTCTACAGACTGCTTCTTTAACTCCAACATGCTCAGTGAGCAACAGTTCTTTCTCCTGTTGGATCTATGCTCTATCCTCTTTGAACTTGATTTGTAGGTCGTCCTTCTCTTGTTGTGCAACTCGACATTTCTCTATGATTTTCTCGTGTGCTTGCTTCAGGGCCATTGTGGCCTATTCTTTTTCTTTCTTTACATGAAGAAGGTGAGATTCGGTCGCATCAACTATTCTGCAGAGTTGGGCAGGCTCATCTCCCAACTCTGGTTCTTCTGGTGGCGAGGGCACAGTGGACACTGCGTAGCTGGAGTGAAGGGCTTGTTGTACTCCTCTCAGCTCTGATTCAATCCTTCCATACATAGTTTCTTGTTTGGCTTAATTTCTCTGCAAAATATCTTCCGAGGCATATGATACAACTGTGATAATGAAGTCGAATTCATTGACCATGAGTGAAATCTACAACTTCAAATTACTCGCTTTGGACTTCTTCCGCTATGTAGGTTTTGTTGGGTAAAACTTTTTTTTCTTGGATGTCTCTACCTCTTCAAGGGGGTTCTTAGGTAGTATTATTTCTCCTTGCTTCAGCTTGTCTTCTTCCACTTCTTTCTCTTCTTTTTCCACTTATTTGTCTCCTCCTTCGTTAAGTGAATCTGATGTAGTCTCTTCTGATGTGTTGTGTATTTCATGTACATATTCCTTCTTTTTCTTCCTGCTACTGCTGGTGTTGGTCACTATAATTGCTTAATTGATTCAACAATCAAGTGATACATGAATTGTCAACCCAAGGAAGTCTTTTTATTTCAAAGATAACCACGCACTATATATGCTCAATTCCAAAAGCTACTTAGAGTTGTAGTAAAGAAACTTATACTAATCACACTTGCTTGAATAAACTGAAGTTCTGAATTAAATCACAGGAAAGCAACTTCCCTATTGCAGATCTTAAAGATTAATCTAAGAATCCTGGATTACATTAAAATAAGACTTTGCAATAGGAAAGAACAAATATTCTGCAACTAGAGAACATGACCCTTACTCTCAAACAGAGACTTCAGTACTGACACTCTTTCATGAAAACAATAATGCAGAAAAGATAACTCTATCTAGCAGAGAACAAGGCCATCTAGTTCCTTCCTTTCTAAGCAGGGACATTAAGCCCTATTTCTGTTTAGCACACTTGTGAAATTGAGATTTACAGAGAACAGGATGATCTAATCCCTTCCTTTCTGAGTAGGGACCCTTAAGCCAGTCTCTGGCTAGAACACTTGCAGGAATAATGGAAATCTACAGAGAACAAGATATTCTGATTCCTTCCTTTCTGAGCAGGAACCCTTAACCCAGTATCTGGCTAACACGCTTGCAGAAGTAAATGGAATTCTACAGATAACAGGATGTTCTGATTCCTTCTTGTCTGAGCAGGAACCCTTAACCCAGTCTCTGGCTAACACACTTGGAGAAGTAAATGAAATTCTACAAATAACAGGATGTTATGATTCCTTCCTGTCTGAGCAGGAACCTGTAACCTAGTCTCTGGCTAACAGACTTGCAGAAGTAAATGAATTCTACAGAGAACAGGATGTTTTGATTCCTTCCTATCTGAGCAGGAACCCTTAACCCAGTCTCTGGCTAACACACTTGCAAAAGTGAATGAAATCTACAGAGAATAGGATGTTCTGATCCCTTCCTGTCTGAGCAGGAACACTTAACCCAGTCTCTGGATAGCCTCATAAAATCATCACACAAGATTTCTAATAAAAAGAATTACGAATTTCATTCAATAAACTAAGACAGAGTTCAGTAGTGTTTTAGCAAAGCGAAATTCATTAAAAGTAGTGTTTCAACAAACAAAAGTTAATCAAAGCATAAACAGAGATTATACTAACACACTTCTAAACTAACGGGTGAATCTTGTGAAGAAGGTGGGCCCTCCCTTCTCACAAGATTCCCCTGAAAAGAGAAAGCTAGAGAAGGATACTCAAAGCGGTCTTTTATTCATCTGTCAAAACATCATATTACAATCTGGAAATGGAATACGCCCCTCTTCTCTGGAGCTTCTTCAATACATAAAACTTGGATTCCTCGAATGATGATTTCCTCTTATTTAAAGAGGAAACCCCTTCGATACAATAAATTACAATGTGTATCTGAGTCCTATCTTTAGTCGGATCTACTTTCTAAACTAGCATAGGATGTCCTAGTCTCGTGCAACAGGATGCTATTACAAGAGATGAATGAGATATTGCTGTTATAGTTGGTGTAACAACTTCTTCTCGTTGCTGTTGATGCTGTTTCAGCATCGCAATTCGCGGGCTATTTCAGCCACATGAATTGCGCTTTGACTGTGTCAGCATTGTGTAGGAGTGACGGTTAGTGCTTTGTTGACCGCTGACTGTAACGAATTCCTTTGTGTTTCAGCATCGTCGGTCCTGGCGGTTTCCTCCTGTGTTTCAGCATCTGCAACTCTGGACTGTGTAACAGCTCCGTGTTTCATCATCTGCAACTCTGGACTGTGTAACAGCTCCGTGTTTCAGCATCTGTGACCTTGGACTATATGATAGCTCTGTGTTTCAACATTAGTTCTATGTTTCAGCAACAACGACCTTGGACAGTTATGTGTTTCAGCAATAGGCCTTAAATGCTAATCTGCAGTTTTAAACACTTATGCATTTCTAATCAATGCTCAAGTACGAGAGTGATGTAAAATATTATGCAAAACAGATTAAACATATAGTAATGAGAAGGGACGTTGTATACCTTTGGGATGATCAGATAAAGTGATAGTATGAGTCTAAATATGGGTGATCAAGAGTATAATAGTGGCAAAAAGTATAGGCAAAAAGGTACATTGTGTGGTCCTAACATCCCCCCCAACTCAAGGTGTTGCGTGTCCTCAGGCAACTCACTCTGAATCAGAGTCTGGATACAAACTCTGAACATGTAAGTTACTCAAGCTGTAACTATGGGAGGTACTGTTTGTCGACATTCTGAACCCTTGCACCTGCTGCAATCTTTGCCATGCTGTTGTTTATGCCTTCTTAGGCAGCTTATAACTGACTTGATACCTTTCTATTGGCAACCAGAGAATGGGAAAATAAAACTGGTACCCTATCCAATTTTTAGCACAATGTCTAACACACTGGATGTAGTTGGGTATCTTGGAAATTGCTACTTCTAGGTTGGCAGGACCAAAAGGATTGTGTTGTTGTCTCTTCTCCATGGATTGCTGCCAAAACAGGTTATTGGCCTGGAGGGCAGGAATCTCTATGGCTCTGATAATGTGTTCACAATCCTGGAGCACTTCTGATTGTAGCTGTTGAACATGTTCAGTCACCCCTGGTTGTTTTAAGAACTCATAATATTGTGTGATAAAAGTGGCTGCCTTCTGTGGTTCTGGTCTAATCCAGAGGAGGCGATTATCTTCATTGTGCTTAGCAACCAAAAAGTCATCTTGCCACAAAATCTGATTAGAGAGAAAGGAAGTAAATGATCGAGTTTGAATGTCCCCAACAAGGGGATTTATGTTTAGCAACCTGTTTTCTGGAATAGCCTCATTATGAAAGTATGCCTCACAGAGGAGATGCTGATCCCTGGTAGAGGCAGCTACAAAAGTTTTGATAAAATCTTTTGATTGTATTACTCCATGGGGTTTGCCTTCTATAATGGATTTGATCTGAAACCATGTGAGTCTCTCCATAAGGAATAAGGAGTAGTTGCAAGATGGATTTCTTGTGGCCAGTAGCTTCTGCACCAAATCAAATACCAGGACCAATCTGCCTTTCAATTCTTTGTTCTTCTTCTTAATCTCATGAGCTTCCTGGCGTGTCTGTTCTAATACTTCCCAATTTGAGTAAGTGTGGTTGATCCAGATTTGTTTGTGCACTTGCAGGTTTTTGGCTTGAGTTTCAGCATATTCTTTCTTCCATTTTTTTATTTCTGCGTGTTCATCCCATAGCTGAGTCTGTGTTTCAGCGTTGAAAGTAGTGGGATGAGGTAAGGTTTGAGTGGATTGTTCCCTGGAAGTGGGAAGATTGATCTGGTTGGGAGGTGTGAATTCCTCCATAGGCACTGTCTATTTAGCCTTGTTGACAAAGTTAGGGGCTTCGTTTGTTACAATGCAGGCTTCAGTCTTAAGCTTGGGAGGGCCTGCTGGTTCTTGTGTTGCAGCAGGTTCAGTCTTAAGCTTGGGAGGACCTGTTGGTTCTTGTGTTGCAGCAGGTTCTACCTTGGCTACAAAAGGTGAAGGAATAGGGGCTGCTCCTGGCACTAGCACTTGAATTACCTTATAGCCTGCTTGATAGTAAATATCTCCACATTGGCAACACATGTATTCTTTACACAAGTTTTCTGTAGTTTTCTCTGACAAGGTTGTTGCTCGAGCTAAGGTGTACAAATTTAGTTATTTTTCATATGCTTCCCTTGCCCGGGCTAATTCTTGCTGATATGCTTCCACTTGAGACTTTAAAAACTTGTTTTCTTCCAAGACATCGGCCATTGTTGCTTCTGGTTGTTGAGGAGGAGCTATAGGTATGGAAGCTGCTCCTTGTGTTTCAACTTCTTGGTGTAGGAAAAGTAAAGTTGCAGCACCCTGAGCCTCTAATTCATGTATATCAATTTCTGTGTCAGTGGCTAGTTCTTGTGTTTCAGCCACTGAATGGGTAACTGGTTTTTTAGCTACTTGGCTTGAGGAGGGTGGTGTTGTAGCATTCTGGGCCTCTGATTCCTGTAATTCAACTTCGAATTCAGTGGGTGGTTCTTGTGTTTCAGCCACTGGATGGGTAGCTGGTTCTTGTGTTTTAGCTACTTTATTTCAAACAAATGATGTCTGGGCATCTGGTTCCTGTAACTCCATGTCAATAACAATGGTTGGTTCTTGTGTTTCAGCCGTAGCTGTCTCTTGTGTTTCAGCTATGGCTGGTTCTTGTGTTTCAGCCACTTAGTGGGTAGCTGGTTCTTGTGTTTCAACTACTTTATGTGAGACAGATGGTGTTACAGTATCCTGGGCATATGGTTCTTGTGTTTCAGTGCCCGTAGTTGGAATAGGCCAAGATCCTGGAATTGGGGAGGTTGGAGGTGTACGGGGTATTAGTCGAATTGGTGGGGGATCTAGGGTAGTGGTCATAAAGGGTGGCCTCATTGAGGCTCTTGTTCGCTTTTTGCGCAAGAAGGGTGGAAAGGGGGGAATTTTTTTTCATTTTCATGAGGGTCTTTCGTTAATGATGGGGCAGGCGACATTATCTGGTTCAGAGTCATCACTAAGAATATGAAGGGCGGGAGTGGATGACTCTGGTAAGGTATGCGGTGGATTTGGTAGGGTAGGGGAATTGACTGGACTGGTTGGTTCTTTGGGCGGGATATTGGGTACTTTGGGGGAGTCTGGGGGGTTTTGCGGTTGCTGCTCCTGGGGAATTTCGACAGTTGGTTGAGGGTTGATGGGTGGGTTATTTAGTGGACGGTTTTGTTGGTCAAAACCCCTGTGGATGAGTAATTGAACAAGACGGTGGTGGGTAAGTGATAGGGTTGGATCTTTGGCCTTTCTACAGTAATGTGCCATATTCTTCAAACAACCCAGCAAATAATAGGGAAGATTGACCCATCTGTTATGCCTTAAATGAGAAAGTAGAAGAAATTCATGTTGGTAGACTACCTGATATCGACCTTTGCAGGTCAGGTAGTGCTTGATGAATCTGGCGACCTCTGGCCACGGGGGTGGCAGTGAGCTGAGCTGAACACCCCTGCCCTTCAATACAATTCTTTCCTCAGGCTGGAAGAAGCTCTGCTAGACATCCCTAATGATATGATTTCGACTGAACATACAAGTGTCATCGCTAGGGAGGCCTGAGACTGCTGCTATGTCATCTTCTGTTATAGATATTCGGATTCCTGCGATGACAGAATGGTTCTCCTGAAGATTTTGGGCGAACTGTAGGACTTGCTGTTCATTATATCCTTGAAGTCTGCAGAAGTAATTAAGCCACCCTGCTTGCTAGAAGATTTGATACGCTGCTGGATAGTGTTCGAGCAGCGTTGTGGTGGTGGGCTCATTTCGTATGACAGCTCCTCCCATGGCTACTAGCTTAGTAATATACAGCGTCGAGAGTTTGTGTATCAACTCTGGCACAAAGTGAGTTTTTCGAGGGACTATATGCAAGAATAGTGGTTAAATGCACGAAAAGGTGGTGAAATGGGGATGACGGTGGTGAAATTGGATGAAATGATGGTATCGCAGATTTGACGTGTACTTACCCTCCCATCAAGTGTGATTAGTAATAATTTCACTTGAATGGTCATAATGGCTTAAAATCTTTCTCATTAACTATAGCCTAACTGAATTACATAATATTTACGTACCTCGCCTTACCGTTTGATTTGTTCTGCCAACAAGATATCATTCCTGTCCGTGGTAGTCCTATCGTGGCGGAGACCTTTGATTGTGTCGAGGGTTTGCTGACTAGAAGGACAACTATAATATGAGGGCGTAGAAGCTTGCTGACAGACGATGGTGAAAGACTAGTGTTTCAGCAACAGAGAAGAACGAAACGATTTCTGTAGATGAAGAACTGCCGATGAATGGTGTTTCAGTATCAGAAGAAAGTCAAAAGTGTTGAACGGTGGTGTTTCAACATCGAGAAAAAGTCGAAAGTGCTGAACAGTGGTGTTTTAGCATCAGGGAAAAAAAAGAGTCGAAAGTGATGAATAGTGGTGTTTTAGCATTGGGGAAAAAAAAAGAGTCGAAAGTGTTGAACAGTGGTGTTTCAGCATCGAAGAAAATGGTGAAGGGTTTCTGGCAATGATGTTTCAGCAACAGGAAGAGGCGAAACAATTGTTGGACAGATTTGTTTCGTCGATGAAGGATGGTGAGGAAATGGTGGACTGTAGTGTTTTGGGAGTGGGAAGAAAAAAAGTGTTGAACAGTGGTGTTTCAGCATCGGGGAAAAAGTCAACAGTGCTGAGCAATGGTGTTTCAACATCAGAAGGGGAAAGTCGAAACAATTGCTGGACGGAGTTGTTTCGTCGATGAAGGATGGTGAGGGAGTGGTAAAAAGGTTGTCGAGCTGTGGTGGGGGAAAAAGGTGTGAGTTTGGTGTTTCAGGAATGAAGGAAAGGGGGCAGATTGCTGACAGTGGTGTTTCGGCAACAGAGAAAAGTAAAAAGTGCAGAACGGTGGTGGTTTGGTGGTGGTACAGAGTGCTGAATGGTGGTGTTTCAGCAGCGTGAAGGTCAACAGTGCTGAACAATGGTGTTTCAACATCGTGAAAGTTAACAGTGCTGAACAGCGGTGTTTCAACATCGTGGAAGTTAACTGTGCTGAACAACGGTGTTTCAGCATCGTGAAAGCTCGTCTCTTTGAAGTAGAATCGTCCTCTTCTAGTGGCTCTGCTTCGATCGGGAATCTGCAAAAATCGACTGTAGCATGGTATTTCTTGACAGGGATTATTAGTAAACAAAATATAATCTAATCTAATACTAAAGAAAATTAACTTAAAAGAATTAATTGCTATTAGGGGTAGAAACCCCCTCGACGAAAAGAAAATGGGCGACTTCCATGCATGTGGCCTTAAAATCTTCTTTAGAAATAGGTTGTTGGTACAGACGGAGCCCATGACCATTTACAAGTAATGGAGTTCTGGAGTCATCGATTTCGAGGAGCCTTACTGTTCCATTGGGTAAAACTGTGTCTACTTCGTAAGGTCCAAGCCATCTTGTACACAGTTTTCCTTGAAATTCTTTGAACCAAGAATCATACAATAGGGCCCAATTACCTTTTTGGAACTGCTTGTTTTTTATATTTTTGTCATGCCATTTTGATCTTTGCTGCTGAATTATGGTTGTTTGCTGAATGGCATCTAGTCTTTTCTCCTCTAGTTCATTAAGCTGTTGCAACCTGGCTGTTTGTGCATCAGTTAGATCAAGGTTGACAGCTAAAGAAGTCCTTAAGGTTTTTATCTCAAATTCCACAGGAAAAACAACACTCTTTCCATAGACTAATTCATAGGGAAAAAATCATGTAGTATTTCTCCAGGTAGTTCTGTAGGCCCATAGTGCTTCAAGGAGCCTGTGGGACCAATCCTTTCTACTTTCCTTCACTGTTTTTGTGAGAATGGCTTCTATTACTTTGTTTGTGCTTTCCACCTGTCCATTGGCTTGGGGGTGGTATGCTGTAGTGATTCTCTGCTGAATATGATATTTCTGAAGGGTGGCTTTGAACCCATGAGAGTTGAAAGGAGGTCCTCCATCTGTAACTAATTCTCTTGGCATTCCAAATCTGGTGAAGATGTCTTTAAATAAGAAATCTATAACTGCTTCTTC
>ML780034.1:493512-565959 GCA_009831015.1 Picea engelmannii | reverse complement strand
TATTCCTTCACTCATCATCATATGGCATTTTTCTGTACTTAAGGAGAGTTGGGCTTGTATGCATCGTTTAAGTACCTTCTCAAGGTTTTCCAGTGCTTCCTAAAAAGAAACACCATAAGGAGTAAAGTCATCCATAAAAATTTCCATAGAGTCATTAAGCATATCATAAAAGATTCCTAAAACTACCCTCTAGAAGGTTGCTGGTGCATTACATAGTCCAAATGGAAGGACTCTATAAGAAAAGGTTCCCTAGGGGCTGGTGAAGGTGGTTTTATCTTGATCTTGAGGTGCAATTTTAATCTGGTTTTACCCACTGAAACCATCTAAAACCGAGAAAAATTTCTTCCCTAACAAACTATCTAACACTTGATCAATGAATGGTAATGGAAAGTGATCTTTCTGAGTGGCTTTATTTAAAGCTCTGTAATCCACACATACTCTCCATTTCCCGTTCTTCTTAGGAACTATTACCAATGAGGACACCCATTCACTGTCTGATATAGGATAGATAAACCCTGCATTGAGCAATTTTTGAAGTTCTTTCTTGAGGATTTCTCTTAAATTTGGGTTCATTCGTCGCTGAGGTTGACAGATTGGTCGACAATCTTCCTTAATATATATTCTATGAGTACATAATTCAGGGGAGATTCCCTTCATGTCTATGTAATCCCATGCGAATGCTTCTTTATTTTCCCGAAGTAACTTCATTAACTGTTGTGTTTCAGCATCTGTCAAATGAGGGTTTATATTCAATGTTTTGCTAGGTTCAATTTCGACCGGTATGCTTTTGGAGGAGATGGTTTTAGGTGTTTGAGGTGGGCTTCCAGAATTGAAGTTTTCTTGATTATCAAACTCCAATAGCGCAGTTAATTGATTATGAATTTCTGGAGTGACAGAGGAGGGCTTGCAAATAAAATTATTGATAATTTCATCCTCTGTAGAGTCTTTCAGGCTCAAAGCTTGTCTGATAGTCAAAAGAGGTTGAGTAGGTTGATCCTCAAAATCTACCCATACAAAATTATCATTATTAGCCAGGGGTGTAGCATGAGGATAGAGGGTAAGTTGCTTTGTTTCATAACCGTTTGAAATTGTCATTGACCCTGATCTACAGCTGATAAAAGCATCTGTTGTGGCTAGCCAAGGTCTACCCAGAATTAGAGGGTGGCCCCCCAACTTTGTTTTGGGCTGCAACACTGTAAAGTCAACTGGATAATTCCAGGATTCCACAGAGATATTGAGGTCTTCAATGACTCCTTCTGGTTTAATTGTGGATCGATCAGCCAATTCTAGGATAGTTGGGGTTTCTCTGACTTTATCTTGTAATTGTAGCAGTTGTAAGGTTTCTAAAGTCATGATATTAATGGCTACACCTAAGTCTACCTGGACTCGAGGGATTATCATTTTTCCAACTTGTACTGTAACAGTAGGGTGGCCAGGATCACCATACTTGACTGGGGGAGTCTTGCCTGACATTAATGTAGACAGGTCTCCCATAACATGGACTGTAAGGGGATCCTTAGTTTTCCTACCAGGATTTTTAACACAGATATCTTGCATTGTCCTAGCATAGATAGGTACGTCGCGGAGTGCTTGTAGTAGAGGAATTTTAACATATAAATTTTGTAATTCCCCTAGAAGATTAAAGGCTGGTGGTTCAGGCGTTTTAGTTAAGGATAGATGCTCAGGAAATGGCGGTGTTGTTGTTTCAACAGCATTGTTAGAGGATGATTGTACCTTTTCAGGTACATCATGCTCTTTTGTTTCCTCTTTATCAAAAGAGGTAACATCAGCTATGGTAGCTTCCACTATTCTCCCAGATCGAAGATGAATATCGTTGCATTGTGCAGGGAGAAGGGAAAGTGTAGGCTGGTTATAAATATCAATGCACTACACAGCTTTATTATTTGGGTTGGGGTTAGGTTGCACAGGTAGCTGGGGTCTCATCGTTTGATTGTTTTGAGGAGTACATGTTGGTAAGGAGAGTGGTTGTGAGAATTGAGGTAATTGGTTTTGAAAGGGTGGTTGTTGTCCTCTCCAATTCTGATTCCATTGATTCTGATATGGCTGTTGTTGTTGTGGAGGCCAAGAGGTCCACATTGAGGGATCAACAAAGGGTGGGTTAGCTTGTTGCATGGGTGGGTAAGTTTGTTGCATGGATGGGTAATTCGTTTTATTAGTGTATTGCATTTGATTGTAGGGGGGGTAACTCATTTGATTGAAAGAAGAATAATTATTCCAACAATTAGGAGATGCAAATGGTACATTAGAGTTCATACCTTGTCCTCGTGGTTTCCATTGTCTCCTTTGTGTCATCAGATAGAAAACTTCAGCTTCTTCGTTCGTTGTTTGTAATGTTACCTTGATCCCTGGTAAATATGGACAATTTTGGGTATCATGATCTTTGTCACAGATAGTGCAGATTGGTTTTTTGTCTAGTGGACATTCTCTTCGTGGGTGCTTATCTCTGCATTGAGAACAAAAGATAGATAAGGCTGCTTCCGCTTCTTCTTTCTTTTTCTTAATCTGCAGGGTATCCATTTATGAGGCAAAAGAGCTTAACATTTCAGTTTTAAAATCTTCAAGCAAATTACCTATCTCATCTCTTGTTGCTCCCTCGCTAGCTGATTTTTGGACTCTAGAAAATGTGGTGTCCTTGCTGTTTAATCTGTTTCTTGAAGCTCCCCTTGAACATCTTTTGCATAAATTGACAATTTCATCATATGATTCCTTGGATATGTCCCCTTTTCCAAGCATATTCAGAATATCCAGAGAGTCATTCCTTACCCCTTTTAATAAAATGGTTTTGAAAATATCCTTACTTACATTGGGATGACTGGATCTTTGTAGATTGTATTGTAACCTTTCTACAAAGTCTTCTAGATTCTCGTCTTCTTTCTGCATAATTTTAAATAGCTCCTCCCTCTTTTCTCTTGTTCGGCAGTAGTCCTGGTATTTGTTCAGGAATTTCTATTTCATTTGGTCCCATGTTGTGATTACATGGCCTCCAAGACTCATAAACCATCTTAGTGCATTCCCTTTTAGTGTTGCTGGAAATAACTTCAGTTTTTGAGCATTAGAAACGTAACCATAACTTCTACATAATATATCAAACTCAAACATAAATTCATCAGGATCCTCTGAAGATAAACCATGAAAATTGGGTAATGCTGAGAGTGGGATGTTTTTCATGGGGGCTTCTCCTCTAGGGAGATCGCCAATAGGGAATCCTAGTGTGGAGAAAGAGTTTTCATCTTTTACCTCTCCTTCAGGATTTGCCTGTTCTTCGTGATGCAATTCTTCATTGTACTCATCCATGTTTTCCTCTGTCTGCTCCCCTGCTGCACTTGCTCTGTCCTTAATGTCTCCTACTAGCTTCTGGACTGTCTCAGGACTCCAAACTTCTTTCCTTGTTCCAAAAATTGCTCGAAATGAAGGCTGGGAATTCTGTTTTTGAAGGTTTTGTCGTTGAGCAGCAGATTCAGACTTTGATAAAATCTCGTCAATGTAAGTCTTTCTTCCTCCTTTTCCTTTTCCCTTGCCACCTATAGGGTTAGTGTCTTTGGGGTATTTCATGCATTCTTTTTATCTAAAGAAAAGAAATCACAAGTGCTTTTGAAATCTATAGCTATCTTCCCCGGCAATGGCGCCAAAATGTTGGTCACTATAATTTCTTAATTGATTCAAACAATCAAGTGATACATGAATTGTCAACCCAGGGAAGTCTTTTTATTTCAAAGATAACCACGCACTATATATGCTCAATTCCAAAATCTACTTAGACTTGTAGTAAAGAAACTTATACTAATCACACTTGCTTGAATAAACTGAAGTTCTGAATTAAATCACAGGAAAGCAACTTCCCTATTGCAGATCTTAAAGATTAATCTAAGAATCCTGGATTACATTAAAATAACACTTTGCAATAGGAAAGAACAACTATTTTTCAACCAGAGAACATGACCCTTACTCTCAAACATAGACTTCAGTACTGACACTCTTTCATGAAAATAGTAATGCAGAAAAGATAACTCTATCTAGCAGAGAACAAGGCCATCTAGTTCCTTCCTTTCTAAGCAGGGACCTTAAGCCCTATTTCTATTTAGCACACTTGTGAAATTGAGATTTACAGAGAACAGGATGATCTAATCCCTTCCTTTCTAAGCATGGACCCTTAACCCAGTCTCTGGCTAGCACACTTGCAGGAATAATGGAAATCTACAGAGAACAGGATATTTCGATTCCTTCCTTTCTGAGCAGGAACCCTTAACCCAGTCTCTGGCTAACATGCTTGCAGAAGTAAATGGAATTCTACAGATAATAGGATGTTCTGATTCCTTCTTGTCTGAGCAGGAACCCTTAACCCAGTCTCTGGCTAACACACTTGTAGAAGTAAATGAAATTCTACAGATAACAGGATGTTCTGATTCCTTCCTGTCTGAGAAAGAACCCTTAACCCAGTCTCTGGCCAACACACTTGCAGAAGTAAATGAATTCTATAGAGAACATGATGTTCTGATTCCTTCCTGTCTGAGAAGGAACCCTTAACCCAGTCTCTGACTAACACACTTGCAGAAGTGAATGAAATCTACAGTGAACAGGATGTTCTGATCCCTTCTTGTCTGAGCAGGAACCCTTAACCCAGTCTCTGGCTAGCCTCATAAAATCATCACACAAGATTGCTAATAAAAAGAATTATGAATTTCATTCAATAAACTAAGACAGAGTTCAGTAGTGTTTCAACAAAAAGGAATTCATTAAAAGTAGTGTTTCAGCAAACAAAAGTTAATCAAAGCATAAACAGAAATTATACTAACACACTTCTAAACTAACGGGTGAATCTTGTGAAGAAGGTGGGCCCTCCCTTCACACAAGATTCCCCTGAAACGAGAAATCTAGAGAAGGATACTCAAAGCGGTCTTTTATTCTCTGTCAAAACATCATATTACAATCTGGAAATGGAATACGTCCCTCTTCTTTGGAGCTTCTTCAATACATAAAACTTGGATTCCTCGAATGATGATTTCCTCTTATTTAAAGAGGAAACCCCTTCGATACAATAAATTACAATGTGTATCTGAGTCCTATCTTTAGTCGGATATACTTTCTAAACTAGCATAGGATGTCCTAGTCTCATGCAACAGGATGTTATTACAGGAGCTGAATGAGATATTGTTGTTACGGCTAGTGTAACAGCTTCTTCTCGTTGTTGTTGATGTTGTTTCAACATCGCAATTCGCGGGCTGTTTCAACCACGTGAATTGCGCTTTGACTGTGTCAGCATTGTGTAGGAGCGACGATTAGTGATTTGTTGACCACTGACTGTAACGACTTCCTTTGTGTTTCAGCATCGTCGATCCTGGCGATTTCCTCTTGTGTTTCAGCATCTGCAACTCTGGATTGTGTAACAGCTCCGTGCTTCAGCATCTGCAACTCTGGACTGTGTAACAGCTCCGTGTTTCAGCATCTGTGACCTCGGACTATATGAAAGCTCTATGTTTCAGCATCAGTTCTGTGTTTCAGCAACAACGACCTTGGATAGTTATGTGTTTCAGCAATAGGCCTCAAATGCTAATCTGCAGTTTTAAACACTTATGCATTTCTAATCAATGGTCAAGTACGAGAGTGATGTAAAATATTATGAAAAATAGATTAAACGTATAGTAATGAGAAGGGACATTGTATACCTTTGGGATGATCAGATAAAGTGATAGTATGAGTCTAAATATGGCTGATCAAGAGTATAATAGTGGCAAAAAGTATAGTAAAAAAGGTACATTGTGTGGTCCTAACAGTTGGGTGCATCATACTCTTCGTGATTAACCATTGGACTTCCAATGAGGTTGGGATCAGACAGTGCTACCTAATCGACTGGTATAAGGAACTCTACGAGCCATTCCTTAGTGATTTCTTCCAGGTCCTCCTTTGTGAGCTTGTAGTAGGACTAAATTTCTTCTTTACTTTTGTCTGCACATGTAGTAATATAAATAAAATGCCTATCTACGCAGAACTTCATAAGGGGCCTAAACCTATTCAGGGTATTCGGTGTGATATGAGGGAAAGATTCAATATCCCTCTTCAGCTGTAGGTAGTAGGTATGGAATACAATGTTCGACTGCCATTGTTTCCCCATATCGCTCGAATACCAGAGCATAGTGAACTTCGCAACTAGTGTCTCGAACAACTCAATGTTAGGGAATGTTTCACTTTTCGGCATCTCCCAAGCAATGAATGCGATGAGGATCATCAGCCAGCTAAAATAGAACTCATAGCCTTGAATCTGAGCTTCGTGGCAATCCAGTTCTAACTGATTGACTAGGTAATTGGATTAGTTCATCTGTAGTCCTTCCACGCATTTTCCAACGAGGTCAATGACAAACCCTATGATCTGTGTGGGTCTTCTCTTTTCGACTAACTTACCAACAATTAACTGGAAAGCAAGGTGCACTACGCCATTTTGAATGGAGCCTACCTTGTAGCATCACGTCCCTTTCTCTATATCGCATTAGGTGTCTTTGATCTTCTGTGCCAGGGCGCGGTCTGTAGCCTTCCCTGGATAAACATTTTGTGGGTATGGTCCCTGCATGCTCAATCCGGTGATCCTATGGATCAGTTTTAGATCGATGATGATGTGTATATATAACCATAGATACCTGCCATGAAAGCACGACAAAAGTAGCTTATCACACGCGTTAACCTCCTGGTGCCTTCCAAAATGTGGTATCTTCATCACGTTCAAGATAGTGGACCTCACAATGTTCATAGTCCACGGTTGGGGGATGATATTCGACTTATTCTCCTTGGTCTTGGTCAAATATTTTTTTAGGTGCAAGCATGCCATATCTCTTGCGGTCTCCTAGGTTATAGTAATTGATCTTCAAGGTTGGAATCCTCTCCAACTACGGTCTGATTGCCTGTATTCCCTTCGGGAGGTACATAGTGATGAATGACTATTCAAAGTTCCTCGGGACATTATCATGACTCACCACACTAGCTAGGGGTTGGATGTAGTCGGGTAGGATGGATGGAATTAGCTTCGCATTCGCCAAGTCATCATGATATTTGTTTCTTTTCTCAAATGCAGCTCAGGATGGTCCATATCCATGATAAATTAACAGGGAGGATTGTACTCCTCGTGTCGATGAGGCTTGGATGCCTGCAGACATCACTGTCTCTTCCATGAGGCCTATTGGAATCTCTTAGATGGATTTTTCTGCTGCGCTAATTGCATCCGACATGCACACTCAAGATCTGATATCTCGGGTTGGTGAACAATACTCAATGTAATAGAATGGATGGCGAGGTCTCATTGATCACTGTGCAAAATCAACTAGTTCTCTGTGGGATCATATAATCACAATTGGAAAAAGTGTTCTCAGTGAAATGATCGGAAAGATAAATAGATATTGTCATAATGGTTTCTTTCAATGGGTCACAAAGCCTTATTCAATGCAATTCCATCCGATATGGCGTGGTCCCAACAGTCCAATGGCGAACTTTCGGGCCATAACTACTTTCCTAATCGTTCAGGAGTGTCAATTGAACGATCATATTGCCTCCAACGATCATATTGCTTCGTCATGACGAAGTGCCAATCTATGGTGTACTGATATTTTGACGAAGTTCAAGTTCTAGAAACCTTTCTTTTATGAAGTATTCTCTAGAACTTCTTGCAATTTTTCTGACTTTTCCCTCTTCTTACTGAGTTTTCTGGCCTTCTTTCCTGTGATATGAATCATTGGTTTCCTTTTTCCATTATCATTCTTATCTCCTCTTGGAATGATAACTTCTCATTGTGGAGGGTATTTCATAGGGTTCAAGGGTAATACTTCTTCTCTTTCTAGGGTAGGTGCTCTACTCCCTTGTATAGACAGGTGTCTCTAGTCTTCCTATGTCCTTCCAACTTCGAAATCCATATCTTTGGTCTTTAGTATTTTCGACTGGTTCTCATGTTCTTCCAGTAAGTGCACTATTCTCCTAGCCATGAAATCTCTTAGTTCTTTATTTTTTTGTTCTACATCCTCCTCTTCTTGTTTCCTTCATATCTGATCTTTCTAAATCCAGGATTTTCCTAGTAATATAGCAAATGTGGTGTTGTTCTCAACAAACTTAATGATCTCAAATTCTTCTTCTGTCGAAGTGCCATGAACACTCATAGATATCTGGGTAAGTCTTCCACATAGGGTTATCATATTTCCTCTAAATAATCCTATTCCTACTAATGAAGGAACCATAGAAGGCTTTCCCAAAATTTCCCAAGTTCTTTCTGTCATGATATTCACCTGTGTTTCCTCGTCCAGGACATAGTTTATGTCAAACTCTCCTATTCTTGTTTCTATGTACTCTTTCTCTTTTAATACCTATGATAAGTTTATATTTTTGTGGTCATTCAAGGCTTCTTTCATCTGGAGTAATACAATCTCTAATTCTTTCTAGGGTTCTATCATATCCTTAGTTTCTTGGTCTGTCTCATAGTTTTCTTGTTTTATATTCATCTTTTCAACTTTAGAAATCATTCTAGGACAATATAAAACTTCATGGTCCATAGATTTACAACAAAGGCAACTAGGTCTTCTACCAGGGCATTCCTTAGCAAGATGTCCCTATCTTCCGCAACTGTAACAAAGGGTTAATCCTCTCTTTCTCTTAAATGATCCCTAACCTTTCCTGTACTGTGCACTGGGATCACAATAACTAACCTGCAAAAAGTTCTTTCTAGGATCCCACATCCATTTTTTAGTCCAAACATTCTTTAGATGCATAGGAATAACATATATTTCATTAATTCTATCAGATCCATTTGTATCAAATCTTCTTTCTTCTAAATGTGCCCTAGTTTTCAGACTAGGACAAAATTTATCAAACATGCCTAGATTCATTCTTTTGAAACAAAAAATTTCACTTATATTACCTTTATTAGAGAAAAAAGATTCAATATCTTACCTCTTTTCTTCAGATCAAACTTCTCTTCTCAACACAGAACTTTGCAAGTCAATATTGCACACTAAAGCACAGATCTACACGCAGAGCTTTCTTTTCTTCAATTCCTAGCAATCACAGTTTTAACTCCCGACAACTGAACCATTTGTTGGCACAGGGGTAGACCTAGGGTTCAATGCTTCAACAACGCACCAAAAAAACCCTAACTAGCGGCCCTTTCGACAACACTTGCGGAGCAGATGAAGTCTCACATGAGGTAGAGGCAGGGGTGGTTGCAAGACTCAAATGTCTGCAACCTAGTTGGGACACAAATATGTGATTATACCACTTAAAAAAACACTTAGCAATTAAAATTCATCAATAATTAACCCTTATTCACATCGCATATCCAAACCCTAATTATAGAACAACATAGTATTCTACCAGATCTAACACATCTAAGCACTTAGCACATGGAAAAAGATCAGATCTAGCATTTATTCACATCATTTAAGCACTAAGCTATCATACTAGATTCATCTAAACATTCATTACTGCACTTAAGCTTAAATTATATACACAATACAATAACCAAAATGCACAAAGAAACCGTAACACAGGATATACGTGGTTCACCCCAGTGTGGGGCTACGTCCACCAACTCTTCTCTTGTTTATTATCTTCTCTCAATCTTCTACAAGCACAGAGCATCAAAACCCTACTCCGCAGAGGACATGAGATCTACATGCACCTCTCCAAATACTCCTTCCCCAAGCTAGGTTTAATCACAAAGCCTTCTTACCGTCTATACACAATATTCTTTCAATCACTTGCACTTAGCTCTACAAGTTATTAACAAATAGTATGCACAAAGCATCCACAAATATTCTCACTTAACACATTGGCCTCTTCCTACATTGCCTAGATATCTATTTATACATTACAAAATGGGCCCAAACATGGGTAAACCCATGGTCCGACATCCCATACCCGTTACATAAACTCTAATCCCAAAACTTCCCTAAAAAGAGGCCGAGATCCCACGATCTCCGCTTCAACTTCTGCTCTGCCTTCGACTAGCCTGTCGAAGTCCCAAAAGAGGTCAAACATGACCAAGGATATCCAAAACTTGTACAAGGGCCAACAAGTGGTAAGTTTTCCTTTGAAAGTTTTAAATCGGGAGTCAAACAACAAAGCCCAATCACCAGGTTGAAAGTGTTTCTTCTTAATAAACTTTTCATGCCACTTGCTCCTCTGGTTTTGAACTAATATTGTTCATTGGATAGAATCTTGCCTAATCTCATCCAACTCGTTTAATTGTAGAGCTTGTTGTTTATGAGCTTCATGTAATTTTAATCCAAATTATGCGGCAATACAGAAAGTCCTTACTTGGAATTTTATTGGTAGAATTACTTTTTTCCCATACACTAGCTCATAATGGGTATGCCCAATGGTGTTCCTCTAGGTGGTCCGATATGCCCACAAAGCTTCTAGAATCCTATCAGTCCAATCCTGATACTGTAATTGAACAATATTGGTTAAGATAACTTCCAGAACTTTGTTTGTGGACTCTACCTAACCATTAGCTTGTGGGAGATATGGAGAAGACTTGCAGTGCTTGATCCCATATTTATTCCTTAATTCTCTCATCATCTTGGAAGTGAATTGAGTGCCTTGGTCTGTAACAATTTCACAAGGAACACCAAAGTGGGTGAACATGTCTTCATAAATGAATTCGACAACATATTTTTCGGTAGCCCTAAATAGGGATTTTGCTTCTACCCACTTGGTGACATAATCTATACAAACCAACGTATAATTTCTTACGAGACATGGGTGAAATTGGTCCTACAAAGTCAAGGGCCCATTTCTCGAAAGGTTCTATCATAACTTGGGCATGCAAGGGAATTTTTTCAGCTGATGTGGGTTTTCCTATCCTTTGACAGCTATCGCATCTCCTCGCATATTTGGCAGCATCCTTAAAAATGATAGGCGAATAGTAACCTGAATGTAACACCTTATATGTTGTACGTTTGTTGAAAAAATGGCCACCACATGTTCCATCATGACAAATTCGTAGGATTTCTGGTATCTCATATTCTTAGACACATCTACGAATAATCAAGTTTGGACTGGTACAAAAAAGGTCATGGACAAACCAAGAGTAGTTAGCACTTTGCATGATAATTCTACGCTTTTCATGAGGTGACAAATGAGATGGTAACTTCCTACTAGCCAAATAATTTTTCATATCTGCAAACCATGGGGTATTTACAGAGAGGGAGAAAAGGTTCTCATCTGGGAAACTATCATCAACGAGAATATCATCATCCTCATGTTTTATGCGTGAAAGAAAATCAGCTACCAAATTCTCCTTTCTAGGTCACTCAAGGACGATGATATTGAACTCTTACAATAACAAGAGCCACCTAGTCACTCGACCATTGGTAATGTGTTTATTCATAATAAATATAATGAGAGAGTGATATGTATGTACAAATACTTCGTAACCTATGATGTAGTGGCAAAACATATTGATGACATGGACCACTTCCAAGAATTCCTTTTCGATAACTGTATAATTTAACTCGGCAGGGGAAAAGTTCTTACTCACAAAATAAATGGCATAGGACTGATGGTCTTATTTCTTCCCTAATACTCCTCCTATTGTAGTATTGGAGGCATCAATAGATATGTGAAATGGAAGGGCCCAATTGGCCCCCCTAAGAACTGGTGCCACAGATAAATTAGCTTTCAGAGTTTCAAACATAGTTTGACACTGATCATTCCAGATAAAATCAACATATTTTATTAACAATCCAAACATGGGTGCAACAATCTTTGTGAAATTTTCAATAAATCGTCTGTAGCATCCATCATGTGCAAGAAATCTTCTCACCTCTTTTTGAGTCTTGGGGGGTGGAAGTCTGACGATTATCTCAGTCTTAGTAGGATTGAATTTAATCCCTTCGGATGAGACATGATGTCCTAAGACCACTCCTTCAGTCAACAACATTTTACATTTTTCATGACTCAAGGATAGGTTCATTTCTTGACATATGATAAGGATTTTTTCCAAATTATCTAGGGCTTCCTGGTAATTATTTCCATATACTGTAAAATCGTCCATGTATACCTTCACACAATCATGAATAATATCAACAAATATCCCTAGTATTTCTCATTGAAATATGGTAGGAACATTACACAACCCAAATGGTAAGACCCTATAGGCATAGGTTCCCCAAGGACAAGTGAAGGTAGTCTTGTCCTGATCCTTGGGTGTTATGAGAATTTGGTTGTACCTGCTATATCCATCTAAAAAGGAGAAGTATTTATTTCTTGACAAGGTATCCAAAACTTGGTCAATGAAAGGATGAGGAAAAAAATCCTTTAGAGTGGCTTTATTAAGCTCCCAGAAATCGACACAAATTCTCCATTTCCCGATCACTTTCTTTGGAACCACTACAAGTGGGGATACCCATTTACTGTTAAAGATGGGATAAATAAATATGACATTCAATAACTTTTGTATCTCCTCTTTTACTATATCCTTGAGTGTCGGGTTCATTCTTCTTTGGGGTTTCCTAACAAATGTTACTTCCCCTTGGGTATATATGTGATGAATGCATGTGTCAGGGTGTATACCCTTGATGTCAGTGTATTCCTAGGTGAATTCCCCCGATTTATCTTTAAGGACATTTACTAACTGCTTTTGTTGGTCTGCATCTAGTCCAAAATTTATATGTAGAAATTTACCTGGACTAATATCATAGGGAATGGTATAATATGTGGCAGACTCATCTATCTCAAAGATAAAATATGTCGAAGAAAAAATCTATGGGTTCAACTGTTCCTGAAATTATTCCCCAAACATGTAGTCAAACTGGGGAAAATATTGTGGAAAATCAACACACGTGATAGCAAAAATAAATTGGTTTAGCACATTTTCTATTGTTTTCTCCTGAAGTTCCCAGGAATGATCACTTGGCAACATGGGTTCTTCCTAGTCCTCATTTTCATATGGAAATTCAAGCCACCATAGATTTTCCATGATAGGTTGAGCTCGTGAGTATATGGTGAGCTTCTGTATAGAGAGTCCATTTGAGATGGTCATTTATCCTTCTCTACAACCAATAAATGCATTGGTTGTGGCCAACCAAGGTCTTCCCAAAATAACAGGATTCCCTTTGGTAGGATCCTTTGAATGAATGAGAAGAAATTCTATTGGGTACTCCCATGAGGCTAATGTAACTATGATATTTTGTGACCCCAGGCTTCTCTGATATGCACTCAGAGAGTTCTCCTATCACATATACTGTTGGAGGATCCTTATGCTTCCTTCCTGGCTTCTTAATACACAATTATTTGACCACCTTACTATAAATTTAAATGTCCTTTATGGCTTGTAGCAAGGGATTTTTGACACAGACATTCTTCAATTCATTCAAGATGTCAAATTCTAGTTGAGTGGTAGGTTTATCAATCACCAATCTTTTTGGATAAGGAGGGGCCTTTGTAATTTGTGAAGGTTCATTTCGGGGAAGCTTGGGTTCCTAGTATTTAGGAATGATAACATCCTCCCACCAAGTGTCATCCATGGTTCGTTTGGGGTTTTTCTCTCTTCTTCTTCCTAGATGACTACTGAAGGCCTCTACCTATCCAGAACTTTTCCCGAACTTAGTTGAATCTCCTGCAATGGAACAGGAGAAATAACATACCTCAGAAAGGCTTTCTTCTCAACATTGTGAATAGGTTGAGTGGGTTTTTTTATTGGGATTGGGCACTGGTTGTGTCGGTAGTAATTTCAGTCTTGGGGATATTTCATTCTGGTACTATTGTTGTTGTTGTGGAATAGGAGGTAAAGGTGGGGGAAAAAAACCTGGCGAAAGCTGCGAGATGTTTGGTGGAAACTGAGGGTAAAGATGATTGGGCATAGGGATAGGTGGAGTTTGACCCTGGTTATTCCCTCCTCTCCATCCTTGAATCCAAGGATGGTGATACTGTGTAGACCGGTTTTTTCAACTCGGTGAGTTCCACTATTGTGGTTGTTGATAATAGGGTGGAACTTGAGGCTGTAGATCCAGGTATGTAGGATAACTCTTGGGCTTCCATGGAATCCTAGGTGCATAAGAGGAATCCCCAGGAGCCCCACTTATGTGGATGGCTAAAAAACTAGGCAAGAATGGGCACTTTTCAGTTGAGTGGTCTTCAGTGCAGAAGCCACAAACTGAAATATTATCTAATGGACATTCCCTTGAGGAATGCTTCCTCTTGCATCTTGGGAAAAATATGCTCATTGTTGCATTTTCCTCCTCCTGTTTCTTTTTAATCTTTAGGGTGTCCAACTAGGAACCTATTGTACTGTTGGCAACACGTATATAATTACCATTTTTTATAAAGCAGCCTACATAAGGTCTATGAAATTTTACCAATCTTCATAAGAGTTTATTCAAATGACAGTTGTAAATCGTCACATTTCACCTATCATATGTTCATACATTCATTTTAATGACTGAAAGCATGAAAACTCGCAACTATAGTCTTCGTCCTGTTTTAAATTTTCATTGAAAGCATGTTGTTTATGATAGAATTGTGATTTCTTTCTATGGACATGTTACTCTCATTGTTTATGATCGTTTCGATTCTAAGAATTCCTAAGACACAAATGGTTGTTTGATTGAAAGACCCCCATCAATTGGTATTTTATTTTGGTTTCATGATTGACCATATTTCTTTCATGAAAACTTTGGCTTTTCAATTTTTGTAAATCACCTATCTTTTCAATTAAATTTGGATGCGCGCACAATGTGTTAAAGTACTCTATCCTAGCATGTACCCAATGCCAAGGTGGAATATGTAGTATAGGATGCCATCACTTCTGGATATGGTCTCGGGCTTCACAATTTTGCTCCCACGCATGGTGATTAACGCCTCTGTCCACTGTTTGAACTATCATAGCATTGTTTTGATAAGGCTCGGGGCTATGGCTCTATGGATTTTTACCAAACCCTACCTGTGATTTCTATGTTGATTCCCTTCCATTCACCATGGCTCCAGTGGTAAGGTTCGAACCTAATGGTGTCCGGACTCTATTATCATATGATAACGCTAGGGAGGATCTGGAGAGGTACGGTTGGCGTTTGTTCATCAAAAAATTTAAGGGCTTTAACCTCCAGGTTGCCCAAGAGTTTGCCTTAACCTTTGATGGTTGTAGGGAAAAGATTGGTGATGTGCAGTTAGAAGTGATAGAATAATTCTTAAGCCAAGCCACGGTATTGCCAACAGCTGGTCAGAAATGGTTCAAGAATGAGAAAGTGGAGGAGTTCCCTTGGACGTTACTGTTTACCTCATGCAAGATAGCCAGTTATGACCGAGGTATGCCGATTTAATTCTTGAAACCTAGATGGCATGATTTACTAGTTGTAGTGAAGCAATTCGTCACTTGTGAGGGTCGATTCAGACTGGTTTTCCTATATCATCTTCGTCTCCTTATGAGTTTTATTGGATTTTCATTAAATATGCCCTACTACCTGCTTAGAAGTCTGTATAAAATGGGTAAACGGTTTAGGAAGTAGAGGTCTGATTCGAGTTTATTCCATCATGGTTTAATTAAAATTATCCTCATACACCAGTTTCAATTACAAAATGATTGTTGGGATGCATTCATTTCATGAAATGGATTTGGCAACAGTGAGTTGGGACAGGTAGATAAACCGGTCATTGTTGAAACCTTGTGACCCCTACAGCCTCTTCTCCACTGCTCCAAGCCTATGATCTTTCCTTTAATAATGAACCCTCGACTTACCTTGATGTCACTCAATAGGACAATCAACTGGGTTCGCATCCAAAGGATAGTAGTAAAAATGTTAAAAAACCTACAGGAAAGAAGGTAAAGGGCAGTATTGATGTTAATTTCAAGAAAAAAGGGCTAGTCATTTGATTTCTCGATGCGCTCGAAATAAATTAAAGCCCTGTGAAGACTCAGATTCAGAAATTGAGAGATTCTTGGCTGAAGAGGACCATGTGTCATACACGCTCTACCCTGACCAACTCTATGACTATGTTAGCAATCTGCCTCCTTGTCTAAAGGATAACCCATAATTTTCTGGCATCCAACTCTGTGATAAGCCTACCTTTCACGTGGACGATTCTTCAACCCTTAATGCTGTCAGTGCCAATGCACAGTCCCTACAGTCATAGTGTGATGAGTGTCGATCATGGATCGACATGTACTACACTGATGTTCCTTTGCTACAGTCACGACTCAAGTCTTTAAGAGACCAAGTCGATAGGTTGACAAATGAAAACAACAGATTCAAGTTTGTTATCCAAGGGAAGGAGAAACGATTGAAAACTATAGGACTTTTCATTTTCAAGAATGTAGAGGCAACAACAGTGATCGTAAACTCCAAAATTTCTTGATATGTTTTAATTCCATGATTTGAGGTATGATCTTCTTAAATTTTAGTATGATTTTGTCACTTTTAAGTTAGGATATTCTATTTGATTGAATAAACTATTTTTCTTGTTAAGATTAGTTTGTTTTTTTATTTTTATATGATTTCATTTGCTATTATAACTAGCTATAGAATCGTAAGATTCTGTAGCCAGTTAAGAAAATTTCAGTTGTGTGATTTAATAATTGAAAACATATCTGAAACCTTCTCATTTTCGTTTGTTTTCAAGATGATCAAGGATTCCATGATTTCCAAGAAGATATGAGGCACTGTTGAGATCTCCCAGCCATAACAACTTTGTGTTTTTAGTAAATAGATTAGGTTGTTGGTATTTTTTATATTCAGTGAAATCAGGGTGGTTGCATCCCCCATATTTTTGAAACAAACTTGATCTTATCAACAGGAAACAGTTGTGTTTCCTGAAACCTATATAAACCTATTATTTTTTAAACATTAATCATCTCAGCCTGGGGCAAGACTATGGATGTTTAACTACAGACTTGAATGGAATATAATACACGTCACAACTTTAGCTTTTCTGTATAATGTTTTTATTCAAGTCATGTTTATTTCAATTTGTTAATAGATTATGATTGCTTTTGTCATCGTGGTTTATTATAAGTTGATATGATTAAAGATTATATACTATCCATATTTTTATGTCCCAAATATAACACATATTAATCATTCGTTCAATTTGAATTAAGATATTTATCTCTAATTTCGATCAAATGTTTATATGCAAGTTTTCACAGGAAGAATTATCTTATTGTGGCGACTTGTAAAATCATAAGATTACTATGATTGCATCTATTATGTGTTATGTTATTATGATTCAAACTCCATAATTACTTCTTCACATTTATTAGGAGCAATTTTAGGATTTGTCGCAGGTTTACCTCGTCAGATAAGGTGACTGGACGCTACACATTGAACAGACATTGGATGCGATAACAAGTCAGCCTGTTATTTGATTTCATAAGTATAATAGATATAGAAGTTCCCTGTAGTTAAAATACTCTCTACCATCTGTTATTTCTTTTGTTTAATTAGACAATTTGATATTCCATTTCTTAAATATAAACATCATAAGAAAACAAATTAAAAAGATTTGATAATAGTTTTATTGTCGTCTAAAAAATCAATTTACATTCGATTTTCACGGATTTAGATTAGAATTCATAGTTTGTATATATATATATATATATATATATATATATATATATATATATATATTATAAATAGAATTATTTGTATATATTTATTTTATAAGTATTAAACTGTAAATATATATTAGATGTATATATAGTTTTCAACGATTGTTATTTATTAAGTTATTGTATTTCCTTTAGTTATATTTTTCGCTTTCTTTAGGACTTAGATCGGCCAATGGAGCTGTTAAACCCATCAGAGTGGATTAATCCAAACGACTTGGGTTAATTAGACAACCCCGGACCGGATTCACTCCTCCAGTTGACAAGCGGTCATTTTCACCCGTCAAAAATGGCGCTAGAAGGAGGGCCTGAAAACTATTAATGGCACGAGGAGGTCGTAGGACTCCTCCACCACCAACCCGCTCACCTATAGTAACTAGAATTCATTCAGATGACAAAATTGTCCCTCAACAACAACCACATCAAACGACAATCTACGGATCACGGTTGAACCAGTAACTCCAAATCCTTCGGGTGGTGACATACAAGAGATTGTTCGTCAATCCCTCATAAGAATGCACACTGCCTTAGCCCGTATTAGACAACCAAACCAAACTTTGAATCAACCATTAGACTTCTCTGATATCAGATAACAACTCGGAGGTACTGACCTTACCTTAAACCCTACAAATACAGATCATATCCTCACTCCTACAGCAAGAGGATCTGGTATTCCAACATCACCACCCCCTTCATCTCCTTGTTCTTCTGGAGAAGAATCCTCAGACGAAGGCAGTTCCTCATCCTAGCATTTGACACCACCCACACCTATGGCCAATGCAAACAATCCCTCCAGACCCTGGCTTGACCAAGATGCAGTGGCCATACCTGGGCCTCAACATCCTTTGCCCAAACACCCAGAGAAATGGCTCCCTAAGTTTGACCCGGACTCCAAACAGATCGTTGAAGATCACATCAAAAAGTTTATGTTAGCCATTAGACTCTGTAGTATTGAGCATGAAGACGTAGTCTGTAGATTGTTTCCCTACACCTTTGAAGGCAATTCCTCTACCTAGTACTTTTACCAATAGCCCCACACCATCATGTCATGGGATAAATTTGAATCCTGTTTCCTTGAGAAGTTTGGAGATGAAAAGTCTCTTGAAGTTCTAGTCATGGAGATTTCTAGTTTAAAAATGAACCCCAAAGAAAAGATCAAAGACTTTAATCAAAGGTTCCTCACACTAAAGAACCGAATCCCTACAGATTTGATGCCTTCCGAGAATCTTATAGTCACATACTACACGAAATCCTTACATCAAAACATAGCCATTTGGGTAAAGTGATCCAAGAAAGCCATGTTGATAGAAGCCTTCGAAGAGGCCAGTGAGATCGAGAAATACATTCTTAGTTTAAAAGACACTACTAGCGACGAGATAGAGACTAGTTCATCTTCCAAAAAGAAAATCGAAATCCTTCCTAGACCTTCCCAAAACAAGGCTCAACCTGAGAGTTCGGATTTAGAAAACTTACAGAAATTCGTTCAGAAATTGTCCAATCAAGTTATAGATTTGAAAAGGTCGGTTGAAGTAGATTCTTCGAGCAAAGGGCCTTACAAACCCCCTTTTAGGAATCCTTTTCCCACCAACCGATCTAACTCAAATGTTGAAGGCCTAAATCTAGAAAGCCTACAATTTTCTATTCAAATGATCCTAGAAGCACACGATAACTTGATTCCTCCCGATATTCCTGAAGAGGTAGCTGAACAAGAGACAATAGAAGAAGATGAATCCTCTCTAAACATTTTCATACATTTTTCGGATAGCATTTTTCAAGCTAATTTTGAAACAGTGCACCCTTACAATACTAGGAGCAAGATAGCAAATAAGCCTTCTTCTGAAATAACTACGACTTTGCCTCCAAAATAGTCTAAATCGATTGAGACTAAACAGAATTCAGTAAACCCAAGTTTAGATTATGTTTTGGTTGAAGATCTAAAAAAGCTTAGGGCTAAGATCTAAAATTCCCTTTTCTTCTACAAAAAATGATGCAGAATATTGCGGAGAATAGAAAAAATAGCAATCCAAACAACAACAAAGGTGTTCAAAACAACCCCAAAATTCCTCAGAAGGCCTCCACCAAAAATACATCCGAGCCTCATGATAAAAGATACATTCCTATAAATAATGTAACAAATGTAGATAAACCAATTTCATAAGATGCTAGTAAAAAACAACAAACTTCCACCGTTAATACTCATAGAAATGTCCCTCCATTTTTGTTGACTTTTGAAATTTTCAATAGGAATGTACATAACTGTATGGTAGATTCAGGTGCATCGTCTAACGTAATGCCTTGGTCTGTCTATCAAAATATTAATGCCGAAGTTCAACCATCCAGCTTGATCGAACTAGTGTTAAAGTGATAGGCGAATTGAAAAATGTGCTTATAAGATTGTCGTCTAATCCTAAATTTCATCAAGTGATTGATATCATTGTCGTAGATATTCCAGAAGTTTATGTTTTTTTTTTAAGTAGAGATTGGTCGGAACAATTACATGACTATTTTGCAACGTATTGGTCTCACTTGTGGCTACCCGAGAATGGAAATCCCAACAGAATTAAGGTAAATCGTGAACATTATCTGAAGTTCACGGTGACTGATTTAAATGATCCCAGTGAACAATTCACTCCTTCTACCAATTCGCCTGAAATACAGGGGATCGATACTTTTTTTGGCAATTTCATGGCCGAAACTTCTACCATCACTGATCCGGAACAACAATCTAAAGTTATGACATGCACGCAGTCAACAACCTTCTCTCAGTGGTCACATGCACCCGACGAAAATCAAATATGGTCTCTTTACTTTGATGGGTCAAAATCTAAGGAAGGAGCTGGTGCAGGGTGCATGCTCATCGATCCAGTAGGTAACAAGACTCTGATTGCTTGATGGTTAAAATTCGAATGTACAAACAATACAGTCGAATATGAGGCACTCCTGCAAGGCCTTAGAAAAGAATTAGATCTGAACATTCAAAATTTGATTGTCTTTGGTGATTCGGAAATCATGGTTAGACAGGTAAAAAATTCTATCCACTGTTTATCTCTGCACCTTAAAGGCTATCAATCTGAGGTAAGGAATTTGATGAACAATTTTTCTGCATTTAACATAAATTCTATTCCTAGATTGAATAATTTGGAAGTTGATTGGTTAGCTAATGTCACTTCAAAACTTTTTCCTACAGAAGGCTTATCTCCGAATGCATTTTCCGTCGAATTGTTGTTCATACCGTCTGTCCCAGACAACATCATGAATTGGAGAGTCTTCGATGACGATCAATAGATTATAAGTTTTCTTCATATGGAAGAAACTTTCTAGGGCGCAGTGATCGACGAAGGTACCCATGACGAAAATCTTCGTGACTTTACGATAATACCAGATCCGAGATCTCCAGAATCTTCATCAGACATGGTAAACTCTATCACGAAATCTGTGGTTAGATTAGAAAAATTTTATGATCTTCAGGACAAGTTCATAAAATCTGTGAACTGTAAAACGAATAGTTCCTCCTTGACGCATGAAAAAGTAAATTTGGGAACTAAAGACAATCCACAGTACATTAATTTAGGATTGGGTTGTTCTGAGCAAGAAAAAGTAGCATTTATTAAGTTGTTTAAGGAATTCAAATATGTTTTTTCCTAGACGTATGAAAACCTAAAAACCTTTGATCCTAACATCATACAACACATTATTCCCATGAAACCCCAGACCCAACCTTTTCAAAAAAAGTTAAGGAAAATGCACCCAAAACTCGAACCAACAGTCAAGAAGGAATTAAACAAACTCCTGAATGCTAAGATAATTTTCCCAGTTAGGCACACACAATGGGTCTCTAATCTTGTCCATGTCAGAAAGAAGAGTGGTGAAATCTGACTATGTGTCAATTTCCGAAATCTTAACCGAGCGGCTAATAAAGACAACTACCTTGTCCCTCCCATGGAACAGATCCTTCAACAGGTATCTGGTTCTGAAATATAATCCTTGCTGGATGGTTTTTCAGGGTACAACCAAGTCCTTATGTCTCCCTCAGACCAGCTCAAAACTACTTTCTATACTCCATGGGGCACCTACGCTTATAGAAATATGCCCTTTGGACTCATAAACGCCAGTGCCACTTTCTAGAGAGCGATGGACATCCCTTTCCGCGGCTTAATCAATCAATATGTAGTAGTTTACCTAGATGATGTCACTATCTTCTCGAAAAATAAAGAAGATCATCCAGCTCATTTAAGATATGTTCTACAACGATGTCGTAAGTACGACATTTCTTTAAATCCTAAAGAATCTATCTTCTTGGTAGAACAAGGTAAGCTCCTCGGGTTCATTATATCGAGTGAAGGGATGATTATCGACCCTAAAAGGACTCAAGTCATTTCGAAACTGCCCCCTCCCTCGTCAAAAAAGTCCATGCAATCTTTCTTAGGTCAAATAAACTTTGTTAGGAGATTCGTCCCCAACTTTTCAGAAATGGTGAGACCATTACAAAACTTAATAAAAAAGGATGTACAGTACCATTGGGGACCTTTAGAAAGCTAGGCTTTTGATTCAATAAAAAAGGCCATAATAGACACTACTTCTCTAATGAGCCCCAATTTTTCGCAAGACTTCACCCTCTACACGTTTTCCTCTGACCAATCTTACGCTGTTGTCCTAACTCAAAAGAACGTTGAAAAAAATGAGGTCCCAATCGCCTTTATGAGTTCAACCTTCAAGGGGGCGGAACTCAATTACCCAGCAGTAGATCAGCAAGCCTATGCTATTTTCAAATCATTAAAGTACTTCTAATCTTATCTGTTGAAATCTAGGATGAAAATCATTATCCCTTACCTGACCGTCAGAAATTTTTTAGTACATAAAGAACTAGGCGAAAAAAGGGCAAACTGGGTCACATCCTTACAAGAATATGACATAGAAATCACCCTAGCACAAATTGTGAGAGTCCAAGGTTTATGCAAGTTGGTTTCTGATTCAGCTGTAGGACAACAAGAAGAAACTGATATGTCAAATCTAGGATAGTACTATCAAAATCAAATCTGTTGTGTGCAAAACCCTGTTAGTTCCTGGTAAGATGACATAAAATTTTGTCTTATACACGGATCAGCTCCCTGTCACCTTGATCCCACAAAAAGGAGAGCACTGAGATTAAAATCTGCTTCTTTTCAGCTGGTTAATGGTATTTTGTTCTGTCAAAATTTTGATGGAGTACTTATGCGCTGTCTTGAAAAGGATGAAGCGGAAAAAGTCTTATCGGAATTACATGCAGGTGAAGCAGGTGGGCATTTCGGTGGGGACACCACTGCCCATAAAGTATTAAGAGTAGGTTATTACTGACCTACCCTTTTTAAATATGCCCATGCCCTATGTTGCAAATGTGTGATTTGTCAAAAGGCATCTGGATGGATATAGAAACTAGCTTTCCCTTTGCAACCAATTTCAGTAGACTCCCCTTTTCAGCAGTGGAGTTTGGATATTATAGGCCCAATCAATCTGCCATCCTCGCAGCAGCATAAATATATCATAACAACCACAGATTACTTCACCGGGTGGTCCGAGGTTTCCCCATTAAAAGCTGTAAATACCATCTAGGTAATATCCTTCTTGAATTCAAATATTATTACTCGTTTCGGTATCCCTGAATGCCTGGTATTTGATAATGCTTCTTATTTTTCGTCTCTTGAAATGAGTGATTTCGCTCTAGAAAAATGAATTAAATTAAAGTACTCTGCCAACTATTACCCCCAAGGCAATGGTTTGGCAGAATCAACTAATAAAAGTTTGATCAAAATTATCAAGAGAACGGTCTTCGAAAACCATAAAAATTGGCATAACGCACTGTTAAATGCAATCTGGGCTGATAGAGTAACTCCTAAAACTGTTGTGGGTAACTCACCTTTCTTTCTCATTTATGGCAAGGAAGCGATTATTCCACCACATGTCCTTATTCCATCTATGCAGTTATTGCAGAAGGTACAGGAGGAAGACTGTCCCCCTTTGGAGAGTCGAATTAACGCTTTGTTAAAGTTAGAGGAAGTAAGGGCTCAAGCAAAATGAAAATTGGATCAACATCAACTCATTGTTAAACACTGGTTTGATTCCAATTTTTCCTCTGATAGAAATTTTGAGGTAGGTGACCTTGTCCTAAAATGGGACAAACCTCATGAGGGAAAAGGAGAGCATACTAAGTTTTAGAACTTATGGTTGGGACCATTTTTAATTGTTGAGAAATTGGGTCCCAGTTCCTTCTACTTATAGAATTTAGAGGGACAACCAGACACCTTTTCGATGAATGGCCAAGCTCTAAAAAGGTACTTTTCCTGATGACACTCCCATGCACCCTGTGTAAATATTTTTCTGAATTTGCAACCATGTTGAAGATAACTTGTTGTTTGAAAAGTGTTTCTTGATTTCAATCTGCTACTGAAGGTTTTCACGATCATCCATAAAAATTCTTTTTACACTGTCCCTGTTCCTTAAGAGAACAACTCAAATATGTCTCCCTTCTCTTGAAAGTCGGTTTTATTAACACACTATTTCTAGATCTTAATGAAGGACAACTAAGAAATTTCTTCAAGGTCTGTGACATACTAAGATGTGTTTAAAAACTAGAATTTTCAGCGTCACCCCGCTCTATTAAATATCTTTAAAAACTAAATAAATTTTCAGAGAGTTGTGGGAAGTTCTTGTAAACCTGCCAGGATACTGAACAGGTCTGCTGGAAGTGGGTAAATGCATGCATGACGCCAAGATAACCACACCGGGTACTGAACGGGCCCGCTGGCAGCGAAGCAATGTCAGGTAAAAGAAAATTCTCGGATATGGATTTTTTTTTTTTTAAATGTCCTTCGTTCTGATCTGGAACTTCTTGGTAGGATACAGATATCAGAGTGGGTTAATTGACATCCCTATCAAGGCTATGGATGCCTATTGGTAGCAGCAACAGCCCTATCAACAGTATTGAATATTTTAACTTTAATATCGTGGATCTCTTTTGTTAAGATTGTCATCAGTTTTTGTCTCTTTAAAATAACAGTAGTCTGAAACTAGAATGCATTATAATTTTTTGTGATGATCAGACAACTTTTTGGTAGTTTTTGATTCAAATTTTTTTCTGATCATTCTAATATGAACTCGTTCATTTGGCAGAGATAACTGCTTCTCCCAGAGTGTCACCATTGTTGGCAGCAAGTATATAATTACCATTTTTTATAAAGCTGCCTACACATGGTCTATGAAATTTTACCAATCTTCATAAGAGTTTCTTCAAATGATAGTTGTAAATCGTCGCATTTCACCTATCATCTATTCATACATTCATTTTCATGACTGAAAGCATGAAAACTCACAACTATCGTCTTCGTCCTATTTTAAATTTTCATTGAAAGCATGTCGTTTATGATAGAATTGTGATTTCTTGCTATGGACATGTTGCTCTCATTGTTTATGATCGTTTCAATTCTAATAATGCCTAAGAAACTTATGGTTGTTTGATTGAAAGACCCCCATCAATTGGTATTTGATTTTGGTTGATGATTGACTATATTTCTTTCATGAAAACTTTGGCTTTTCAATTCTTGTAAATCACCTATCTTTTCAATTAAATTTGGATGTGCGCACAATGTGTTAAAGTACTCTGTCCTAGCATGTACCCAATGCCAAGGTGGCATATGTAGTACAGGATGCCATCACTCCTGAGTATGGTCTCGGGCTTCACGATTTTGCTCCCACGCATGGTGATTAACGCCTTTGTCCACCATTTGAACTGTCATAGCATTGTTTGGATAAGGCTCGGGGCTATGGCTCTGTGGTTTTTTACCAAACCCTACCTGTGAGTTATGTGTTTTTTCCCTTCCATTTGCCATGGCTCCATTGGTAAGGGTCGAACCTAATGGCGTCCAGAATCTTCTATCATATGATAACGCTAGGGAAGATCTAGAGAGGAATGGTTGGCATTTGTTCATCGAAAAATTTAAGGGCTTTAACCTCTAGGTCGCCCAAGAGTTTGCCTTAACCTTTGATGGTTGTAGGGCAAAGATTGGTGATGTTCAATTAGAAGTGATAGAATAATTCTTAAGCCAAGCCACGGGATTGCCAGTAACTGGTCAAAAATGGTTCAAGAATGCAAAAGTGGAGGAGGTCCCTTGGACGTTACTGTTTACCTCACACAAAATAGCCAGTTGTGACAGAGGTATGCCGATTTCATTCTTGAAACCTAGATGGCATGATTTACTAGTTGTAGTGAAGCAATTCGTCACTTGTGAGGGTCGATTCAGACTAGTTTTCCTGTATCATCTCCGTCTTCTTATGAGTTTTATTGGATTTCCATTAAATATGCCCTACTACTTGCTTAGAAGTCTGTATAAAATGGGTAAATGGTTTAGGAAGAAAATCTCTTATTCGAGTTTATTCCATCATGGTTTAATTAAAATTATCCTCATACACCAGTTGTAATTACAAAATGATTGTTGGGATGCAATCATTTCACGAAATGGCTTTGGCAGCAGTGAGCTGGGACAGGTAGATAAACCAATCATTGTTGAAACCCTTGTTAACCCTACAACCTCTTCTCCACTGCTCCAAGCCTGTGATCTTTCCTTTAATAATGAACCCTCAACTTACCCTGATGTCATTCAATAGGACAATAAACCGGGTTCACATCCAAAGGATAGCACTAAAAATGTTAAAAAACCTACAGGAAAGAAGCTAAAGGGCAGTATTGATGTTAATTTCAAGAACAAAAGGGATGGTTGTTTGATTTCTCGATGTGCTCAAAATAAATTAAAACCTTGTGCAGACACAATCAACACCATTGAAGTAAGTGAAGACTTAGATTTAGAAATTGAGAGATTCTTGGCTGAAGAGGACCCTGTGTCAGACGGGCTCTACCCTGACCGACCCTATGACTATGTTAGCAATCTGCCTCCTTGTCTAAAGGATAACCTAGAATTTTCTAACATCTAACTCTTTTATAATCCTACCTTTCGCGTGGATGATTCTCCGACCCTTAATGCTGTCAGTGCCAATGCACAGTCCCTACAGTCACAGTGCGATGAGTGTCGATCGTGGATCGACAAGTACTACATTGATGTTCCTTTGCTACAGTCATGACTCAAGTCTTTAAGAGACCAAGTCGATAGGTTGACAAATGAAAACATCAAACTCGAGTCTGTTATCCAAGGGAAGGAGAAACGATTGAAAACTACAGGACGTGTCATTTTCAAGAATGTAGAGGCAACAACAGCTATCGTAAACTCCAAAATTTCTTGATATGTTTTAATTCCATGATTTGAGGTATTATCTTTTTAAATTTTAGTATGATTTTGTTACTCTTAAGTTAGGATATTCTATTTGATTGAATAAACTATTTTTCTTGTTAATATTAGTTTGTTTATTTATTTTTATATGATTGCATTTGCTATTATAACTAGCTACAAAATCGTAAGATTCTTTAGCCAGTTAAGAAAATTCGAGTTGTGTGATTTAATAATTGAAAACATATCTGAAACCTTCTCATTTTCATTTGTTTTCAGAATGATCAAGGATTCCATGATTTCCAAGAAAATATGAGGCACTGTTGAGATCTCCCAGCCATATCAACTTTGTGTTTTTAGTAAATAGATTAGGCTGTTGGTATTTTTTATATTCAGTGAAATCAGGGTGGTTGCATCCCCCATATTTTTGAAACAAACTTGATCTTATCAACAGGAAACAATTGTGTTTCTTGAAACCTATATAAACCTATTATTTTTTAAACATTAATCATCTCAGCCTGGGGCAAGACTATGGATGTTTCACTACAGACTTGAATGGAATATAATACACGTCACAACTTTAGCTTTTCTGTATAATGTTTTTATTCAAGTCATGTTTATTTGAATTTGTTAATAGGTTATGATTGCTTTTGTCATCGTGGTTTATTATCAGTTGATATGATTAAAGATTATATATTGTCCATATTTTTATGTCCCAGATATAACACATAGTAATCATTCATTCAATTTGATTTAAGAGATTTATCTCTAATTTCGATCAAATGTTTATATGCAAGTTTTCACAGGAAGAATTATCTTATTGTGGTGACTTGTAAAATCATAATATTACTGTTATTTCATCTATTATGTGTTATGTTATTATGATTCAAACTCCATCATTATTGCTTCACATTTATTAGGAGCAATTTCAGGATCTGTCGCAGGTTTACCTCGTCAGATAAGGTGACTAGACGCTACACATTGAACATACATTGGATGCGATAATAGGTCAGCCTGTTATTTGATTTCATTAGTATAATAGATATAGAAGTTCCCTGTAGCTAAAATACTCTCTACCATCTATTATTTATTTTTGTTTAATTAGACAGTTTGATATTCCATTTCTTAAATATAAACATCATAAGAAAACAAATTAAAAAGATTTGATAATAGTTTTATTGTCGTCTAAAAAATCAATTTACATTCGATTTTCACGGATTTAGATTAAAATTCGTAGTTTGTATATATTATATATATATATTAAATAAATATAATTATTTGTATATATTTATTTTATAAGTATTAAACTGTAAATATATATTAGATGTATATATAGTTTTCAACGATTGTTATTTATTAAGTTATAGTATTTCCTTTAGTTATATTTTTTTCTTTCTTTAGGACTTAGATCAGCCAACAGAGCCTCTAAACCCGTCGGAGTGGATTAATCCAAATGGCTTGGGTTAATTAGACAAACCTGGACCGGATTCACTCCTCCAGTTGACGAGCGGTTGTTTTCGCCCATCAACATGTACTTAAGATATATGTTTTGAAGTTCTCTAAAAGGTTCCCTATCTCTACTCTTGTAATACCACCTGAACTAATTGTTTTTAGGTTTCTACTATAAGGATATTGAACACTCTTCCTTGTTTTGGCTCTACTCCTCGAGTAATTCCTACACATTTCACAGATTTCGATAAATGATTTATGGGAGATTTCACTTGATTCCATTAGGTTAAGTATCTCTAAGTATTCCTCCAAAATTCCTTTGAGTAAAAGAGCCATGGCTACATCATCTGTAGGGTCATGGTATTTCGATTTCTGTGAGATATAAGCAAACCGTTCCATATAATCCTCGAGACTCTTGTCCTCTAACCGTTGGATTTTTAAAATATCATTACGAGAATCCTTGGAATTGCAGTAGTCTTGGTATTTCTTAAGAAATATATCTTTCATTCCTTCCCAAGACCTAATACTGGACTCTCCCAATCCCATGAACCATCTTAGTGTAGAATCCTTGAGGGTGGTAGGAAAAAGTTTTAGTTTCTGGGCATATTGTAAGTAATTATAGCTTCTACACAAGATGTCAAACTCAAATACGAAGGTATCTGAGTCTTCACTTCTTTTACCGTAAAAGGTGGGAAGTGCCGAGAGTGGAATGTTCTTCATATTGACATTCTTTGTGGTATCCAAAATTGGAAACCTGAAGGTGGTTTCAGTTTGGTTTCCAACTTCTTCTCCCTCCTCATGTCTTACATGGTTATTATCCTCCTGATCATCCATACTCATTTGGTTTCCAAAAAGAGAGTACCTAAATGGTTTTATCCTTGAATATAATAAATTATCCCAGGGTTATTTTCTAGGAAAGGTATCCCTTTGATGGGAAGGTATTCCTATTTCTTGGATGTCTGGGACTTTACTCGAGCCGGTTGGAACTATTGGTGCCAAAGTTTATGTTTCGACTTGGGAAACAATTAAATTGGTTGAACTACCAAAAAGAGTATTCACATGTCCAGGGCCAATGATGTCTACAAAGTCAGGATTTCCTGATGGTGGTGAGAAAACAAATGTTGTGTTGGTTGGTTCTATGGAAGGCTCGATTGGTCTTGCCTCCTGTCCCACTATTATTGATTCTTCAATTTTTTTCTCTATAGTGCTCCCTGTTTTATTCTCCTCAGAGACTACTTTATCTCTTTGGTTTGATCTAACCCCTACTTTCCGGTATCGATCTACGGATTTTATGGGTGGAGTGTTCCTTCCTCCAAAAAGGTTAGAAGGAACCTTGGTAGAAAGGTTTGGTTTGGTTTTAATGTATCTTCCATTTGGGTCCCTAGGTTTGTTCATGAAAGAAAATAAAAAGAAAAACTACCATTGGGTTTGGGGGAACCTGCTATAACAGATGCACAAGTTCTTACCTCTCGTCTTAAATTTACCCCTCCACCAAAATAATGCTAAGGTTCAGAAATGATCTACTCCCTAACTATTTCCTACCTTAATACAACTCCTCGACAATGGCGCCAAAAATTATGGGTATTCTATATGCACTAAATCCCTCAACTAAATTGTCAACCCGGGGTAAGTAAACTTAGAGTTTTGGCACTATATGAGCCAAGGCATAAAAGCTAATAGAAGTATTGTCTAACCAAGGGGATGGTCTATCTAAGGATCAATCTACTGAAGAAATGACTCTATCATTTTTATCAATTACCAAATCCTATTAATGAACTTGAACTATTTTCCCTAAGCAGCTTCAACAATGGATCGATGGATTATTTCTAAAGAAGCAAATCATAACCTACTTTAAACAAGTTAATCTAGTCAACCTAATGAGCAAAATCAAGTAAATTACTTTTGACCTTTTATCTTTAAGCAAATAAGAAAATAGACAACTAAGTTACCAAGACTATTTCAACAAGTAAACTTTATTCTTAAAACAAAACTCATAATCATTTCTATTTTGCAAAGGATAAATCTTAACCTACTTAATCAAAAAGCATCATGACTGTAATCAGATTCTAATTAATCAAAACTGTTCTTAGTTTTCAATAACAAGAAAAGAGAATTCAAAGATGATGATTATGTCTTTGGTGTCGAATAACGTCATGATTATATAGCTCAAGAGGGATTAATTCAATGTTGACTTCTACAGAGAAATGGAAAGTATGAATCAAGCAATCTAACGAAAGCCTTGCCATCATATAATCAACATTAAGTATCCTGAAAATCCATGTGATCTCTAAATTTCATGCATCAATCATCAATGTTTAGAAAAACACTCTTATACTAATTCAAGAGCACTCTTATGCTAACTGAAGCAAATTTACAAACTTATAGACTTATGATTAAAAGTATTAATTCAAATCAAATCTTATAATTAAAATTGCAATTCAAATCTATAACTGAGATCTTATAAATTAAACTGGACTAATCCTATCATTAAAACTCAGATTTCAAACTAGAATGGTTTTAGAAACACAACCCAAAAGCTATTTCTATCCCAACATACTAAAAAATGATTAATAAAGAAAATAAGTCTATGAAAAAATAATTGAATTGAGAATTAAATCTAGCTTGATCACACCTAATAAAACTTGCAATTATTAATCCATCGAAGCTTGCAAATAATCCTAAATTAAAACTCCGCCTATACTATTCCTATGTTTAAATACTACTTTGTTTTAATTTGCAGAAACCAATTTAAAAATTCAATACATCATCTAAGTTAGTAGCCTGCAGGACAATTGTTAAGAAACAAGAAACATAGAATAACAAATAACCGACTCCTATCAACAATCTACACTAGATGAATTAGACAATTAAAATACAATCAACATGCACAATAGTTAAAACTAAAAGATACATACAACAAAGAAATGAAGTAAATTATAGCTAAGCAAATGAAATACACGATACATCTATCTATACAGTCACCCAGACCACTGGTGGGCCCCTCATCAGGTCGTGGATACTCTTCAACAACAAAAAACAAGCTCAAATCAACATGATTATGTCATTAGTTAAAAAACACAGTCTTGGAACACAAGTTTGCAAAATATGTCTGAATTAAAAAATAAAAACTTCTTAAAATTTTGTCTCTCTTTCGGTCGTCTTTCCACTACTAGTGGTATTTATAGGCGAATTACAATTCAAGAGGTCGACCAGTGGAATGGTTGACCTCCTCTAAAAATGGAAAATCCATTAAATGTGCTCTAACATCTTTGGCTTCTAGAAAATCTGTGAGTCACTCAACGATCAACATAACCACCCAATTTGATATGACATGAACTCTGTTGCTGGAGGCCACAAGGGGGCACAAAACCCAGGTTGTTGATTCACCCATCATAGGCCACCAATGTACCAACCTCCAACTACTCTGCACTCCAAGTGTTGCATCATGTGTCAGATGGAGTGTCAGATTACGTGTCGGAAGGAGTGTCAGATCGCGTACCGTATGGGGTGTTGGATGAAGTGTCGGATGAGGTACCAGATGGAGGCTCGGACTATGAATTTTCCCTATTACACACAAATTACGCATTATATCCTTATAAACATCAAACCAAACTGAATTTATCTAAAAAACATTGTAAAACATCGATTACACATACCTGATATAAATCCATGATGAATTGATATAAAATCCTTTGAAAACTCCTTCAAAATGGTTAATAACATATATCATATCGGTGCAAAAAGGATTCAACCATCACAATAAAATAGTCAAAATACGAACCCAACAACCTTCAAGCTCCTTGGATGGTGGCATTCCATAGGAGGAATGGAAAGGTAAAAAGGTAAATTAATCATTTCTAAACACTTTCGGTTGTGAAGAATTTGTCCATATTGATAAAGAAAATAAAACAAAGCTTGAGGCAAAATCCAAGAAGTGTACCTTTATTGGATATTGTGTTAATGATTTTGGTTATCGCTTATGGGATTATGAAAATCATAAAATAATTAGGAGTATAGATGTGGTATCCAATGAAAAGGTCATGTACAGAGATAAGTTGCAAGGAAAGAAATAGGAAAAGGAAAACACATAATACACAGTGTGTTAGAAATCTGTAAATTTTGTCTGGCTAATAGACAAATGACATAGGTAATTGTTTCAACCTACTTTAGAGTTGGGCACTAGCCTGCTCAACTCAGAGAGGGATCTCTTGTGTCACTAGGTATTTCTTTGGAAATTGGTGGCTAGATTTAGTTTGTTTTGGGGGGTTTTATAAAGTCATTGGCAAGGAAGGGGAGGGACACTTAGGTCTATGGAGTCAAAATTCTGAAAGTGAATGAAAACAATGACTGACCGGCAGAACTCTCCAAATGATAAAGGATAAATGAGGAAGAAGAAAAAAAATAATTGCATCGGAGTATTACTTAAATGAATTCTGAATTAGCTAGGAAGAAATTACACAGTTTAAATTTCTTAAGCTGAGAACATCACAAGATGAATTCAGGGCCTTTAACTCTCCAATTTAAAAAGAAGAAAATGTAAATGGAAATAAAGAACACGGGATATACATACAATGGAAGGAGACAAAACTCATATCACCACCATTAGAATATTTTCATAGAGACTTCAAAAGCTTCTGCATATGTATTCAATTCAGCTCCAGAAAATTACAATAGAGTTTAGAAACAACAAAAAGGTTCCCTTGCACTTCTACCAACATTAATTCATTCGGAACTTCTAGTACTTATACTATTCGATTACAATGGTTGAACTGAAATGTTTCAGATTCTACTACAATAATTTCAACTGACAGTATCAGTATGTGAATTGATTTACAATAATTTAACAAAAATGTTTCATAAACTAACGACTGATTTCTTTGACTTCTCTCCCTTTTGTCTTCACCATCTTCTCTTCCTTGAGCTTCTGTCGAACTCCACCAATCTTGTGACACCTGGAGGCTATTTGTTGGTTCTTGGAAATTTGCATTTTATCTTGCCTAGCCGCATGATCTCTTTCCACTGAAAGCTAGAAGGAATCTCGTAATACATCATTTGCTTTATTAGGATATCCAGATCGATGCAAGTATCAGAATTCATAGTTGACAGCCAAATCTTTACAGTCTTGAATTGATTTAAGATCTCAAAATATGTGGTCAAATATTCCACCAGATTTGATCCTTTCAGGTTTTCCATTAGGCCTTCGAATTTGGAATGATCCATCCTGCACTAGGATAGGAGAGAATTGTATTCTTATTGATCATATAATTTCCCTTTTCCATCCCAAAATGGTGGGAGGCCTTTGATAAACAATTGTTCAAACAGATCCTTGAATTCCTGTATGTTCTGCTCCATCTGTACGGATTTGGTTTGAACTGACTTTAGCAAGTTGTGCTTAGCAATGATCCTCCTAGCCCAAATGATCAGTGTAGTCCTTTATTTGACCCCAATGGTATAAATTTCAGTAGTGGGAAAATAATTGAACAAATTTATAGTGTTATGGGCCCACTCTAAGGGATGTTTTTCCAGTGTCTCATTCACAACAATACATATTATTCGGGCAGTGATATCCATGCTATCTTTGTCATTTATGAAGTTCAAGTACACCCTGAACTTAGCCGCTTCAACAACAATAGAGTCCCAGATTACATGTTTAGATCCCTGCAAAAGTTCTTTACCTTTCAACCTTGTCTTCAACTTGTCTATTATTTCCTCCAAATCTTGATTTTCCCTTTGGAACTGGGCCATCTTCTCATCCTTTATTTTCATTTCTTGGTACAACTTTTCTATGAACCCCTTAAGGATTTTGATTTATCCTGCCTTCAAGCTTACTTGGGACATATCTTGGATGATAACTTTAGTGTTTGAATCAACTAATGTTATACCAAGTACAGTTGCAGCCCTGTTTGATACCTCTACCTGTCCTTGTGACCAATAGCTCTGTTGTTTGTGGATGCTCTGTGGCAGACATCTTTAGCTTCTTCTTCATTCTTTGAATCATTTTGTCTTTCTCATCTAATGAATCTTTTACCCCTTGAGGGCCTTCAGATTCTAATATTTTGACTTGAGTCTGCTAGGCTTTGCTGGATGCTTTTTCTTGCCTCAATTTTCCTTCCAACTTGAGTGTATGAGTTGTCAGCCTTGAAACCCTCAAACTCAAAATCAGGTAGTTTGAATACCACATGTCACTAGTGTTTCTGTGAAATTTCACCTTGTGTGGGGCATTGATATTTTCATAATGCAGCTTAATTTCATACACTTTATCCTCATCTGCCGCTGCTATGTTGAGTGTCTTTCTCTCTACATACATGACTAAGAACAAGGAATACTTATGTTGAGAAACCCTTTCTACCTCATGTATCAAATCTCTTATTTAACTCATGTCTAAGTTCCCTTTCACAGCATATTGATTTGCTAAATATTCTTGGATTGGTATATTGCTCCAAGTGTCTTATCGAAGCCATGTTTCTTTTTACTGAAATCCCTTGAACTGCTTTCACCCTATGGCACGATTTATGTACTAGCCTCTTTGTTTTTGGTTCCACTCTCCACCATTTCCATGCTCATTTTCTCTTTAGGTTCTTCTTCTTCCAGGTTTACTATCTGTGGAGATTGTGTGATTTTCATTTTCTTGGGAACATTTTTCTAACCACTGGTGCCCAGGGCCTCTGAACTGCTCCTTTTTCTATAAAAACTCATCTTGGGAGTGTTAATAATCATCCTTGGAGGATTTTTTGTCTCTGAATTTGCTATAGGGTTGAACATACTTGTTGTGTCTGATCAGGTTACAAAATGACTTCCATATCTGCACAAGTTTCAAGATTTTCCAATTTATAAAAACCTTCAACATACTCGTGTTCATAAGGGACTTGTTTTCTCATCAATATTCTTTTATATATGACCTGGTGTGGATCATATTTTCTCCTTTGTAGCTATGAAAATCCAAATTCCTTGAGCTTGGCCTGGATCTGAGGCAAAAAGGATCTAGTCTTCACAACAAAGGGTTCTATTATGAAAGAAAACTTTAAGTTAGATGTTTTGTGCATTTTCAAAAAATGTTATGTTTCCGAGATGATTATTTTCCCGATGAACTCCAGGGAAAAGACTCTGGGAGTCAGGAAAAAAGGTAGAAGGTAAGGTGCCTCTTGGTAACCATATACCCAAATTACAGTAGAGTGCATGAACAACGCCCAATCTCCCACTTTGTTCTCTATATTGGGCTGCAAATAACTCCTCATTTCTTCTAAAACCCTTGGTAGGTTGGCGCTAAAGATTAAGCTATAAACTCTAGACATGATCTTATTTATAAAAATGAGCGTTGTGATCCTTTTGCATTCATTCGAGATAAATGCAGCTTCAGGGAACTCTGTCTTGTTTGTCTCTAGGAACATTTTCAGCAAGTGTGTGTAATACCTGAAGTGCCTTAGTGATTGGAAGTTTACTAGCTTCTTGTGTACATTATCAGCGATGAAATATTCAAAACTGATAGAGACTGATTGACTGGACTCTGACTGAAAAAAGGTTAACAAAAAACTCAACATGATTTGAACTACAAATTTGTCATTATTTAAACCTAAAATATGACTGAGTATGGAATAGACCCACTGGACTTCAATAACCATGGCACTTACATTAATAGGCAATGAAATACTCTCGGAATGATGTTCGGGTTTAACAATGGTCTGCAAAAACAAGGTTTTGACCTCGGTCGGACATTCTCTGTAGACTGTAATTAGCTTCCCTTCCTCGAAGGGTTCATACGCTACGGGGGGAGACTCTGGTGTACCGAGGGCATGTCGAATTGACGGGCTATCTACTCTGCACATGACCTCTAACCCTAACTTATTTAAAATGACCTTTTCCTCTTGCGAGTATTGTTCTTCACACTAGGTTATGAATTCCGGGAAAGGGAATGCGACTTTGATGGTGTAAGGGACTATAGAGGCTTGAACCGCTTCGAGGAAAGTTATTTTTTTCCCCACATTATCTAAAAAATTGGCTCTAGATATGGAGATGGGTGAGATTGTTATTTATGTGTCAAATATATCAGAGTCTCTGTCAATTATGGATTCTTCTTTTGAGGCGGGATCTTGTTCTGTTACAGATAAAATGACAGGATTCATGGCCATGATGAAAAATACCTATGAATGAGTGGAGAATGTCAATGTTTCATGGAAACCTACACATGAGATCTAGCTAAATCATACACAAACAAAGCTTATCAAGAAAAGGAAGAGAGATACACAATGAAGAATGAGAATCAACTCATATTATTATCTTATCAATGAGTGAGTGATATTCACTCATATAGGCAATGACATCCTATAATTAGGAATTCATGCATAATAGTGATGGTCTAATATTAGAAAGTCTAAAATAGAACTAGTTAGTTAACTCCCAATGAACTAGTGTTAAAGTCTAAAATAGAAATTTCTCCAACACCCCCACTCAACATCACTATGGAGTAAAAAATGAGTCATGACTACTAGGCCATTTTAGGTACTCATGTACGATGCAACTAGTGAGCACTGAATAAAAATGAGGAAAGAGGGAAAACCATGTGGGAACAAACCCCCCCTCAAAAGATAATGTATCAAAAGAAGAAAATGGCAGCTTCTAGGCAACTGTGTTCTTCATTGCAAGACGATCCCGCAAAGTCTGAAACTTCTGATCACTGAAAGTATTCATGAATATGTAGAAATATTTATGGATATGATGAAGTCCTTTGGCAACCTATCTATCCATGTACCTCTTGATCCTGTGGAACCATATGCACCTGAAAATATTCCTTTCTGGTGTAAGTGGAACCATATTCCAAGTCTGGTCGTGTAGGAGTGATTCATACTCCTTCTGCATGGCTGCTTACCATAATGGATTTCCCACAATCCTATTTCAGGTCTGTGGATCAGTAGATTGAACCATATAGCAATGCATGGGCATCGTAGGTTCTGAAGCTGGAAATACATGAGAAGGCTCCTCATGTTGAGATCAAGTCCTCCTCGAATCCAATGGATTCCTTGCAAGGTTGCCTGTACTTCCTGAAGTGTGGTATGTGCCTTCTTGGGCATCTGTTGAAGCTTCGACGTTGGCTTCTTATCTGGCTGTACTACCTTCTTATTTCCATGTACAAAATTTGAGTGTGTGGAATCATCTATGATGTTTGAAACTAATGGAAGCACAAGAGTATATGCATGTTGCACTTGAGGTGCATGCAAAGTAATATCCTTATGTGTAAGTAGAATAGAGGAGTCATTGTCAGAAAACTTAGTGAATTTATACAACCTTGACTTGTGATCCACCTCACCAATTGAAATGATGGAATTGTCATGCATATCAATTATTGAAACTGAATCTGATGTAAATTCAACCTTTTTACCTTTTCAAGTGATCTGATAAACCGAGAGTAGATTCATAGAAAGATTTGGAATATGTAGAAAATTCTCAAAACTGCCATTGTGGAGTTCCACTCTCCCTTCTCCTACTACTGCTACTAGAATATTACCCCCCATGAGAATAGGGGGTCTTGAGCATGGACTCAAAGAAGAGAAAACTTCCTCTTTCACTGCCATATGATGGAATGCACCATAATCTATAATCCATGAATCAGATGAGGAATTAATTGCAACCAGAGCATGATAATTACCTTTCTTAAGAGCAGGATATTCTTCCTTCCTCTTCTTGACTCCCTCTAGAATGAACTTTCCAAGGTTGTTCTACTGAAGCATCTGTGCCATGAAATTTCCAAGGTTGTTCTACTGAATGTTGATTCTTCATGATTCGGTTTATTGCAGTAAGTGCACTGCTTTCCCTTCTTCTTCTTCTTTGGATCTAAAGAGTCTTTGGAACCTGAAGAATCATTAAAGGGTTTGGAATATCCCTCCTTCCCATTCTGTTTGGATGACCCTTTTCCATCATGCATGGTGAGTGCATGTGCTTTGGGATCTTTCATGAGGCCCATCTGTATGAGTTTTTTCTGCTCTTGTGTAAGAGACTCAATGAACTGAGCCAATGTAGGCATTTTCCATTTTATTCCAAAAGGACACCTGCCACAATGGAAATTAGAGACATATACAACATATTATGGTCCTAGCTTGGCCAATATTGTTATAATAAGTTGTTCCTCTTATGTAGACTTATCAATACCACATTCACCCAAGCTCAATAGAAAATATTTAAATTTAGTAAAACAATCTTTTATATTATCAAAACTTTTAGGGTCTAAGGTATTCAACTCTACCTCAAGCATATGACCTCGCATCTCATCCTACTTTCCAAAGAGTCCTTCCAAGGTGGTCCAGATATCTTTTGGAGTCTTGCATGCACCAACATGAAACCATAAATTAGTGGAGATTAACTCAAGAAATAGTCATGTGGCCTCATCCTTACGGTTCTCCCATCTCATCTTCTCAATCACTGATGTATGTTCTGTTTCTGTCGCCATCGTTAAATTATACAGTCCTTTCCTTATGAGTTGGAATTCTGCCTTGGGAGTCCAATCAAAATAATTGTATGGTGTGAGGATTACCACCAATTTTGATTTTATAATAGTTTTCCTATCCATCTCTCCCACTGTTTCTAAGAACACCTAAAAATTTACTCTCAATCTACAAGTGAAAAATTAACAAATCATGACAGAAAGGGCACTTTAAGTGAAAAATTGTATAAGTTTCAAGAGATGTTCTTTTGACTTGATTTTTGAGAAAACAGTGAGGAAGCTTTCCAAACGGTTGAAAACCCACTTGAAAAATGGGTCGATTTACTTCTCAGGCGACCTGTTTCCTCAAAAACTTAATATTTTGGGAGCAATCAATGTAGAAAGGTACGACCACAGATTCGTATCAATTTTAGGAGGCTATCTCTTGGCTTACTTTCTTATCAAACGGTGATGAATCTCTCCAAACAGTTGAAAACCCACTTCCAAAATGCGCCAATTTACTTTCCAAGTGGGTCGTTTCCTCAAAAATGTAATATTTTGAGAGAAATAACTATCGAAAGGTACGACCATGGATTTAGTTAACCAAAACTCTGATTTTCCTTATTATTTGGCTTGTCTGGCTTTCTCCAAGCAACATAGATTTGATACCATGTCAGTGTTTCATGGAAACCTTCACAGGAGATCTAGCTAAAGAATGCACAAACAAAGCTTATTAAGAAAAGGAAGAGAGATACACAATGAAGAATGAAAATCAATGCATATTATTATCTTATCAATGAGTGAGTGATCTTCACTCATATAGGCAATGACATCCTATAATTAGGAATGCAAGCATAATAGTGATGTTCTAAGATTAGAAAGTCTAAAATAGAACTAGTCAGTTAACTCCCAATGAACTAGTGTTAAAGTCTAAACTAGAAATGTCTCCAACAGATATTGTGTGAGTCTGGTTCACTGTTCAAATTCAGTTCGATCAGAGTGTTTGTGCCACTTTTCAAACATTCAAATGATTTGAAATATCATAAAATAATGTCCAGGGCCCTCCTTTTATATGCTCTCCGATATCAGGGGCGAGGCAAAATGGTTTGGGGTAGACCACTTTTCTCCCCGGTATGCCTCTAGTGGCACCACGTGGTTGCAATCTAAAACCACAGTATTTCTATTGGCTCACTCTCAAACGATTAAACTTTGCGCTAGTTCCCTTCCTGATAAGGTTTATGACCATTGATTTGGGATGCTTGAGATCTTTTTCCCGCCGGGTTCCATCAACTTCCACACCTCCGCTATATTTATCCCTTCTATTCTAGGTGTGTCCCTATCCCCCAAACTATTGTGTCTCCACACTGATCTAGCCCCTTGCTAAATCCTGAGAATTGGATTCCATCAAAAAGAAAATTGTTATGGTGATAACATAGGCTTCAACTGGGGATGTTATCCTCCCTGTGAGGTAGCAAAGAACGGTAGACCGAGAGCCTACCCATTGGGATTTGATTTATTCCTTCAGTTTGAATCCACCAACCTTTACTCAAAAACTCAAAATCAACCTAGCATAACTTAGGGCCTTCCCGCCAGGCTTCAACTATGCTTATTTTATTCCAACCTCTTCATGTGAAAAGAAAACATGAAAATGATTATGTACAATGAATGGAAGGGGTGATGATTGTTTAAATGATATAATTTTTGAGGAACCTTCCATTCACAGGTCCTCCTACAATGACGTCTCCATTACTCTCCTGTAATATGTAGGTGTTACTCCCACAGTATGCTACGATCTTGAATGGTCCCAATCACAGATGGTCAAACTTCCCATGCTTTCCCTTATCTTTGCTTCTGGCATCCCATCTTAGTACCAAGTCTCCCAGTTTGAATTCATCCACCTTGGTACGCCTGTCAAAATCCTCTTTGATCTTGTCTTGACGCAGCTAAGCATTATTGACATCTTTTTCCCTGGTTTCCTGGACATTGATTAGTTCATCCTTTCTTCTTCGAGTGGCATTTGTTTCTGCACCCTACTCTTGTAACAACCTCATCACTGGTAACCCCAATGTAGTAGGAAATATTTTCTCTGTACCATAAATGATATGGAAGGGGGATGTGGCTATAGATCTATTTGGGGTGATTTTGTTAGCCCATAGTGCATGTATGAGTTTTTTGTGTCGGGCCTTTTTATTTTCTTGCAACAGTTTCTTGATAATTCTGACTAGGCTTTTATTTGAGGACTCGGCCAACCCATTTCCTTGAGGATAGTAAGATGTAGAATGGTCAAGAGTGATATTGTAATCACTGAAAATTTTCTCTATTTACTTGGACTAGAAAGCTATTGCATTGTCTGTTATGATCTTGACTGGGCATTCGAACCTGGACAAAATATTGTCTTCTAAAAACTGGATGATAATGGCATATGTTGCATGCCTAGCGGGAACTGCCTCAATCCATTTAGTGAAATAATATGTCGCTGTCAAAATCCACATGTGTTGGGCTAAGGATTGTGGATGTATTTCCCCTACAAAATCAAGGCCCCACTGTCTAAAAGGAGCTTCCACAGAGATGTGTTTCAAAGGAAGAGGCTGTAATTTTCCTTTCCCATAAAAAATATGACATTCATGGCATTTTGAAACCTCTTTATAGACATCGGAAAAAATGCTAGGCCAATAGAACCCATCCCTTAAAATCATATTCACTGTGGTCTTCCAATAATGGTGACCCCCACAATCACCCTTATGGAACTCTCTGATGGCCTTTTCTGCTTCTTCTTCTAGAAAACAACTCAATAAAATTCCCCCTGGATCTTTCCAATATAGATATTGATTTACTATACAAAACTTTGTTGCCTTCAATTTCAAGATTTTGGCCTGTGTTTTACTAAATTCAGGAGGAGCCTGCAAATTTTTCAACACATAGATGATATTTGCATACCATGTGGAGTCAAGAAATTTCTAGGATACTTGAGGAGTTCTCTCTTCTTTTGCACCCTCTGATAGGTTTGCAATGAAATTTATTCCTAGGAGTTCACAATTGGTCTGTTGCATCATCTTTGCAAGCCCCTTTCCCTTGATCAACTTGGTGGGTTTTATTTCAAGGTCATATTCCAACAACATCACTATCCATTTACCCCTCTTTCCTTCGGGATTAGGTTGGGTCAAGATGTTTTTCACAGAGCTACTAGGTACATAAGCAGTAGTATGGGAATGTAGGATGTAAACTCTGAATTATTTCAAGGCCTTGACTAGTGCATATGCTTGCTTCTCCATAATATCATATTTCAAAGGGGAATCCCTCAATGTCTTGTTGTAATATGCTATGGGCTTCTCAAAATTCTGCTCATCTTTCTGTAGTAAAACACCAGCAATCGTGTTCTCTAAGGAAAAGGAGAACAATATGAAGTCCTTTTCAAAGTTTGGATTGGCCAGTACTGGAGCCTTGGTTAATGCCACTTTAATGTCTTCAAAGGATTTTATAGCATCAGGGGTCCACTTTATTTCATTTTCTTTCTTGAGCATGTTGGTAATATACTTTATAATTTCATCCAAGTTAGGAATAAACCTTCTCAAAAAGTTCACTTTTCCCAACAAATGTACCTCCTTTTTACTTCTGGGTATGCCAATTTTTAATATCCCCTCAACTCTATTGGGATCCACCTTTATCCCCTCTTTTGAAATAATATGACCCAACAACTTTCCTTCTTCCATGGAGAAATTTGACTTCTTAGGGTTCAACGAGATTCTGAACTTTCTACACTTCTAAAATTCCCTTTTTATATGCTTGAGGAGTTCCTCATATGAAACAGAATACACGATGATATCATCAAGGTAGATAACAATGAATTTTTCTTTTTCATCAGCAAAAGCTATGTCCATATCTCTTTGAAATGTTGTTCTTGCATTCATGATCCCAAAAGGCATCTTGGCATACATGAATTTCCCCTATGGAGTTGTGAACGTTGTCTTTTCCTAGTCATCAGGGTGCACCAGAATCTGATTGTATCCAAAGAAGCCATCCAACATTGACATTTTCTCAGAAACCACCACTTTATGTAAAATATGATCCATCTTAGGTAGTGGGTAGCTGTCCTTTAGAGATACTTTGTTTAAATTCCTGAAATCCACACACAACCTGATTTCTCCACTTTTTTTTCTGACTGGCACTAGATTTTCCACCCATTTACAAAACATTAGGGATACTATGATCTTGGCTTCAAATAGCTTCTTTATTTCTTTTTCAATCAAAGGCAACAATAAAGGATTTATCCTTCTTAATTTTTGTTTGAAAGGTTTATGATCTTCTTTGACTGGGATAACATATTGAATTATATTGGTATCATAAACTTTCAAATCATCATTGCTCCAAGATAAAACATCAGGGAACTCTTTCATTAATCTGATATATTTCTCCTTGACTTCAAGGTCGAGTGTTCTAGATAACTTAATGATATTTGGGTCCTCCTGAGTCCCAATATTGCAATCTTCTACATCCCCTTCATTTACTGTAATTTTTGGACTTCTGGCCAAATCGTTATTATCAAAGAGTTTCTCCAATGGGACCAGACCCTTGGGAATGATGTTTCTCTTTAGTTGAACTATGCCTCTGCCTACAATATGATTGTCGAAGTACTCATCCTTGTTGCAAGAAACTGCATCTACCTCTTCATCACAATACTCTTCATCAATGTTCAAATTCTCAAATTTGTTCTCCATCTTGAGGAATCTTTCTATCTGTTTGTCATCTTCAAACATTTGCCAGTAATTAATATTATCTAGCACTGTTGGCTTGTACTTGACCTCAACCTTGTATTTTTTTTTAGGGAAGATGGGAACTTTGAAAACTGTTGCTGAAGTAGCCAAGGCATCAGCAATCTAATTTTGTTCTCTTGGAATTTCCGAAAGATTATACTATGGAAATTTCTTAAGGAGGTATAGTACTAGGTTCCTATAAGCCCTCATTCTGGGATGTTTTCCTTAGTATATGCCTTTGATTTGATTGATAATTATCTTAGAGTCTCCATGTACAACAATTATTTTGGCACCCAATTCTTTCAAAACCTTCAACCCTAATATTAATGCTTCATATCCAGCCATGTTATTTGTGCACTCAAAAACAAGTTTATAAGAACACAATTTTGAATCTCCTTTGGGGTGATTTATCTATATGCCAGCCCATGCCCCCTCTCTGTAGGAATCTCCATCAAAACTCGTCTTCTATGTCTAATCTTCTACATTATCCTGCTTCTTTGAATACTCCTCAATCTGTTGATCACATCTCTCTTTGTCAGCCATATCAATTTCTAGTTCGTTCACTTCAAAACATAGGCCATTGAAGAAAATGGAAGATCCCAACTCAGTTTCCACAGAGTATATGGGATGATTACTCGGCTGTGACTTGTTTCTGACCATGTATTTGAGAAAAAACTCTCTGTACAACCTTCTCTCTTGACCAAAGACAAGAATAGTGGTGTATGACATGTCCATATGGAGAGTTCCCTTTAATTTTGCAGCCCAAGACCTTGATAACATCATGCCAAACTTGGGAGGAATACCAACAACTATTACATCCATAACCATGTTTTTTGCTGGGATCTATGCCAAAGATACCACCGGATCTTTAATAAGACCTAGGCACTTCACCTTCCTGGAATCAAAAGAGAGTGGGTCTTTGTAATTCCTTGTGATGTCTAGGCCCAGTTGGTCCATTACCACCTTGGGAATTAGGTTATGGGATGATCTTGAATCCAACATGGCATTGTGCAGAGTCATATCATGGACTTTCAAGCTGACATAGAAAGGGGGGACTTCTTCATTATCACTATTTTATTCTACTCTTGGTCCAAATAAGATGGTAGGGTGGTCATCTTGTACATTCATGGTATCAGATGTTTGTTCCATCTTAAGCATCTTGATGATCTGATTTCTATATTCTCTATTCTTGATTAATTCATTGAATGGCACATAAATTTTGATCTTGGCCATCTCACTTTCAAAATTGAAGGAGGATGAGGTTTTCTCTACCTCTTTGGTGACTGTTTCTTTCCTCGCCTCTAATATTTTCTTCTGGGGATCTTCTTTCTTCTTTCCTTTGTCCACAGTACCCTTTGCAAAAGAATCCTTTTTGGGCTGACTTGAAGAGGGTATGTTACTCTGAGCTTCTTTGGTGGGGTTTCCTTTTGGAGGATTTCCTTTTCAAGGATTTCCCCTTAGGGGTTTTTTAGGAACTCTCTAATTTTGAAGATTATATTGTCTCTAGAATTGCATGATTTCATCCTGCAATCCTTCTTGGTAATATTCCCTTTCTACTTATAACCTTTCCTCCTCATCTTGCATAAAGATCTCATTCGCATCCATGAACTAGTCATGTTCTTCTTTAGTAAAAAACACCTATGTTTTTTTATCATCACATCAGTTCATGTTGTCTTCAAAATATCCATCATAATTCTCATTTACAAAATTATTTTGAAAAGGAGGCCTATTTGATGATCCCCCTGATTTCCTTAGTTTCCCTGATTTGTCTAATTTCCTTGGTTCCCTTGATTTCTCTTATCTACTTGATTTGCCTAATTCCCCTAATTTATTTGTTCTCTCTGTCTAATTTGTGGGACTGTTGGTCTCGTCGAATTTTTGGGTGGACCATAATCATGTTCTTTGGGGTTAGGCCTATTATCCAGGGTCATTCTTTCCATAATTCTCTTCATGGTTATCATCATCGTTTCAAATATTTCTTTTGATGTTTGTGAGGTTGAAGGTTGTGCCTTATCATGAGTTTTGTTCATGTCCCTACCAGAGTTAGCCTTTGTCTTTCCTGAATCCATTCCATTCACTTTGACTTGTATGGCATCAGTCATCATATCATCTAATGTAGTAGATCTTTGTTCTCTCAATAACAAAGAAAAATCACTTTCAAAAGAATCAACATATCTGAGTTGAGTAGCTTTAGGAGGGGGTTTTACCTTAGGAGGAATCAGATTGTGGACGTTTACAAATCTGGTTGAAAAATCCTACACTGTTTCATTAGGTGATCTCTTCATGTTGTTATACTGGGTCAACAACTGAAGGGGATTTTTCATGTCGCCCCATTTTGCAAGGAAGCTAGTTTTGAAGGCCTCAAAATCTACAATACTAGTTGTTGGAAGGGCTCTGAACCACTTCCTCACTTCTCCCAAAAGACTTTGCGCAAACAGTCTCATTTTTACATCTTCAAAGTCCACTTCTTCTCAGTCTGTGAAATCATTAAACCAATCTAGGTGTTTCAGGGCTGTTATGCTACCTTCAACATTGTATAGTTTGATCCTTAGGTTATACTCTTGAGGTAAATCATGTAGTTGAGCAGGCAGTACGAGAGGAGAAAATATAGCTGCCATTTTTGTTGTGAGGGGTCAGAGTGGCTATTGGTTCTGAGTGTGAATCACTATAGGCTTAGAAGATGCAGCTAAAACAAATCTTGGAATCTTTTTTTGTCAAAGATGACCTCGCTCAAACAAGATTCAGATTTAGTTCTGAACAGAGTTTGTTCAAATTTCACGTCAAAATCAAGGTCTTCAATGCTCGTCAATTCGTCCTTGGGTAAGGATAGACATCTGTCTAGACGCAACAATGGGGTTACTAGATTTTATTTTCTCTTATGTACAAGTTTTTTAGGATCAGACACAGGGATTGCATCTTTTGGGTCTAGGTTGCTCCTGGTGTGAATTCTCTTGGGAGCCAGGATTTCTAGCTCACAATGTTTGGTGCAACTGGTCTCTTGGTAACAGAGTCGCCAGGGAAAATTTTTTCTCATCCAATAAGTTACTTGATTTTATGTGACCCTCATGGATAAAAAACTAGAGCTTCAAGTCATTTTTCCCAGGGAATATTTATCTTTCATTCCCCAACAATGACGTGGGAATATTAACACTTTGTAAATTTTTTCATGATGATATAAAAATGACAGAGGTAATTGTTTCAACCTACTTTAGAGCTGGGCACTAGCCTGCACAACACAGAGAGGGCTCTCTCGTGTCACTAGGTATTTCTTTGGCAATTGGTGGCTAGATTTAGTTTGTTTTGGGGGTTTTTCTAAAGTCAATGGCAAGGAAGGGGAGGGACACTTAAGGCTATGGAGTCGAAATTATGAAAGTGAATGAAAACAATGACTGGCTGGTAGAAATATCCATAGGATAAAGGCTAAATGAGGCAATGAACCTGAGTTGTAAATTGGATTTAATCAATGTAAGAGGAAGAAGAAAACAAATAACTGCATTAGAGCATTGTTGAAATAAATTGTGAATTAGCTAGGAAGAAATTACACAGTTTAAATTGCTTAAGTTGAGAGCATCACAAGATGAATTATGGGCCTTTAACTCTTCAATTTAAACAGAATAAAATGTAAATAGAAATAAATAACATGGGAGATACATACAATGGAAGGAGACAAAACTCATATCACCACCATTAGAATATTTTCATAGACTTCAAAAGCTTTTGCATATGTATTCAATTCAGCTCCAGAAAATTACAATAGAGTTCAAAAACAACAGAAAGGTGTCCTTGCATTTTTTCCAACATTAATTCATTCAGAACTTCTAGTACTTATACAATTCGATTACAATGGCTGAAATGAAACATTTCAACTTCTAAAACTGACTATAATAATTTCAACTGATAGTATCGGTATGTGAAATGATTTATAATGATTTAACAAAAATGTTTCATAAACTAACGGTTGATTTCTTTGACTACTCTCCCTTTTGTCTTCGCCATATATCCTTCCTTGATCATCCGTCGAACTCCACCAATCTGGTGACACCTGTAGGCTATTTTTTGTTTCTTGGAAAACTACATTTTGTCTTGCCTAGCTGCACGATCTCTTTCCACTGCAAGTCAGAAGGAATCTCGTAATCCATCATTTCCTTTATCAGGATCTCCAGATAGATGAAAGTAGCGTAAGTCATAGTTGGCAACCCGATATTTACATTCTTGAACTAATTTAAGATCTCAAAATTTGTGATCAAATATTCCACCAGATTTGGTCCTTTCAGGTTTTCCACTAGGACTTCGAATTTGGAATGATCCATCCTACACTAGGATAGGAGAGAATTGTATTCTTCTTGATCGTATAATTTACCTTTTCCATCCCAAAATGGTGGGAGGCCTTTGATAAACAGTTGTTCAAACATATCCTTGAAATCTTGTATGCTCTGCTCCATCTGTACATCTTTGGTTTGAGCTGACTTGAGCAAGTTGTTCTTAGAAATGATCCTCCTAGCCCAAATGATCAGTGTAGTCTTGTCTTTGACCCCAAGGGTCTGAAGTTCAGCAGTGGGAACAAAATTCAACAAATTTATAGCGTTCTGAAAACCCAACATGACCTCAACTAAAAGTTTGTCATTATCTAAACCTAAAATATGACTGAGTATGGAACAGGCCCACTCGACTTCAACAACCATGACGCTTACATTCATAGGAAATGATAGACTCTCGGAATGATGTCCGGGTTTAACAATGGTCTGCAAAAATAGGGTTTTGACATTGGGGGGACATTCTTTGTAGACTGTTATTAGCTTCTCTTCCTCGAAGGGTTCATATGTCGTGGGGGTAGACTCTGGTGTACCAAGAGCATGACGAATTGATAGGCTATCTACTCTACACATGACCTATGACCCTAACTTATTTAACACGACCTTTTCCTCCTGCGAGTATTTTTTTGCACAGCAGGTTATAAATTATGGGAAAGGGAATGTGACTTCGACGGTGTAAGGGACTATGGAGGCTTGGACCACTTCAAGGAAAGGTATTTGTTTCCCCACATTATCTAACAAATTGGCTCTGGATACGAAGATGGGTGAGACAGTTATTTATGTGTCAAATATATCAAAGTCTCTGTCAATTAGGGCTTCTTCTTTCGAGGAGGGATCTTGTTCTGTTATGAATAAAATGACAGGATTCATGGCCATGATGAAAAATACCTGCGAATGAGTGGAGAATGTGCGAGTCTGGTTCACTGTTGAGCTTCAGTTCAAATTAAGTGATTGCGCCACTTTTCAAATGTTAAAAAGATTTGAAATATCATAAAATAATGTATGGGGGTCCTTCTTTTATACTCTCTCCAATATCAAGGGCGAGGAAAAATGGTTTGGGGTAGACAATTTTTTTCCCCAATATGCCTCTGGTGGCACCACATGACTGTGATCTGAAACCATGGTATTTCTATCGGCCCGCTCGCAAACGATTAAACTTTGTTCTAGTTCCTTGCCCGATAAGGTTTCTGACTGTTGATTTGGGATGTTTGAGATCTTTGGCTCGATGTGTCCCATCAACATCTGCACCTCCGCTATATTTATCCCTTCTCTGCTAGGTGTGACCCTTCTCCAAAATATTGCGTCTCCACAACAATCTAGCCCCTCGCTAAATCTAGAGACTTGGATTCCATCAAAAAGAAAATTGTTATGGGGATAACACAGTACTTGATGAAATCAAAGAAAATGAAATTCCAAAGGTACCAGAAAATCAAAATGTATAACAATGGGAACAACATGAACCTCAAAATCCTAAAAGTGTTAGAATATCTATCAGGTTAAGTAGACCCCCTGAACGATACTCTCCTTCATTGTCTTATTTATTGTTTATTGATTCTCATGAACCAGAAATTTATGAATACAAAATGCAGGTAGACACTAAATAGAAGTAGGAGCAAGGAATGAAAGAGGAAATGGATTCCTTGGTAAATAACCAAAATTGGGACTTGTTTCAGTTTCCCATAGGAAAAAGAGCATTGCAGAATAAATGGGTTTATAGGTTGAAGGAAGAAGACGGAGGCAAAAAGTGTTATCATGATAGACTTGTTCAAAAGGGGTTTAAAAAAATGAAAGGTATATATTTTGATGAAATATTTTCTCCTATTGTTAAAATGACTTCAATTAGGACTATTTTAAGTCTTGTGGCAGTATAAGATTTTCATTTTGAACGGTTAGATGTAAAAATTGTTTTTCTCTATGGGGATTTGGAGAAAATATTTATATGCAGCAACCATAGGGGTATGAAGTCAAAGAGAAGGAAAATTTTGTATGCAAGTTGAAGAAGATATTGTATGGCCTAAATCAAGCTCCAAGGAAGTGTTATTTGAAGTTTGACAATTTTACTAAAAAACAAGGTTATAGTAGATGGCATTCTAATCACTGTGTTTATTTTAAGAGGATAGAAAATGGAAGCTATATTATCTTTCTATTGTATGTATATGATATGGTTGTTGCAGGGTATAACATGCATGATAAATTATCTAATTCATTTTTTATGAAGGATTTGGGTGTTGCAAAGAAAATCCTTGGTATGAGAATAACAAGAGACACAAAAATTGTAAATTGATATTATCTCAAGGTGAGTACATAGAGAAGGTGTTGGAGAGATTTAGAATACAAAATGCAAAACCAGTTAGTACACCTTTGGCCATCCATTTCAAATTAATCAAGGAAATGTGTCCCAAGACATAGGAGTAGATAGAATACATGTCCAGGGACCCTTATTCATTAGCAGTTGGTAGCTTGATGTATGCTATGGTGTGAAGAAGACCAAATATTGCACATGCCATGGGAGTTGTGAGAAGGTATATGAACAATCCTGGTAAAGGACATTGGGGGTAGTAAAATGGATTCTTAGGTATTTTGAGAGGTACTTCTACTCATGCATTATGTTTTGGAGGTTTAAACATTGTTTTACAATGATATGTTGATTTAGATATGGCAGTGATAAATATACAAGGAGAAGCACCACAAGATATGTTTTCACTGTAGGTGGAACAACAATAAGTTGGATTTCTAATCTGTAAAAGGTTGTGGAAATTTCAACAATGGAAGAAGAGTATGTTGTTGCTTCAGAGGATAGTAAAGAGATGTTTTGGTTACAGAGTTTTATGGATTAATTGGTAAAGAAGGGGAGAATAGTAGTTTTTACTATGACATCCAAAATGTCATTCATATTGCAAAGAACTCAACCTTCCATTCTAATACTAAGAATATACAACATAGTTACCATTTCATATGATTCATTTTGGAAGATGGACAATTGAAGTTGTAAAAGATACATACTAGCAAAAATCCTACAAAAATGTTAACAAAGGTAGTAACCAATGAGAAACTGAGTTTCTTCTAAGTTTTAACTAGCCTTCAAGAATGAAGGTGAAGATGAAAATTTTTCCAGGTCGAAGGTGAATCATATTCCAACATGTACAACAATAGTGGAGTTGTTATGATCAGTCTCCAAGTGGGAGATTGTTGGTTGTGGTGCATGATTATCTTCTTGATTCGAAGGTCTTGTTTTAGCCGTGTTTGGACCCCATTACCTTATGGGGGGTGTGGAGGGGATTTTCCCCCCACATCTCTTTCCAAGGGGGTGGAGAGAAATTTTATCCCCCCCCCCCTGACATGGGTTCAGGGGTGGTGCTCTCGAAGAGAAGTTTTTGGGAAAATTGCCTTGTACAATATTGTAATTTCATAGTCAATATGGACCACTCATTATAAGATCACATATTTTACGGTAGAAGTTATGTTGGGGTTTTTTAACCTAGAAGGAAATCCCCTTTTATGAGGGAATTGTATTGTAGTTGTGTATGTCAGTGAATATTGTATTATAAGAGAGGATATTGTGAGAGAAAGAAGAGGAAGTTACAACGGGTATGTCGTAGGTTGTATCCCTTCATTTACTAGATAATAACAAAGGAAGTGCCTGACAATTTCTTTGGTGGATGTATCCCACACTGGGTGAACCACGTATATATATGTCTCTATTGTAGTTTGTATATTCTATATTTTATTTCCATATTTGTTTTATTTTATTGCTCCGTGATCCTGTTTTTTAATAGTTCCACCCTTCAATCAATTGCCCAACAATATTTGCATTAACAAAACAACACCTATCTATCTATCTATCTATCTATCTATCTATCTATCTATCTATCTATCTATCTATATATATATATATATATATATATAGAAAAACACATACACTCATACACATACATAGTTTGAACATGTCCATTCTAGTCTCATAATGGATGAATACTCATATCGCAACTCATGCCAACATTAGGTCACAGTTATAGTTACAGACTTGGGAGAAAATAGAGTGTTACATTCCCATCTCGATTAAAAGAAACATTGTCCTTGGTGCTTTACTACCCATATAAATAATTTTATACAACAAACAAAAATTGGCATGCCTATTTCATGGCATTCTCTAGTTCCCATGTGGCCTCATCTACTCCAAAATGTTTCCACTACACCTTGACCTGCATGATAGATTGGTTATAGAGTAGTGCCTCTTTCCTATCTAGGATGCATTGAGTCTTGGGATGGAACTCTCCTTATAGTTCCACCTAGATCCTAGTCCATTCAATAACATGGTTAGGGTCATAAACATATTTCTTAGTAAAAGATATATGGAATACATTACATTTTCTAACAAAAGGAGGAAAGGAAAGCATGTATGCCATTGATCCCACTCTTTCTAAGACTTCGAATGGTCCACAATAATGAGGTGATAGATTAGCACAAGTTCCCATTTTTAAGGAACTTGTCTTAAGCTTAACTTTTATGTAGACATGGTATACTACTTTAAATTCCTTATGAGTTTGCTTCAGGTCAACTTAGATCCTTTTTCTATCTTGAGCCACTTTCAATTTTTGTTTTTTTTTGGTCACTTGTCGATCCATCTCCTTTAAAATATATGGCCCAGATGAAATATTTTCCACTGGATTATCCCAACCTATTGGGATATTACATTTCCTATTGTATAAGACCTCAAATGGACTCATTTTTAATGAATCCCAGTAGCCATTTTTATAGAAAAATTCCACTAGGTGAAAATATTCTTCCCATTTCTTGGGATGATGAATAACATGCATTCTCAACATTTATTCCAACATTATTTGCCCTCTCAATTTTTCCATTTTTTTGAGGGTGATAAGAAGTCCTAAAATATAGCTACATTCCACATCTTGCAAATAAATGTTTCCACAAATTTGATGTGAACTTAGCATCTCAATCTGAAATGATTGTCTTGGGCATGCCATGCAATCTAAAAAAAAAAATCATGAATATATTTGCAACATATATAGCTTTGTAAGTGGATTTAATTGGAATAAAGTGAGTTTCCTTACTCAACTTATCCACCACCACCATTATTGCATCATGTTGGTTGGTTATCCTAGGTAGTATTGTGATGAAGTTCATGGATATCACTTCCCACTTCCATTCTAGAATTTGTATAGGCTGCAACGATCTTGTTGGATGTCTATGTTAAACTTTGACTAGTTGGCATTCCAAAAATATGGTGATATACTCTACAATAGCTTTCTTCATTATGGGCCAGAAATGCCATTTCTTCATTGTTATTATCATTTTTTGATAGCTTGGGTGACCTACATAAGGCCTCTTATGGAACTCGTTCATTGTGATATCCCTTAATTTAGCTCATTAGGGTATGTACAACTTTTCATTGTACACCAAAAACCCATCTTTGATGAGTTTATATCCTTCACCTTTCACCCCCCTTGGTTCTTTCTCTATACTTTCCTTTATTAGCTCAAAATTTTCATCATTATTTAGATAAAATATGATCCTATGATTTAGATTAGATTCACATAAACTAGCTACTGCTAGGTGTATTTTATGTAGGCTTCTATTGAGTGCATATGTTACTCAATTTAATTTTCCTTTTATGTGCCTGATTTCAAAATCAAAGTCACTGATAAGAGCCATCAACCAATATTGTCTAGCATTTAAATGTGTATAAACAAATAAATATCACATCCCAATGTGGTATGACATTAACACAAACCTTATTCCCAACTAATAATTCCTCCACATATTTAAGGCATGTATAATGACTATAATCAGTTCCAAGTCATGAGTGGAATAGTGTTTCTCATGCTCATTCATTTTTCTAGATTCATAGTTGGTCACGTGTCCTTCTTGCATGAGGACTCCATCGAACCATTCCTTACAAGCATCTGTACAAACCAATAAATATTTTTATGGATCTGTAATATTCAAAATAGGTGCATTCGTCAAAAGATATTTCAATTTTTGGAAGTTTACTTAATAGTGTTAATAGTCTACTGACCATACAAAATTCATTCCTTTTATTTGTAGGGAAGTGATTGGATGGCCAATCCTTGAAAAACCTTGATTAAACTTCTTGTAATATCCATTTAATCCAATAAATGATATATTACCTTGTTTACATTCTGAGAAGCAGGATAATTCATGATTTCCTTGATTTTCTCGGGATCTACTGCCACCCGTTCCTCCAAGATTACATGACCCAAGTAATGGATCTACTTCTCGAAGAAGTCACATTTTTTTTACTTGGGATACAAATGGTGTTATCTCAAAACCTACTATAACATCCTCGACCATCCATGTCGGGCCACACTATGCCAAAGAACTCTTTATGTTCTCTCTATGGAACATACTGTAACATACCCAACATCTAACTAAGATATGCCACATAAATTTTTCGAAACTCATGCAATTAAAATATATACACACAGAACTCTTGCGAAAACATATACATAAAACCTAAACAAACAAATACATTCTTCAATTGCACGGATTCATACTGAAATAAAAGTAAACATAGACATGCATCATATACAGGAAATGCCCATAAACATACATTATAATCATGCATAGGATAAACCCATAAAAATAAACACATAAATAAAAATGTAGCATGTAAATTTCTCACACAATTCACACTTATCTTTGTAAGAATATCACCAACTGTGTGTAGACCTTCCACGAACCTCCCAGCCTTAGACCGCATTGTTCATCACTCTCAACAGTGAGTCACCCTCGAGCTAGGACTAAACTCCACCTAGGTAAAGGGATTCCTAACCAAGCTAAAGGCTCATAGACAACAAGAAAGACTTCGTCTCAGGTGCCAACTCAAACTAACAACCTACAGTCCATCATTCCCCACATGCCTGTCCCACCCAGGAAGTGTGCCCCTTCTCTGCTCAACAGTCCTTCAGCTGCCCCACTTCCTTTTCGAGCTTCAACAACAGGTCGAACAGGAAGTCTCAAAGCAATGTAGCTACAGTTTAACACCTTTAGGAAATCAATTCCTAGAAATTCTCTCACCTAGAGAATTGCTCATAGGCCTGAAAACCCACCTCTTCAATATCCCACGGGCCTGACAACCCGCTTCTTCAGTCCATCTCCCAAGCTAACTAGGTACACCAACACAAAATGGCTATGGATTCAGTTCAGGTACAGTGAAATGAATGTATGAAGGATAACTGACTGCGTGAGTGAAAATGGTCATGGAATCATGGATGAATGATGGTTGAATGATGGAAGAGAGTGATGGAAAATATGATAGGAAATGAACTAAGTCCCAACAATATGTATGCATGTCCCTAGCTTGACACTTGTCATGTTGGGAGCTACTTTGGCCCACTTGTCCCCAACTTTAGAACTTAGGATAAAATAATTATCCATACTTTATTTTTAAGAAATATTAATATAATATTCCTTTTTGGCTTAAGCTCCTAGCTTAGCCCCTTTCCTTAACTTAGCTCCTCCCTTTCCCTAACTAGTGGAGTTTAGTCGCCCATCTCTTTTATCCTAGTTGGTCTATGTGTAGCTATGTATTTATATTAAGTATGAGACATATACAAAAATAGGCGCACTGGCCTTTAACATCTAGGCTCTTTGGCCTAATCAAAATATAAGAATCCTAGCTTATAATAACTGGCTCAACAGCGTATAAAACACAACATATACACAAAAGGCCACCTGGCCTCAATATCACGCACACTTATGTTGTTGCGCATGTTATCCTGGAATGTGCAAACTTCCTCATTTTACTACGCAATACATGTGTGCACTATTCCATGAAATGTGCATACAAAAATGATATCAAAATAGCTCACCATATTAAGTACATTTTTATTTACATTTAAAATTGGGTTCGGCCTTAGGGATATTACACCTACAGTACTAACCTAAAATGTTCTTCATGCTCCTCTTTGGTCTTTGAGTATATTAGAATTTCATCAATGAAAAATAACACAAACCTTTCTAGCTATTTATTGAGGACGATGTTCATTAAGCACATAAGCATTGTTGGTGCATCGGTAATCCAAAAATACACCACCAAAAACTCGTAGTGCTCATATCTCTTCCTAAATAAGGTATTATGGATGTCCTCATCCTTCATTCTTACCTAATGGTAATTGGACCTAAATTATATCTTAGAGAATACCATGGCCCCTCTTAGCTGATTGAAAACATCATCAATAATGGGAAGTGGGTATTTATTCTTGATGCTCATTTATTTTATTTCATGCAGTCAATATACAATTGAAGGTTATCATCCTTATTATTTAAAAACAATGTCGTAAGTAGATCTTCTTGGGATCTACTTCCACCCCTTCCCCAAGATTACATTACCCAAGTAATGGATGTAATTCTGGAAGAAGTTGCATTTTATGTACTTGGCATACAATTGGTGTTCTCTCAACACATGCAGTACCAAGATAAGATGTTCTTCATTATCCTCTTTCATATTTGAGTACAATAAAATTTCATTAATGAAAACTAACACAAACTTGTCGAGATATTTGTTTAGGATGTTTTTCATTAAGAACATAAATGTTGTCAGTGCATTGGTAAGCCCAAAAGGCACCAACACAAACTTATAGTGCCCATATCTCATCCTAAAGGAAGTATTAGTGATGTACTCATCCTTGATTCTTACCATATGGTACCCAAATCTCAATTCTATCTTAGAGAATACGGTGGCCCCTCTTAGCTGATCGAAAAGATCGTCAATACTGGGAAATGGGTATTTATTCTTGATAGTCATTATATTTAATAGCATGTGCATTCAATACATGGTTGAAGGTTACCATCATTCTATTCACAAACATTGTTGGTGTTGGGAGACATTGTTTCTAATATATCCCTTGTCCAAAATTTCCTTCAACTTCATTTTCATCTCCACTAGTTCAAGTGGGATCATTCTATAAGGTACCTTGGCGTAGGAACTGCTTTGGGCATAAATTATATGGAAAAATCGACATCCCTCTTGGGAGGAAGTCTTGGTATTTCATATGGAAATAGGTATCTATACTCACACAACACATTATGGTTTTCAATTTTCACCTTTTCCCCCTCTACTAAATTTAATACATGTATGGAATATAGTGGGCATCCTTTCATGCAATTATTCTTCAACTGTATTGTTGAGATTTTCCTTTACTAATACAGGTTTTTGTATGTCTTGCAAGACCCTCTTATCTCCTTCATTGTCTTCACATTATAAGGTCTTATTAAAACGATCGAATTTTTGAGTGTGTGTTGCGAACCAATCCATGCCTATCATCATGTCATACTATCCCAATGTAAGTAGATTTAATGTTGTTTGTGTGTGAAACCCATTCATTTCAAACTAAAATGATTTTATCACCAAGTTGTCACCTTATTATTGGTCCACGTGTCTAGCTAAAGTAACCACGACCTTGCATGCTTTCTTTACTGTAAGAAACAAGAATCATCAACTTTTGATGCAATATAGCTAAGGTTAGAACCAGGTTCAATCAAAATAGAGATAGAACGGTTGGAAAGTATACCTTCTATTTCCACCACTATGGCTTGGTGTTCTACTTGTTGCTTCTCAATAGATTCATAAATCCATGGTACCCTTCTGGCCACATCATCAAATATATTATCTTCTTGAACATTGTAGGTTCTCATGTTGTCATGCTTCCTATGAGGAAAAAATATCAACAAGTGTGTTTCTCCACAACCCCATCACTATAGAGGTCCTTTATTTCACTCTTACACTTTATCCTTTGTAGTTTATTCTATCTTATTCCCACTTCGATTATTATAATTCTTTTGTTTCACATTTTTATTAGAATAGATGGACTGAGCACTCCTTTTTGGATAATTATACCGGGATGACATAAGTTCCTTCTTCTTAAATTAATAGTTTTCCTTCTTTTTCCAATCTTTGTGAGGCCCTTGGACATGTTTTTATTTCTCGTAGAAATAATTTTCCTTATAGATGGTATCATCCACTTCTTTTGGTTCATCAATCTCAATCTTGTCCTAGAAAGATTGTGGTAGTCAACTGAGAAAAAGTTGTATTTTCACATTTTCATCTTTGATGTATGGGACATATCTCAACAATTCCATGGATATTTTTACATACTCATCCATGGTGAGCTATCCAAAATTATGTCCATGGAATTATTTGATATTTCCATCATAATATTACTCTCATAGGTACACTTTCCTGAAATAATTCTCAAATTATTTCCAGGTCATATTCCTTTATGTGATCCCTTTTACATTCTTAAGGTATACCCACCAGATAGAATCCACTATGGTTAAATTAAATTTATCCACTCTTTCTTTCATATTTCTTGAGTAATTGTGTACTCAAAAATATTTCTTCAATCCTAATAACCACACTTCTGCTTCTTCACCTTTCTTGACTTCTCCATCAAAGGTGGGTGATTTTTCCTTTTTTAATTCTTCGATCAGGGAGATTTTGGAGTGTTTCTTCCTCTTTTTCTTGTGATTACTTGAAATATTCCCCTCATTAGAAAATCCTTCAGATGCGGCATTATTCTCATTGGAGGATTTTGTTAAAGAATCCCCACTAGGTATGCTCCTCTTGGCAACCCTATGACTCTTCTTGAAGGAAATGTTTCCTACATTTTTGTGCAATGGACCATGATTTTGAATCTCTATTGGGATTTGCAGCTTCTCATATTGATATCTCCCTACATTAATAATAGATGTACCTTTCTATAAATCATCCTATATTTTAGAAAAGCTTTGTAGAAATATCAGATTCAGTTATGTCTACTTCTCTTGGGCCTTAATAAGATTCTCGTTATTGACTTTGTAGCTTTGAAGCTCAACCTATAGGATTCTCACTATCTCTTCCAAATATAGAGGAGTCTTTATTTCCTTCTTCTCATATTATTCACCATCTTTGATATGTGAGGTCTCTTCCATACCGCACTATACTAGTCTACTATTGTTACTCGTTCACTTCACTAAGTCTTGTAGGTGCTGAAACAATAGGCCATTATTAGCTAATCACATAGTTAAAGAAGCACACAATCACTCAATCTTTATAGGGTTCTCATGGTCCTACAACAGTCCCAAACTAAAAAAAGTGTGTTCCTGTTGTCATTCACATTAAGAAATATGTTGTTAATGATCATCAACATAGTTATATTTTCTGCATAATTCATGTTATCTTACACAAGTTAAAAGACATACAATTTTTATGCTCAAGATAAATATGTAGTATTTAATTTCCATAAACCTATGAATATAATACTTAAATACATAGTATTTAAATTTTGAAAGAAAACAAAAACACCAGTAGACGCATTATATCCATTGGCACACAAATCATTTGACCTCTTATTGGCCCATTCATGCCTAGATCTTGAACATCACTCTGATACCATTTTGTAACACACCTGACCCCCTTAAGCTTCATTAGGCTGGTGGGGTGTACTAAATTAATCTTATTAACCGTCCCTTTAAACCTAACTATGAGATAATAGCACTATTCATCGATTCAAGATATTTCAAACAACTATAGCCACACCAACATCCGAGCACACATTAGCAAGATATGGCCTCCTAAATATTTCCTCAGTCTTATCCCACCAAATCTACCTTATATCTACGTGGCATCCTTGTGGGTTTTTAGTACATGTGTCATTTTACATGTATTGGCTTTCATAAGGGTTGAAAACATCAACCTTGAACCAACTTCCAAGCCTTCAAACTCAGTCTTTAAAATTCTATAGTCTGCATTACTATCATATTCTCTCTATTGGGCTATCTTCATCGAAGTGATGAATCAAACTTACAAAAAATGTTCTCAAACCTGGTAATCAAATTAGATAACTCACACAACCATCCAATCCTCTAGAAGCTCAATGTCTGATACATTGTCGGACTATCATTATCGGCACGATTATCAAGCCAAACATATCGATATTTCTGAAGGACGTGTCCTGTAATAATGTCGAGCTCACGCCATTAGACTTTACCCATTGGGTATATTCTTCCCTTATGTGTTCTCTTGCAAGCCTATCATTATCACTTCTTTGTAAAGGTATTCTAGACTATATCTTCCAAAAAATCCCTCTTGACCCTTGATCTCCAATGGACTCTCAAGATATAAACTTAATGCTTAAAGGATGGTGCAAATTCATCCTTGAAACTTGGTTAATATCTTTTGAGGCTTACAATTTTGGTCCCACTTATACCTGGATGCTATGTGTCAATCCTTGCCTCGTCAATCCTTATTGATGTGTCCCAATAGCGGGTCTCCATCTTTGATCCAACTGACATGGCACTTACATCAGCATTTTTTGATGTGACATTATTTTCCATACCTATCCCTTTTGAGGGAACATGCCCATCTGATAGATAAAACGATGGGGATCACACCTTATCAAAAACATAGATAAATAGTTTTCAATATGCACACTCTTTAACAGGGTTACCGGTTTTCGACAAATCTAACGACTGGAATTTTTTTTATCCAATGGCCCAAATCCTTTTGGGCTTAAAGGTGCATGATATTTGTCTTGGTTGGACTAGCCCTGTCGAAAACACAAGATCATTTTTGTACTTTCTGAACAAATCCTTCCGAAGATGCTTTCTCAAGGGATCTAATGGATTAGGTCTCAATAATCTAATGACCCACAATTTTCTTGGGCTCAAATATGCACAATTTTTAGTCGATCGGGCTAACCTCATTAGAAACATAAAAATCACTAACGGTTTTTCCAACAAACCCTTCTAACAATTCCTTCCCAAAGTATTTGATATCCAATAATGATCATGATTGACAATCCTCTATTTTTTAAGTCTTGCAAGTTCTCAACTTTTAATGGATCATTTCTTCATCTTGAATTTAACAATAGGAGCACACTTGTCCCTTCTCTCACCTCCCGATATGAGTTACATTTCATTATGACTGCAAAGGTGTCATAACCGTCCACCCCTTTTTACTGATGAAAGGGCTTACCTTTATTTGCAAGGGTGACACACAGGAAAAACCTTCTGCTTAGGGAGAGAGAGGAGATGATATTTCAAAATAAATATGGTGTTTTTTTTTACCTTTAGTTTCTTTCTTCTACATTAGTTTCAACATTCTTTGGATGATCTATAAATGGTGGAACAAACTATCCATGTCTATGTGTCACATGTAGCTCCATCATTTCTATTACCACCTTACATCATGATTTATCCTTATTAATCTACCAACTACCACCATCTTTGATACCTTGGTGTGTTGTACCCTTCATCACCTTTATGTTGGTTTTTACCCTATTGCATGGACCAGAAAGGACCATGAGTTTGCACCAGACAGGCCCTACTTTGACTTTGCTTTATGAAACATGAATAGGACTTTTGGACCGATTTGAAGCACTGGGAATAAACAAACACCTTATAACTAATAGGAATGGAAAATACACATATGGTATTCCACATTAGAAAATACAAAACATACAGTAGTCGCTTGGTGTGATACAACCTATTGACCTTACCCCCAACATAACTTATGTCATTATTGGATGTGTGGCCAAAGGGATTGAAATCCATTCAGTAAGATCTGTGTTAGAAAATGAAATAAGTTTCCACTCCAATGTTCCATCATGGTTTTAGAATGAAGGGACTAAACATAGACAAATCTCCATTTTCATGAATTCCTTTGACCCTTGACGTGATTCTTCTAACCAAACCTAACCATTATCAGTTCTGAATTTAAAAATTTTCAAGGAAGACCCCATATTCCTGAGTGAATAAACTTCTTCACTCAAGTCTCTCTAAAATCATAGGTTTTACCACAGTATTATAAATACATTATGTATGCATTCAACAAACATAACTAGCTTGAAAACTTGACCATCATAAAGGAATTTCAAAATATCCATTCATGTCATTCATGATTCTCTACCCGTGAACATTTAAAATTTTTGAAATTCAATAAAATGCATATTTCATAGATTTAGTATACCTTAAATCATACAAAACATAAGTTAGAGACTTATATTTTCACAACTTCTACCTAAACCCACTGACTAAGGGTGATCACTTTACCACCCAACCATAGGCTTCGTTGCACCAAGTTTTCTACAACAGGTCGCCCCTATACCAGACCATGATACTACCAAGGAACTCAGGTTCTTAAGAGGAAATTAGGTTGAGCATGAATGGAACTCTCCTCCATAGTAGTAAAAAATGGAGATTTCCATTTTTACCCACCAAGCTAGGGCCTCCATGAGTTTTTCTCATTAACCTGCTTAGTTGGATAACCTATGAAAATGGAGTCCCTTCTTTGCTACAAAGTCCCTTGATGCCCTCCCCTCTTAGTGTATGTTTTCATGTCCAGAAAGAAATAGTATCATGGTGATGTGTCTAGGTTGGATTAGGGTCATTCTCTGCTTGAAATTCAACAATGAGTTCTATACTCACAAAAATATATCTTCCCTTATTTTCTTTGCTTCCCCATATTTTTCATTCTCTAGAAGATTCATGACTTCTCCTTCCATGTGTCAAATTACCTCATGCTTCAATCCTTTAAAAATGAGGTGGGTAATTTGTTGTACCTTAGATGATAGTCCCAAGCCATCATAGCCATTCTCTCATACTTTCATTCATTACTAATGGTTGGTTTCCCAACTACCATCTCTCTACATTAGTTAATTTTGAAAAGGGAAAAGAGGGAAATATATTTAAATAAGATATTTTGAAAAAATGGAAACACACACACAGACATGCATATACATAGTTTCAACATTTCCATTCTAGTGTCACAATGGATGAATATTCCTATTGCAACTCGTGGTGACATTAAGTCATAGTTATATTTATAGACTTGGGGGAAAACAAGGTGTTACGAGAAAGATAGAAAATTTGTAGGTGTATACTAATTAGCTAAATATGATCACTTCATTGGGATATAATCAAAATCCAAGGCCAGTCAAGTTGTTAATAGGTTCGCCAAAAATATCTACAGACTCCATGGTTTTCCCAAGTTTATTTTCAGCGATAGGGATCCCAAATTTACCAGTAATTTTCAGAAGGAATTGTTCCATCAAGTTGGGAACACCTTAACCATGAGTACTTCTTACCATCCATAAAAATATGGGTAGAATGAAGTGGTAAATAAATCCCTTTAAAGTTACCTAAGAAATTTTTTGAATGATCGTCAGTCACGATAGAATAATTGGTTGCATCTGGCATAATGGTGGTGTAATACCACATATCACATTTCAACAAAAATGACTCCCTTTGAGGATTTATACATCTATCCTCTCCCATTAGTAGAATATTATTTTTTCACAAATTTCAATAACCTATGGTAAAATATTACCTAATTGATTTTGATGAAATCCTTTGTATCTTCAAGACCCATCTTGAGTAGTCAAGGAATCGAATCAAACAACAAGTAGAGAAAAAAAGACATGATCGTGAATTTGAGGTAGAAGACTGGGTGTTCATCTATCTCTAGCCATACAAACATTAATCACTCAAAAAATACGAAAACCATAAGCTTGTGCCCAATTTATATGGCCTCTATAAAATATGTAAGAGGATGGGCCACATATCATATTCCCTTGATATACCCAAGAAGAAGATGTTGCATGATTCTTTCCATATTTCATGTTTGAAGAAAAACTTGGTCCTAACAACAAATGTACATACATAAATACCCTTACTAGATGAAGAGGGGAATTTAGTTATGTCCGAGCCCGAGTACATTTTAGAGGCCATAACCAAAATATTTTGTTCTATAATTGTCAATTAGTATCTTATTAAGTGGAGGAACCTTCCCGAAGATGAAGCTACATGGGAAAATAACTAATTGCGATCAAAATATCATTTGTTACCAATGCTTGGTGAATGAATCATTTTAGAGAAGAGATGACTTGTAATATAACAAATAATTAACTGTCAATTAATACTTAATAGTTAATAATTAGTAGCAGAGGGTTACATATTTGGTCATGTCACTCTGCCTTTGATTGTATATAAGGATGACCAATTCTCATTGTAAATATGTACTGGAATAAAATATTACTATATATACATTAAATTTGTTATTGTATATTCTTCAGTTACATATGCACTTCATCATGAAGCTTCTATAGTATCACTATTTGAAAGTGCTCTATTATTGAATTTATGATTAATTTGTAGACATATTCACAAATACTCTTAAAGAAGTGAAGTTTTGAAATGTACCTAAGGAGGATAATATGGGGAAGTTGGGGTGGTACCTAAGGGGATAATAAATGTAATGTGGCCATACTTATGGAATAGGCCCACTTGATAGTTGATGAGTAATAAATATGCCCACTAGGTAATTAAAAGAAAATAATAAAATGATAAGGGCTAGTTCGAATAGACCCCTAAGAATAGTCATGAGAAACTGTTTACACAATTATGAAATGTCATGTCCACTCTATATTTATATTTTCTCATGAGTATTGTTAGGATTATATGCCAACTACTCCTTATTGTTATATTATTTTATTTTAATTATCTAGTGGGATTATTTATTACCCATCAACTACCAAGTGGGCCTATTGCATAATTATGGCCACATTACATTTATTATTCCCTTATGTCACACCCTAGGTACCTCAAACCATCCTCCCTAGATAAATTACAAAGTTTCCTAATTTTTGGTCTATGTTAAGAATCCAAGAAGTTGTCATTAAGAGGGGATAGGTTATAGTGCCTCATTCCTTGTTATATTGTGTAATCTTTGCAAACCCTTCAATCGTATCACAAGTTTTTCTTAAGAGGGGTTGTTGTGATATTTATACACTTTAAAGTAGTTAATTATGTTCAACTTGGTCCAATGTGTCTTTAGGAAAAGTTTCTTTCTTTAGCATACTTCCATAAATATCTAATTCAGTGGTCAGAATTGTGTTGTAGGCAAAAAATGATGTTATAGAAAAAAATTCCTCACTCCATTCATGTTTCTTGGATGACCTTCCATTTCCCTATGCAGACTTGAAGTCCCCTTTTTTTCACTCTAGAGAAAAAAATACACATTGTTGTACATATATGCACCCTACCAGTTAGACAACAAGCGTATACGTAGGTTGCTCCACTGCAGCTTGCATACATCAGGTTTGGTGTTAAAAAATTAAAATTTATGTCAAGTTTACATGCCATGTCATGTGACCCATGATGCTTGACCTTCCATATACTGGAAATGCTCCAACTCAACCCTTCATTTCCATTTGGAGGCTATAAATTGAGCCATATCCAAGCCTAATAAGAGAGACAACTTTGAGAGAAAAGACACTCTGGAGAAATTTTACTTCATATTGAGTCTGCATACCTTTTTCCTTAAAAGTCTGAACTACTTGTGTTAATCCCCCAAGATCTTCCTATTTTGTGATGGAGAACCTCATTAAATCCTATATGTGAGATTGCCTTTGCGGAGGATTGAAGTGGTGGAGGCCCAAATGGAGGGACTTATTGTCTTGGTTCTAATATGTGTTGTTACATAAGTTTGTCACCTATGTATTTCTATTGATTACTTTAATAGAAATACTATTTTCTCGTCCAATTGATATCTTGCAAATATTTGAATTACTTTCCATGGGATTATTTGTCATGTATGTCAATGGATTATGCTAAATTTATATGCTGACAATATATATTATCACCATATGTTTTTGTATCTTGGTTGTCGAGGACAAGTTGCAGGTATAAATCTTTGGGTCACATGCTCAATTGTCGTCTTGTTCGAGCATCCAAACGAGGTAGGATTCTAGCCTTGTCTTGTTATCATTTCATTTATATAGCATACTTGAGATTATAGTTTATTTATGGGTGTCGTTCTATCTATTGTGGTTTAACCCTAGCCATAGAGAGATTTTCCTCGTAACAAGTTATCTCACAATTCATATTCCCCTTGATACTAATGGCACTCTATATGTGGTATAACACCCAATTTTTCTATGATGTATATTTAAAAAGAGTAAGGTCTTTTGTTGATGATCGATTTTGAGAGAAGTTCATGTAATATATTTTATTTGTAAATTAATATATTTCCTCAAGTGGCAATGTTAGATGGGGCCATGGGATATTTCCCCCATTGAGGGTTTTAACCATGTAAATAATGGTATACAAATATTTGATCTTTGTGTGAGTAGTTTCCTTAAGGTGTTTAATCTGTGTGGATATACCATGTTTTTTTGTACACTTTACTTTTAATTATGAGATGGTGTATCATAAAATAGTAATGGATTTTCTCGATTTTATTACAATTATCGCTAGATATACTATAACCCTAGACTTCACAACTATATAGAATCATTGGGATAAAAATAATTTCAAAAGGAATATTCACTTTTTCCCTAACCTAGAACTCATTTGTCTAAAATTATTTTCAAGACCAAACAAATCTTTATAGTTTCTGGTAATCCTTCTTTCAACACCATAGTTCATGTTTACCATAATAATGTTGGATGTCAATTCCATGATATTTATATGAAGTGACTTCTTCCACGTTGTTGTTATTCTGACCAAACTTTGGGTATGTGACATGTCTAGACTCGATGATCATTATCTTTATTTTATTAGTATTCAATTTCATCTAAGAGTTAATGAACAAATATTTAAGAATTTCAAGTTTCTTTTTCAAGAGCAAAACAACTCCTTGATAAACAACAATGTCATCTTCATATAGGAGAATAATAACTATTCAAGTGAGGTATATGCCTACACACCCTACTTCCTCTAGGAAATATTCTAACTTGACTATATAAATAAAAAAAAAGTGTAGGGAACAAAGGACATCCTTGATTTACACCTAAATTATAATTAATTTATTCTAAACAACCCTTGTTTGTTTTAAATTTTCCAATGACTCTTTTATATAACCTTATCATTGTAGTTTTGAACTCAAAGGGGTTCTCGATATCTTCTTGTTCGTTCCAAAGGTTATTCAAGGAACTATATCAAAGGCTTTTCTGAAGTCAATATAGAAACATAGGAGTTTGTATCTATAACACTAAGATAAAGTAAATGATATAAACTTGAGTAATAACTTTATAAATTGCATATTCTTTAGATATCTAATCATTGTGAAATCTAGCCACAATTTAATCTTATTTTCCAAAATTTTAGAATGCAACTTAGTTGTAAGAGGACTAATCATAATGGTCCTATAATTTTAGGGGTTATTTTATACCACTTTTAAAAATAGGAAGAATAAGGCTCTCTATTTAGATCTTAATAAAGAATCACTTAATAGATAAATTGAAAAGGCTATGGGTGTGAGGAATAAGAATAGAGTTACCAATTTTTAGAATATATGTCTGATAATCCTTCATGTCTTTAGTTTTCCCCTTTGTAATGGTCTTAAACCTAAAATCAATGTCCTTAATAGTGGAACTATCATGTATCATTAAAATCATTTGATCCTTATTTAAAAAATTAGGGGATGCATAAATCTTCGTAAGGTATGGATTCCAATCTCTTATAGAAATCTTGCTTTACTTGTTAGATTTCCAAGTTAAGATGAATCTCCAATTTTTTTAGGTTATTAATTATAAATATTAAAGAGTTTATCTTAGTTTCTATTTCCACATTGTCACTTATTTATTTTAACAAAAGACATGTATACTTTTATTTCCACATCCTTTTGGGGTTAATTTAAGGTGTTACCAATATTGTTTGTAGTTTTCTTGCACTCTATCTTACTGAAGGTTGGTTTGGTAGTGATTATTTTTAAGAGATGTAATGAAAGTGTACTTGTTATGCGCCAAACATAAGTGACTCAACACCCCAAAAATGAGAGATAAGAATGAATTTTAATCCTCTTCTAGGGGGAAACCTCCTTTTACAATATAACAGATGTAAGAGATGAGATGATTTTTAAAAAAGTGAAAAATTACAATTAAAGGGTATAGCCGACAACACTAATATAATAATATAAATGAAATAGCGCAATATATAGGGACTTATGTAAGGATTAACATGCCCCTCCCATTCAAACAATTTGTTCCCTCAACACTTGATTAGTGGATGGTTCCACATGAAGAAATCATATTCCTAGGTCACCTCTTCTACTAGTAGGTTCTTCCACTTGATGAGTTACTCAGTAATTGCTCAATTTCTCAGTTGATTGAACCTTGTTTCAAGAATTGTTTCCTATCCAAGTATGACCTTACCTTCATCTAGTAAAATAGTTTGAATTAGGATCTTGTTTCCAATTATCTTCTTTAATAAAAAAACATGGAAGACTTGATGTTCATGTGAAGATGGAGCCAACTCCAATTTTCAATCCATACTTCTAATCCTCTACAAAATCTTAAAGGGACCATATTACTTAGGTGCTAATTTATTTCTCTTATTTTGTTTCTTAAGGGACATCTTCTTGTATGGATTTATCCTTAGAAATACCTAATCCCCCACTTCAAATTCCATTTCACCATGATGTTGATCTACTTGTTGTTTCATCCTATTTTCTTATATGACCAAGTTGTCCTTCAATAGTTTGAGAACCTCTAGTTTTTTCTCTATGTGGTCCTCCACTTATTGAACCTTCACTTTCTCTCAAGGGAGATGTGATGTATGGAGGATGATTTTTATAAAGTTCCATAAATGAGAGATTTTAGATAAAGTATGAAAGTATGTGTTGTATCACCATTATGAAAAGGGAAACCACTTAGCCCATTGTTTAGGTTTATTATATGAAACAGAATGAACATAGCCTTCTATACATTTATTCACAATATCATTTTCCCCATTATATTGAGGATGGTAATAGGAGTTGTGAGCCAATTGATTATCCAACCAAGAAAATATTTTTGTCCAAAAATTACCAATGAAAATTGGATCTCTATCACTTACAATAATTTTGGGTATTCCATGTAGCTTTTGAATTGTTTCCATGAATGTTGTATCTATTGTAATTTCTTTAAAAGAATGATAAATAGAGAAAAAATGGGAATAACTTGTGAGGCATTCCACCACTACCATGATGGATTATTTCCTTCAGAATTTGGTAGACATGTAACAAAATCCATTGAGACCCCTTACCAACATTGACTTACTATGGATAATGATTGTAATAAACATTGGGTCTTGATTATATCTCCATTATTCTATTGGTAAAACAAACATTCAACCACAAAATTTTAAACATAATTTTTAAGACCTTCCCAGAAAAAATAATTCTTGATCCTATGGTAAGTTTTCAAGAACCCTGAATTTCTTCCTATAGGAGAAGTGTCAATTTCCAAAAGTACCTTCTATTTGAGTTGTGGATTCTTAAATAAATATAGGAGATCCTAATACCATAGTGAATCATTCTTCCACGCAAATTTGTCTAATGCATTTGGGTCATCTTATAGTTGTTTAATGACCTTGCATATCTTACGATCTTTCTTCCATTGTATCCTTTCTTCTTCCACCTAATCAAATTGTTGAACATAAATATCATAGAGTAATACCTTTGTATCTTATTCTTTCCTTAAAAGTGAATCTACCACCATATTTTGTTATCATTTTTTGTAGATAATTTCAAAGTCATAACTTGACATATTTTTAACTGATTGTTTTTCTCTTATGAAGATAATTATTGTTCCAAGAAGCAATTCAAAATTTTCATGATTCGTGTTTAGCTTGAATTCTCTACCTATTAGGTAACGGTGTCATTTATTAATTGCATGCAATATGGCCAACACTTACTTTTCATAAATGGCTTTGAGTAAGTTTTTTTATTTAATTTGGTGGCTCTTAAAGGCAATTCAAAGCCAAGGGGCCTTCCTTCTTGAATCAAAATTGAACCAATGCCATGCCCTGAGGTATCACACTCCATAATAAATGTTTTTGTGAAGTCATACATATATAGGATTGGAATTGTACATACAACATCCTTAAGCTCTTTAAAATATTTGGTTTTCTCTTTAGTCCAACAAACTTGTAGTAATAACCCATATGTTATAAAGTTGGTTTAGATTAATGGAAAGTTGGTTTGGATAGTTGATTTTCATTGATGTTAACCCTTGGAGAGTGATGTTGTAGATTGATTTCAACCCTTATAAATTTATGTCAAACCTCGAGTATGTCTGGTAGCACATTTTGGTAGCTCCAGAGGTATGGATAAGGAACCCAACTTTGTTTGAGGAATAATGTAATGAAGTGATGTAGGAGCATCGCCAACAAGAACACTTGGAGGGACAACTCAACACCATAACGTACCTTTTGAATTATTTTGGAATCTTAAACGTTGGCATTTCCTATCAATCTTTTTGGAACTGATTGAAAAACTCAAGAAGATCAAACGCTTGGAGTTGAATTATCATGAGTGATCTGGGAGTTTCACTCCTAGAATTTAATGTGATGGAAATTAAGTAGTAGTTAGTTTTTTTTATCAAGTAGACGAGTAGTCGGAGGGAACCCTAGGAGCCCTCTAGGATAAATAGAGGTTGTGTATGCCTGAATGAGGCTGCTGCAAATTAGTAGGAGATTGTTGAGATTTAGTTGTTGTTGAATTTTTAGTTCTTGTTTTATCATAACTGTAGCCATTTATATTTGAATGAATATAACAGAGGAAAATTGATCCAAATGCATGGTGTCACTATTGTTTACAATTCCCTATTATTTTATTTTCATGAATGAATGAGTTATGTGGTTGATTATATGAAACTGTGAAGTGTTTGAGTAAGTTTTGATTGTTTCTCTTTGTTGGTTTCATGCAAGGTGTGCATACAGTCCGCAAGGAGTGCATTGACAGAGTATTCTTCGACTCATAAGCTCAGAAGAGAGGGTGAAACTTTCATTTGCAAGGAGTGCAAAGATACTACTGAAAGGCATGCACAGTCACCTGCAAGAAGCTAAGTCTTGCGTAAGAGTCTACTGCAAGGAGTGCACAGAACCAAAGTTCGACTAAGTGTCGAAGTAACCTTATAAGGAGTCAAAGGGTCTGAGAGATAAATCTCAGGAGATATAGAGGCAAGAAATCTTCAAAGGGAGTGAAGCTATGAAGGTTTCACAAAACATTAGCTAAGATCCATCCAAGAGGGAGTGGGATCATTCCATATTGTTGGATCTGGGAAAGGCACAGGGGTTTTAAGTCTCTGTGTGCACATAGGAGCGAGTATTCAATGAAGTCCCGAAGAGACCAGGGGCCTTCCATCATCCAGAGGGACAGGTGGTAGAAGATCCATAACTTCAGAGCAAAAGTACTTCAGAATTTTTGTGGATAAGTGTTGGGCCCACGATATGGTTAATTTAAGGATAATGATTAGATCCTTTTTGGCCAATATTATATGTGCATTTTCCTGTTTTGAAGAGTTTTGAAGGGTTTTTGTATTAAATCGTCGTGTCGCATACCAGGTATGTATGATTTATGTTTTATGATGGTTTTAAGTATAATTCAGCATGTTTTAATGATTCTAGGAAACTAATTTGCGTTCTGTGTGTCACAAGGAAAAATCACAGGTCATTTTTGCATCTGACAATCCGTTTGGTACACCATCTAACACTCCGTCCGGTACTCCATATGGCACTCCATCCTCCACTAAAACCATGGGCGAGTTGGCGGCTATCATATCGGTGGCCAGCGATGGGCAAATTAGAGACATGGGTTTTGCTTTTGCTCGTGGCCTCTAGCTGCCGAGCTTCTAACAACTTGGATTGGGTTGTTATGTTGGGCATTTATTAGATCACTTTGTTTCTAGAAGCCATCGGCGGTTAAGATGCACTAAATGTGATTCATTGTTTTTAGAGGAGTTCGAACCTTCTAGTGGTCGACCTCTCAGCTTGTAAACTCTATAAATACCAAAACAATGGTTAGACAAATAGTTAGGAGAGTAGAAGGATAGTTAAGCTCTGTTTTTCCATTTCAAGACATTTTTCTCGTGTTGCTTGAGCTCGTGATTCATCGTTAAGGAGTAGCCACGACCCGCTGGGGGGGGCACCAGTGGTCTGGGTGAATATTTAGTCAATTAGTTTATTAATTCATATAGTGTAATCATCATTTTTTTTATTTCTTGTACACGAGTTTTATTATGTTTATTTACTTTGTAAATTGTTGTTCATAAGTTTAATTGCTTCAATTTTTTTTGCAGGTTATTATGAAGGTTAGTGTTAATATGAAATGACTTTTTAATTAGTAGGAAACATCTTGCAAGTTTAGATACTAACCCCTGTGTGTAATTATATGATATTTAGAATTTCTATATGCCGAAATAGAGTTTAAAAACGGAGTTAAAACATAGTATTTAGTTCATGTTAAGCCCTAATATTGGCTCATTACCACTTAATTGGGGCATATTAGATTAGTAATGTTATTTTATTTATGTCGGCTTTAGGCCATTAGTTGTGATTTAGATTAGTAATGTTATTTTATTTATGTCGGCTTTAGGCCATTAAAACCTCCTAGTCTCCTCTATATACCAAGGAGACATTTTCATTTTGAATCATCTTGTACTTGAACATTTAAGTGGAGTAAAAGGAGGTTTCCCCCTCGAAGAGGCTTATTATCTTATATTATCTCTTTTTCAAGGCGTTGATTACTTTTCTTGAGTTTTTTCTATGCTATATTGATGTTTGGTTCTTAACATATGGTATCAGAGCTCAAGGTCTTGGGGTTTCGCTGCTACATCTGAGACACCGTGGAATTTTTGCTATAACTTTTTTTCTACAATGTTTCAGAAGGAACGGCTTGGAG